>LR991067.1:11740713-12337203 GCA_905163555.1 Notocelia uddmanniana | reverse complement strand
TGTTTTAATAACAGCTAGTTAAATTACCTGTAACTAAAAAAAAATAATATTTACGATAACTATGTCGATTTGTGAGATTGTTTTCCAATATATGGTAGATGTTTTTTTTAAATCCTACTAATACCTATAATTAAATTAGTTCTACAATTATGCTTTCAGCACAAACAGCTGAGAAGAAAATTTACAAATCGAAAAGAGGAGGTGATGTTTTGGTTATATGTGCCAAGCGATTTAAATTAAACTGAAATTGATAGACGAAAAATTAAAATCACGGAATCACGGTACAAAATTGTGAAAATGTGCGTAGACTCACATATAACTGACATTTATGTATCGAATGAAAATAAAGTATGTAATTCAATAAATACGATACCCATGTATTCTAACACCAAGAAGACAGGAACGTAGGTAAGTATTATTTGGATAAACTTAGATGGATGCGAGTTAAGTTTATGCTACTTAATCGAATTTAAAAAAATACAATATTTTTTAATTTTAGTTATTAATACGGTAATGTGCTGAGATAATGGTTCCTAAGGGAGACAAAACTTACATCAGGCTTCAGTCAGACTTGCTATCTTTATTTTGACATTCTTAATGTACCTATAAATAAACTTGAGCTGCTACCGCGAAATGAAAACGAACGAAGGGCTCTCTGTCTCTGTCGCTCGAATATGCAAATTCAGTCGCGCAAACTAGTAATAAAATGCACCGATAGATGGCGCTGTACCCATGGCGTTCAAATTCTACATCGCGCTGTTAAGACATTTCCTGAATTATGTGGTCGGGACGGGTAGTCGGATACACGATCGTTGCTCGGAACCCTCGGTGCGCGAGTTGGACTTTCACTTGACCGGTTTTAACGTTGTGTTCGACATGAAAGTAAACGGAACAGTTACGCTGACATGACACTATTGCATTGTATGAAAATAAACACTGGAGCACTAAGGGTAATAGTAAACTCTATTTGAATTTGATGTGTTTGTTTAATAATACAAGCGCGACGTCGGCTCTGAAGTGCTACCGCGAACCAAAATCGAAATATCTGCCTCTTTGTCACTCGAATATGCAAGTGCGACAGAGAGGCTGATATTTCGTTTTTGGTTCGTGGTAGCACTTCTGCTCGTGCATCACAGTGAACGCAAACGGCGTCGCATGGTAAAAATCTTTTTTATGGAAATTCGATGCTAGGTTCATCCCTTTTTAACCGACTTCAAAATTTCAAAAGAGGAGGTTATCGATTCGGTTGTGTTTTTTTTTTTAATGTTTGTTACTCCATAACTCCGTCATTTCTTAACTGATTTGGAAAATTCTTTTTTTGATTGTAAGTATATATATCCAAGTTGGTCCCGTTTATGTCAAAACGCAGTTTTGATGATAGGATCTACGAGGAAATCTTTAAGGCAAACATATAGTGATTTTTGTGTTTTTATCAACAAGTCAAGCATTTGCATCCAAAAATGTGACATTGGATGAAGTGAAACTGCTGATGATGATCAGAACAGAACTCTTCAACGACGAAAAGTTCACGTTTGGCGATTTGTCCTCCTAGCTGTGTTCGTTAAGCAAGTTCTATTTTCACGATTAATTTTTGTCATGCTTGATTTCTGATGATGGGATCCATGAGGAATTGAGGGAACTCCTCAAATTTTAAAGGCAAACATATAGTGATGTTTGTGTTTTTATTAACTAATCGAGCATTATCATACAAAAATTGTGACTTTGATGAAGTGAAACTGCTGATGATAATCAGAACAGAACTCTTCAACGACGAAAAGTTCACGTTTGGCAATTTGTCCTTCTAGCTGTGTTTGTTAAGCAAGTTCTATTTTCACGATTGATTTTTGTCATGCTCGAGTTCTGATGATGGGATCCATTAGGAAAGGAGGGAACTCCTCAGACGTGAAAGGCGCACAAATAGTGATTTTAGTATTTTCATGAACTAATCAAGCATTTTCATTCATAAAAGTGACATTTGATGAAGTGGATCTGCTGATTGACAAGCAAGCAAGGTTTTTCCATGATTCCATGAGGAATTGAGGGTCTTCTACCATTATAAACATACTTATAGCCATTTTTATTTTATTGTATGGAATCTAAGAGTGCACCATCTAAGTATAATAATCTTTCACTGACCTTCCCCATTGAATCCGGTTTTTTTTTTAAATTATTTGCTCTCGAGTGTAGCTTATAAGCTTATACTGGTGAATTTACATCAAATATCATTGTGAAATTATCGTTCGCTGAAGGAAAACATAGTGAGGAGAGGAAACAGGTCTATAGGTACCCCTAGTTATAGTTTTCGCTTTCTGTTGGCAAGCAGTCATTTTATAAAATTACTCCAAATCTTTGCAGCAGGCGTCGAGGCGTCCATAGGCTGGGGACCGCTTACCATCAGGCTTTTTTCCCGACAAACTATAATTTTTTTTTGGAATTAGATGCCAAAGCGGATTCTGGGATTATTTAGGAGGATGATGATGAATCATTATTCACTCACTCATTATTTACTTACTCTTCATTTACTTATAATTTGGCACGGACGTCCTATTGGGACGTGGGAATGATAATGATTATGCTTATTAACTGGGTCGTTAAAGGAAACATTGGCAAGTAAACCTCCGGACCAGTGATTTTCTCGCAGGCAAGTGCCTTCACTCGAGTGAGTTTTATTCAATTTTTTACGTGAGTTCCCTTCGGGGTATCTCCGCTTCCGGCCTGGGTATTACTTGACCAGTACAGAATGAGCACTGGCTGTTTTTTAAGACTACTTTGGTGGCAAACAAGCATACGGCCCCTTTTAATTACGGGTAAACGGGGGCGAAAAATTATATTTATTTATTTCGGGAATATTTTCAATTCCGGGGTTCACGTGGTCGAATAATCAATCTAGCTACGTGTACCTATTAGATCTCGTCTTCGGGGGAACTCGTATATTCTCTGGGAAAGCACAAACGATGCCAAGCAAAGCTCGATCGCCCAGTATATGTATACTAATAAAAACATGAAGATGATCTCAGAACCTCCTTCGTTCGTTCTATTAAAGTTAGTTAATTATCCAAAATGTACGAAATGGAAAACGAAAACTTGGCGCCCATGCATACGAGTAGGTACGAAACTTAAAATGTAGGCAAGCATGTACTTCATAGGAAAAAACAAACGGTTATTATCAAAACGTGACGATATGATTAAATCAGATATCATAATAATTTTACATTTACAAAACAAATATTAGGATTAAGTATAAATTATGTTTGCTAATTTTTCCCACGAACTTGAAAATGGCTGTAATAAAACCCTTGTTCAAGAAGGGTGATAAATCACAGGCAAGCAACTATCGGCCTATTGCCTTATTGCCAGTACTCTCAAAGGTTATTGAAAAGCTTATCTGTATCAAGTTCTACAACTTTTTTGAGAAATGTAACATACTCGTAGAAGAACAACGGGGCTTTCGAAAACATACGTCCATAAATGTGGCTATCTTTGATCTGGTTAAAAGAGCTGTAAATAGTCTTGATAAGGGAAATCCGTCTTGTTCCATATATATGGACATGACGAAAGCTTTTGATCACGTAGATCATAAGTTACTAGTAGACAAGCTACATCACTGTGGAATCCGTGGTAATGCTCAGGACCTTGTAAAATCATACCTGGCGAATAGACTACAAATCACGGAGCTAACTCAATTATGTCCTACTACCAGGGAAGAAAAAACATATGCCTCCGATAGTAGACATAACGCATATGGAATTCCACAAGGCAGCATTTTGGGTCCTTTATTATTTTTAATATATATCAACGACATAACAAAATCTAGTAAATATCCAATGATACTATATGCTGATGACAGTACCATATTTATAGAAAAGAGTAACAATAACGACTATGAACACGAAGTTAATGCAAATCTTGGACATATTATTCACTGGTTAAAATGTAACAATTTAAAAGTTAATTTAGAAAAGACCAAATTAATGCAATTTAGATTAAGGAAAACACTTCCTACACTAGATATTAAATACGAGGGCAACAGTGTAGAAAGTGTACATGTAACTAAATTTTTAGGAATTTATTTGGACAGCAACATGTCGTGGAAATCGCACTCTGCAGAAGTTTGTAAAAAATTGTATCGTTTTTCCTATGCGCTCTACAGACTAGCAAAAACTAATGACCGCAAGACAGTGCTAACAGCATATCACGGATTTGTGTCATCAACCCTGCGGTACGGCGTAATTTTTTGGGGAAACTCTTCTTATCGGGTCACACTATTTCGAGCCCAAAAGAGATGCATAAGAGCCATTTGTGGACTAAATTCCCAGCAAAGTTGCAAACATTATTTTCAGTTACTGAAGTTGTTAACGTTCCCTAGTTTATATATATTTGAGTGTTGTATCTTTGTAAAAGCGAATCCAGGTTTTTTCGAGCAGAATAAACAAACAGATAATTTTAATCTTCGCCCAAGACCAGCGACAGTAATAGTTAATAGGAGCAAGACAGCGTTGATGAGAAAATGTATAATAACAATGGCCCCAAAGCTGTATAATAAATTGCCTGAAACATGGAAGTCTGAAACCTCTAAGTCTAAATTTAAATATTTACTTTATAAATTGTTATTGGACAAATGTTATTATAATATAGAGGATTATCTTAATGACACTAATATCCTAATTTAAATCTATTGAATAATTTTATTGCATAGTTGTTTTTCAATTTTTTTTTCTTTTTAATCTGTATTTTAACATTATTGATATGACATTTGCCTTTATATTTAATATTTTGAAATTCGACATGTAATACCAGAAATTCGTACGCCAAAAGGCACATCATGGCTTTGTAACTACATTTAATTTTTTCATCTTTTTTCACCTGTGATGAACGAATAAACGATTTCATTTCATTCATTTCATTCATTTCTAATGTTCAAGTGCTGACTTTGCAGTCTGGAATTATACTTAATACTACATGTGAAAACGATTTTCTTCAATTGCAAACAAGCAGTTGATGGGTCAGTATTGTCAGTAAGCTTCGCAAACCAAAGGGAACTTAATTACGTCTAAATATCTGGGTTGGAAATAATTACGAAACAAAACATTGGACGCTTTTGTTATTTACTGTCGAAAACATCACGTCCAGTTTTACCGTCAAGATAAAACAGGAGATCTCCTACTCATCAGCATTATCGATCTCATCTTAAAGGAGTTCAGGCAGGCGGACGCCACCTAATTTTATCTCTACCTTTTTACCTGTATTTTTATACATCTATTTATTTTATTCTCAGTTGACCACATTCCAGATATTAAACTGTATAACTGGCTTAACCCTTTAACCGCCGAGAATTTTTCATTGGATATGCCCGGGTCGCCGCCGGTACGAAGTTATACAATCTTTTATGTACAAACTAATCAAATTAAAACCAATGAAAGAGATTAATATCCTGTTAATAAACATACCAGACATTTGTCTTATTTATCAGACTGCGGCGAAATGAGCTGGATAAGCTGTATCTTATATCAGACTACGGCGGTTATAGGGTTAAATCTAACTTAAAATATATTTATAAATAAAAAAGACTATAAATCTAATTTAAAATAGGCCCTGTGGCATGGCACCAACCAATGATGCTATACTAATTTAGTTAATGAATTAATGGAAAAATAACTAGATATAGTTATATTTTTCTTGTAAGCAAAGGTCAGATGGTAGTCGCTTCCGTAAAAACTGCCTATGCCGAATTGTATGCGGAACCCGGGTATCCTTCTGGGTGCAACTGAACTGGAGTAATACTAGGATGATGGTGATGATGATGAATCATCATCACGTCAGCCGAAAGACGTCCACTGCCAGCATTGAAAAATTATTTTTTCACCTCAGCAGAACGAATATGGCGGTTTTGCTGCTTCATACTGCGGGTTGTAAGTAATACAAACTTGGAACATTTAAACTTCATTCTCTCTGTCACTATTCCTTTGCGTTATATCGTTATATGTTCTCGCCGCTGAGGTGAAAAGTTGTATGTATAACACGATATTTGCATCTCGTGTCTTTGACTCCCTCGCTACGCTCAAGATTCTACAATTGAATCTTTCGCTTGCTCTGGACTCAACATCAATACTCGCAGCAGAAATCTACTTTGCTATCTTGTTGAACAAATAACTAATTCTGTGATGCAAATATCAAATAGATTCCCTGGTGGAAAATCACATGCAATGAAATATTGATGTTATGTTCCTTATAATAGGCTGCGAAGTATGACTTTTTAGGTGCGGCTAGGACTAGAGGTACAATCTTATATATAATACAAATCTTACAGGCCTAGGCCGGCAAAGTACTCATTTTTAAATTCCATTCCACATAAATTTGTGGCTCAGGCATCATGACATTCTGCCACTATGCGATTTAAGAATAAAACTGTTTTTTTTTGTTGTTTATTTCATTGCATGTTTGAGAAAAGCACTATACATACCTCGGCGGGAAATATGGGCTTGCCCGCCTTAGACCTATCCGGCCTCGCTTCGGTCGGCCGTCTATATGTCTTCGGCCGGCAACCCCTTTCGTCCCGGCCTCTATAGTAATGTACTATTACAGCCCCTTACATACAAACATCCCTTAAATGGTACATGTTAATGTACTGTACTATTTGTCGTCTTGTAAATGAAGTGGAATCAGTGACGAGGGTATGAAGGCTAATAAATAGCTTGTCCTGTCTTAATTAATAATCCAACTGACATCCATCCTCAAGATATTTAGTTAATTAAAATTTGTAATTGTAGTAATGTAAGTGCTTGGGAACGTATTCATGACACCATGATATTTAATTTTAAAGACAACGACGTGACGTAATTAATACTTATGTATTATTCTGGTCACAAAAAGTAATTTGTTTTTGAAGTGAAAATGTAACAATACAATAATTACTTACTTTTTACTTCCGATGGCGCTACAACCCCTTGTGGGTCTTGGCCTCCTCTATAATTTTCCTCCAGTTGTCACGATGCTTGGCTACCTTCTTCCAGTTCGTAAATCTTCCCATTTTTCTCAGATCTTCGCCCACACAATCGCACCAACTTCTTAGGTCTCCCTTTCGGTCTCTTTTGTTACGGCGTCCATCTTGTCATGATTTTCGTGGCTCTTGAGTCCGGCATTCTCAAGGTGACCCGCCCATCTCAGCCTGGTCTTATGCCTGACGAGTGCATCCAATTCATGGTTCATGGTTTGTGTAAGATTGTCCCCCCAATATCCTTGTAATTTTTTAGATCTTTTTACTAGACTTTAATTATCACTACTGTACACCTACTACTTTTTTATTATTCAATCGTTGTCCTCAAAAACTGGTTTGAATGGCATCGTGAAAAAATAGGCAACTAAAGTCGACCCAACGAGCGGGGCCCGGGGTAAACTGATCATCACGTATCGTCTCATTGGCCTAACTTAACAGACTGACAGTGAACAGTTTTTTTGGAAAATTTGGAATGCGAAATGTAAGTGTCAGATAACTCCAGTCTACTCGTATGATCAAGATCAAAATACATTAATTCAGGTTGATGGCGGCTAAGTAGGTATAGTAATTATAACAAATTAATGAAAACAGAACACCGACTTTCATATAAATGCTTTCATGTTAATTGGAAATTTGTAATAATGATTAACTTTTATCGGAGCTCCGTTCTTTATCGCCAGTATTTGAAATTTTATTGCAAATGGCGAAAAATTATGATTGGTTAACGTCCTGTGCAAATAAACGATGTAGTAGGTTATAGTAGATATTAGGGTACCGTACCTAAAGGGTGCTAATGGAACCATAGGGACATAGTCATAGGACTATACACCTCCGTTGTCCATTCTTCCATCTGTCAGTGAGCTGAATAACATGAACTGTATAGTCAGACAGTTGACCATCATCGCTTTTTGCGGCATAATAATAAAAATTAATAAGGCAGGCACTTTAATTTTTTATATAACGTGATTTTTTTCATAGTGGTTCGGAACCCTTTGTGTGCTTGTTAGACTCGCACTTTTAAAGTTGAACAAGCGAAATCTATTGTTTCAGAGGCATCGTATTTTTAGAGTCATTACTCATTGGTAGGTTTATTGTTGTCCCACGGAACCTGTCTCGCGTCAAGTTTCAGCTTGGTCAGGGAGGCAACGCTTGTACGCGATGACATCACGATGCAGAGTGAAATTGCCGTATTTATAACTTTCCTACAAAAACATACCGAATGAATCGAGTCGTTATACATTTTTTGTATGCCACGTCGGTAATAAACAAACGTAGGTACAGCCCGCCTGATGGCAAGCGGTCACCGCAGACTATGGACGCCTGCAATTCCAGGGGTGTCACATGCGCATTGCTGAACCTTACAAAAAATACACACTCCTCTCTTGAAGGACCTCTTATGTAGTCCTTTTTTCTGATTTTTACATTTATCATCAAAAATCATGACGGCACTTTTTTATTTCCTACATATTAAGTAACAGAGCGTTTATAACGTTTATTCAAAATTTGGCTTATTAGTATCTATTAGTCATCATCACCTAGGTACTTACTATAATTATCCGTAGATTGGGTGCTAAGTATATAGAAAACTCCCGTGAGATTAGTTGATTACTTATTCTGTGCCGTGAGTTTCAGATATATATAATAAATATAATGAAGCGGGTCACTCACGTCTTAAAGGTTCAATTTTGCTCGGCATGTATCAGACCGGTTCGCAGTCCTAACCTAAATCATGAGTACTCTATCGCGGTGGCGTCTCGTTAGCACGTTTTTGAGCGGTAAATGATGTCGATGTCGACCGATATTGGACCTTATATTTAATACGTGAGTGACCCGTTGCATTACCGACTGAGTAAAACGAAGGTCTCCGCTTCAGCTTCGACAAAAATGATATCGTATATAATAAAAGGATAACATCCGGATATCCGGATCCGGATGTTATCCTCCACAGGTCGCATTTCTAAACCGATTCTCGTGAAATTTTATGAGCCGGCTCGATAGTTATATTATAGTTTTTTTTGTTGAGTCAGTTTTTGAAAATATTGAATTTTGAAAAATAAAAGTGGAATTGGAGTAAAAAATTAATTCGCGAGGTCTACAACTCACAGAGCCACTAGTATTTTAATATCTAGTATAATCTAATGCGCCTGAATAATTTTAAAAGCAACAATGATTAAGAAACAACTTATAAGTTTATTGTAATTGTTTACACATGAATAAATAAATAATAATAATAATCATCAACAAATGAATTCATGTATATCTATAGGTACGATTACAAAGCCTTTGTTTTGTTCTTAACTGCTCGGCTCCCATATTAGGTCAAGTAGCTAACCTATAAAAATGGAACGCGCAAGTTCTGATTTCAAGTTGCCGCCAAATTGACGCATCCGGGTACTTTGTCGTGCCCCTTTGAAGAGCCCTTATCTTCTGATATCTTATACGTTGTGTAAGTGTGAGCTTCCTTAGTGTCTTTATGGCGTGATATAATAAGAATTTGGTAAAAGCCGCTTTTGTATTTTTCTACATATCAATGGCGGTAAACAAGCGTGCGATCTACCCTTAGACTAATAATACCAGTCAAGACATTCATAGTGTTAAGAAAGGTGATTTTTCATATAGCGTCTCTTTGAATCCTTATGGTTAACAAAAATGAGTAAGAAAGGGACAGATAGTAACGATCATTTTCGGCTGTTAACGACTTATCTCCATTTAAAATCACACCAAAATTATGCGCGACACTGACAGGTGAAGACCTGTCAGAGATAATTTATTTGTCTCTGTCAAACTTATTTATTTATGCATTAGTGAGAATAGATCAGATGTACTTAAATGAGCGGATCTGCTTTAGGTACTCTGATATCTGTGGATACCTGAAGCGGATATGTTAATAAATCTGTGCTTACTCACCTGCGTGTGTGCACTTCCACCTCGATATAGAAGGCGCATTTGCAATACCGACCCATTGATTATTTGAGGATTCGCTGTTAGAGACAAACGCAGGGTTCTCTTGCTATTTGTTGTGTTGAGATAACGTATCCTCCGACTCGCTTACTAAGGGCCTCATAAGAGTAGAGTGCTCGTGGCCCAGCGGCACCCGCATACCGCGAGCGGTATGAGGTTAAGCAACGTGGGTCCGGGTCTGTTCTTAGATGGGTGACCGCTTTTAATGGTTACTAACTAAGCACTCCCGTACTTTGGAAGGCACGGTAAGCCGTTTATCCCGGCTGCTGTCTAATGACAGCAGTCGTCAAGCCAAGTTAGAGGCCTTCGGGCGGCTTGAGACTTCTAACAGTCAAATTGTCAAACAGTCACTACGTCCGTAGGGAGTACCCACCATTACCCTACACGTGACCCCTGGGTGGTGCTAGAAGTGCAACTGTACTGTCTTCAAATCAAATCAAATCAAAATACATTTTATTACCAAAAACACAAAAATTACAAGACAAAAGGGATACAGTTACTTGTTTCTAGATAGGTACATATTTAAGTGCAAGTTAATGGGTATATACCAGTCTCAGCGTATGCTAGGCGTGCTACCCAGTGCCATAGAGAAAATAAGTAAGAATAGAGAGCTAGCTCCATACATCACTTTTTACGTATTATTTCGTAGTCGACATCTAGCGTCAAATAGCGGAATTATCAGTACGGCTATAAATATACTAGATGCCACGTATGTCGCTACTGACGAAAAGTGTATTTCTCAACAATTTACTATTAATATTTAAAGCAGAATGAGTTCAAAAGAGAGTTCCGGTTAATCCGGTAATAATATTAGCTAAAAATGGTTGAGCATTCGATTGTTCGTCCATCACGGCGTCTATTGTCGAGTAGCAGTACTCATAATTCCGCTATTTGACGCTAGATGTCGACTACGAAATAATAAGTAAAAAATGATGTATGAAGTTATATGGAGTGAGCTCTCTATTCTTACTTATTTTCTCTATGCCAGCGCTGATTTTCAGCTTGGTCCCTATGACAGGATTGATCACAACTCTACGCGCATCTCCTCGAAGATCTCACGGTTCGAAAATAAAAAAGCCATACGATAAATAAATTGCACGTAGAAATACAATGGCCATTGGGGCGGAAAAGTTCTCTAGTTGCGACCACGGCCACGTATCGGAAGGGGCAGCGTGGGCAGGCCCCCACAAGGTGGACTGATGACCTGTTAAAGGTCACAGGAGTCCGCTGGATGCGGATGGCGCAGGACCGGTCATTGTAGAACTCTTTGGGGAAGGCCCATTGTACAGCAGTGGACGTGCTTCGGCTTCGGATGATGATTTTGTCCCCAGGAACACAAGACCACGCAGGTAGGTAATCTTATAGAAAACCTCCTATCTTAGGTATCATAACAGTAAGTCTCCCTTTCCTCGCTTTAGTCATTTTCCACAAGTCACTGCTCTTGCCCTACGAGTATGTATAAGTACTGTTAACTATGTAAAAGTAGTAATGTAAACTTAGTTATTTATTACGAATGCGATCCTCCCTAAAAAAATTGTATTGTAATACTGTAACGCCAGAGTTAGCTATGAATGAAATTTTCTGAAAAATGAATCATTCTGGGTGAAAGAAAATATACTCAGCGGAAAAAAGATGGCCTACATTTTCCTACGATTTTGGGTCAATTTTATACCGCATAAGTATATCTATGTGTGCCGCATGAGTCTATCACATTGAAACTCATTCGTTTCATTTATTCCGTTCACAGGAAAGGGCTACATCCCGTTTATAGATCCAACACAAAACTATTTGTTAATAAAACTTTACCGCACGGTTCAGGATTGCAAAAATTCAAATCATTTCGCCGCACATACGCCACATATTTCTAAGCTTATGAAATATGCCCGTGCACGGCACGTCGTCAATTCGGAAGAATTTGTATTAGGTTAAACCGGTGGGCTATTTTGAAATATCTGTTGTACGTGAGGCTATTTGAATAAAGCGCAGTGGTATTCCCAAATCGTATCACCTAATGATAACGACCGGCGCTTACACAGCGGAACCAAACTAATCACTAACTTTAGTTCGTTAATTCCAATTAAGTGACCGAGGGAGCGAAGCGTCTCCTTTTCAGCTTGGGAAAAAAGCAACTTTGTATTTTGAGTCCATAATGTATCCAAAAGGATGCATGATTACGTACATTGATTCACGTAGAAAACATATACAAAATCACATCAGAATTGCTAAAAACCGTAATAAACCCAATAATAAAATTAAAATAAACACAATACAATAATTAGTGAAGTGGACTTAAGGAGCGTGCAAAGTTAAAACAGCCGTTATATTTTTGAGTTTATAGTTTGATGTATTGAAAAGGTGCTCAAATACAAAATACAGTACGTAGTGGTCTCCTTTTTTTAATCGACTTAGAAGAATCTGTTCTATGAGGTTCTCAGTTGGTCTGCATGTTTGCTTTTTTATGTATGTATGTTCCCTGATAACTTTTGACCACGTTAGCCGATTTCGATAAATCTTTTTTTGTTTCAAGGCGGTACCCTAATGGTGGCATCTAGGAGGAATCCAGGGAAGTCCTCGAATTCGATTGGCACGCATATGCGGATTTTGATATTTTTTTAATTATCGTTGCAACTTTGCTGATCATAATATTCATTTTTAGGGTTCCGTACCCAAAGGGTAAAAACGGGACCCTATTACTAAGACTTCGCTGTCCGTCCGTCTGTCACCAGGCTGCATCTCAAGAACCGTAATAGCTAGACAGTTGAAATTTTCACAGATTGTGTATTTCTGTTGCCGCTATAACAACAAATACTAAAAACAAAATAATTATAATAATTAAGGGAGGCTCCAATACCAAAAAACGTGATATTTTAGCCCTTTTTCATGGCTACCACTCGCCGAGCTAGATCTCAAGAACCGTAATAGCTAGACAGTTGAAATTTGCACAGATTATCTATATTAATAATTTCGTGCAGGGGTACGGTAGACCCGAACGAGACCTGTCTCAAATTGAAGAACGTATAAAAATAACGATTTTTGAGTTGAACATATGTATCCGCAAAATTCGGATTGTCGCGTATTTTGCATTTAAAAGCGTTAGTTTTATGACGAAAGGTCGGCCATATTAAATTCTTTGGTTGACAGCGTCGGGTTGGGTACGTTCGGAAATTGTAAACTATGTTTGCGTCCGGTGTGTTGGCCAGGTTGCTGGGCTGCGTTCTGGGTGATGGGCCATTATCGCCCATTGTGTGGATTCGGCTAGCCGCGTCTGCAGCGTTTTGTTTTTGTAGTTTTCAAGCGTTCTATACACCTATCAGCCTAGCTAGCACGATAACTTATACCGTCACGTTATATGGGCGAAATGTATTAAAACGTCACACAAAACGTAACGGTATAATCTATCGTGCTAGCTAGGCTGATTGTCACAACAACCGCCTTCAAAGCGAATGTATGGGGCCTGCTACATGGTTATTATTATCACGTGATACATCATATCACGATAAGTATCACGTGAATATTGAAGCAGAATCCATACAAATTTGAAAACTGCGATAATATTAACACCCCATTGTGATAATATTAATCGTGTAAAGGACACCACTTGAATGTTTGCTGAGTCTGTCCGCCATCTTAAAGCTGCGTCTCTATTTTGTTGTGACAAACTACTAGGTGACTTATGGCTTTTAAACGTCTAGAAAAATTCTATCCCTATCTCGCTCTATCTTATAACTTAGTGGTACTGGGGGTCTACTCCGAAATTCGAAATCCGAACTTCGTATGGTGCCGTCCCTTTCACTCATCTATGACAGGAGAGTGAAAGGGACGGCACCATACGAAGTTAGGATTTTGTATTTCGGAGTAGACCCCCAGCTCATGCCGTTCGCCGCGCTCGGACGTTAGAGGCGCTACCGCGAACCGAATACGAAGTATCTGCCTCTCTCTCGCACATGTATATTCGAACGACAGAGAGGAAGATAGTTCGTTTTTGGTTCGCGGTAGGCCCTCAGGCGTCAACTTTAAAACGAATAGGGTATTTTACTATATGAGAAATAAAATTCAAAACGTAAGAAAAACCGGCCAAGTGCGTCGGACTCGCGCACTGAGGGTTCCGTACAACTAAAAAACAAATGTGATTTATCAATATATTGATATTTTTGGTAAAATATACTTCATAATAAACATTATGACATAGTTTCAAGTTCATAGGTCGATGGGAAGTTAAAAAATTATATGTGTGACAGACAACACACGGAATGTTCTTTGACTTTCTTCGACCGTCCGCCGCGCTCGGACTAAAGTGCTACCAACCGAAAACTAAATATATATGCCTCTCTGTCGCACTTGCATATTCGAGCGCGGAGAGGGAAATACTTCGTTTTCAGATCGCGGTAGGCCCTCTGGTCTGACAGCTCCTTATTCCTGGATGGGGCGCGTATCGAAATGTGAAATACCTTTGGCAAAACGGAACAAGTTGTTAAATAGCTTCCATTAACTGGAGAAAATATTACCAACTGTTATTATTATCACGCGAAACACTGAATATTGAAGCAAGATCCATAGGGGCCAGTTACATGGTTATTATTATCACGCAATATACTCATATCACGATCCGTATCACGTGCTGTTTAATGAATATTGAAGAAAAATCCATACGATTTTGAAAACCGAGATAATATTGACACACCAGTATTCAGATAACATTAAGCGTGTAACAGACCCCATACAATTTTGAAAATCGCGATAATATTGACACATAATATTGAGTGTAAAGGGCCCCACTGAATAGAATTTGGCGGAGAATAGAGAGCTGCTACCGCGAAACGAAAACGAACGAAAATCGTGTATTTCCCTCTGTGTCGCTCGAATTTGCAAGTGCGACAGAGAGGGAGATACACGAACTTCATTTGTTTTCGTTCGCGTTAGCAGCTCTGACTTCGCACCAAAAATACTGCCTGCACATCAATATTTAACAATTACACATCTGAACTGATTTTTAATGAACGATTAGTATTTTAGCTATACAAATCAGTACTGATTACGGTGTCAAATTTTTTATGTGCCTTTAAATACTACCCTTATAAAAATGCTTAGAATTAACTTGCAAAGATACTAGCCTTTGCCCGTGACGTCGTCAGCGTAATCTTTTACTCCCTATTCCATATGTTAATCCAGACTACAGACTATATTTCTATACGAAGTTTCATCATAACCCGTTGTTGTAATGTTTTTATTTTACACATTTTTGTACACTATTTCTTTCGTCGTTTGCATAACTGTCACGAATAAATGTTTACTTTATTTCTTTCTTATTTATTCCACCCGAGCGAAGCCGGGCTTTCATCTAGTGTATTTTTATTGTGGCTACAAAAAAAAATACTAAAATCAAAATGATAATAATATTTATTAAGGGGGGGCTCCCATACAACAGAGTAGTTGTTGGCCTTTTTTTCTGGTACGGAACCCTTCGTGCGCGAGTCCGACTCGACCTTGGCCGTTTTTTATAAATTGACATTAATGTAATTTATTATGTAATAGAATCATACTAAATAGTTACAATTTTGTATACAATGAGAAACTATTAATTATATTGCATGCCTATTTTAGGTCGAACAAAGAACTTAATGTTGTTTTAACACCTAATTGTACACTGTTCTTGCAATAAAATATCTTTATCTTTATGAAATAAAATAAATATCAATGTACCGCACCTAACCTTTCCACCTAACCAACCTATTTTATTTTTTCAAAGAAACTATGTTGATATGTGTATTGCAGTTTTCACGTTACAGTATGGCAGATTTGAATGCAAAAAACCGAATGTACTTTACAGACCAGGTAGAGATCAACGACCTCGCCAAAAGGGTCATTATACCTCTCGTATAAAAGCAAATTTTCGAGGTAAACCTGAATTACAGACCTTATACCGAGTTTTCCTTGAGCCAGGGTTATATTATTCGCAAAACTTACCAAACTAGAACTAGTACAATTACGTATCGTTGCTTCAAGATTCCGGGGTCAGCTTATACGTACTTGACTAGAACAGTCCAAGTTCAACTAATTTGATATATGGCTTCCATCAAACATTACGATAATTTCGTTGGGATGTTTGCCGATAAATTGAAAAGCGCCGTTGATAAATTGAGAACAGTTTTATGACTTGTAGACACAAACGCAGAACAGAACAAGACGTGGCAATGACAACAATGGCAACTATACTACCTAGAATCTAGATAGCATGATCGCCTTTATGTCAAAGTACTACTAAACAGAGGGACGAATGCCATACGAGTATTTCCGACATTAAACATAATGTAATGATGCTAGGCTAGGCTGAAACCATCGATCGTTGTTAAGTTTTTTTATTTGTGAACGATTTGTGCTGACAAAAATATATCTACTCTCACAAATTTTATGCGCACAGGCGTGTGAGCTATTAATGGAAGGCATTAAAAAATTGTAAAGAGGTTTCCAAAAAAAATCTTTTAATGAGATATTAGCGCCAGTTGTAAAAAGTATGGTCACCTCCACTCTAATTTCCAAAAAATGCAGTTTAAAAGTCAGAAAAAAATTGAGGTGGTGTACAAAAATACTGGAGGCCAATTCCCGGGCCGTTCGAGATATGGACGCATGTCTATTGAAGAATCTCACCAAAATGTCGAACACAGCATAATTCCTTATTCTAGGGCACGTACGAGATTATGTCGAACGACGATCTCAATGTCTATTCTAATACACGTTCCGTTTTTTTCGATTGTGTTAGTTTACAATCGAATGTACATTAATGAATCATTTAATAAGATTTTCCACTTAATTATAAAATCTCCTAAATCAGAAAAAAGGGGTACTAATTTACAGTAATGTAATAGATAATTATGGTGATTTAAGAGTCCCCAGTGCGTCTTTTTTACGTCTTGTATGAAAACCTTAATAATCGCTGTATTTTTTCTCCATTATAATTTAAAGCAACAGAAACTAATTTCCGACATAGATATCATTGTGTATACAAAGTTTCATGTTATTCTAGCATGGCGTTTTAAAATGAGAGCCTAACTACGTTTATATAGAGAACCGAGCTTACTGCGGACACTTAACACCTCAAACATATTTAAGAGTTTATATACTTACGTGAAATGGAGCGCAAAAAACTGTTTTGACTTGACAGCTTTGAGAGCTCGTTCCCACTACTGTCGTCTGTCGGGCCGATTTTTAATCGGTGTCGGCGCGTCTGTTCCCACTAGTCGGCTGTCGGGCCGATTTTTAATCGGGTGTCGGTGCCTCTGTTCACACCAGTCGGCTGTTAGCCACGACAGCAGCTGGTTGACAGTTTAAACGCGGTTTCTGTATACGATGGACATCGACGAAGTTGTTGTGATGTATTATTATTTGCGGAGGAAACGAAAAACAACTAAGAACAGAAGATATTGGGTACAACCAATTCTGAGGGAAAGGATTAATTTGGGAACATTTCAGAACTTAATAACTGAACTAAGAAGTGACAATGTTAAATTTTTCAATTATTTTAGAATGTCAATAACTACATTCAACGATCTATTGTCTCGAATATCAGGGAACTTAAATTATCAAAATACAAGTTTCAGAGACTGCATTAGCACTGAAGAAAGGTTGTCGATATTTCTAAGGTAAGATACCTAAAATGTGTTTATTACTAAATTTAAAATAATCCGCTATTAGTTTGTACTTATTTATTTCAAGAAATAACAGTAATCATGTTGAAAAATTTAAATGTTGGTAAAATCAAACTCCGACTCTTGTTGCGAACTCTGAGTTGAAGCAGGTGATGGTGCAGGTGATGGTGATGTTTCGACAAAACGGCGTGTCGAATAGCCATATTCAGACTGTGGTTGCCAACCGTAGTTTGATGAGTGTGGTGTCTGTGGTTGCCAATTGTAGTTTGATGAGTATAGACGGTTTTCACGCTTCTTTTTTATTTTTTGTACTAATGACAACACGCCCGATTGTAACTCTAAAGTTTCGTCATCATCGAACGATATAACGCTTGGTAGAATGCCCTTGAAAAATGAGAGCATTGGATGATCTCTCTGGTCTGTCGATATTCTGCTATCTAAAAATTGGCACATTTTTTCATCTAGATCCGTGAGTTTCTTCTCTGTTGATTTGTCTGTCTCTGAATGTATATCTGTTGGACGCTCGCTCACTGAATCATGAGTTACATTGGGCTCAGTAATTTTTTTTAAGAATCGCATTTGCTCTTTATATACATACGGCTTAGCAGCCTTCGCCCCAGCTCCAGATTTTTGGACTTCATTTTTACTCCCCCTAATCCATGCATCTCGCAAATTTGACCACTTCGTAGCTACTTGTTTACCTATAAATAAAATAAATATAAGTCAATATTTTTACTAGTTTTTTTTTCAGATATTGTGCATCGGGTTGTTCCTTCAAAGAATTACACTACAGTTACAGAGTAGGTGTGTCGACTATTAGTAAAATCTGCAAAGAAATAAGTTGTATTATCTGGGACACATTAAGAAACGAATTTATGAAATTGCCTGATACTGAACATGAATGGTTGGAAATTGCAAAGACTTTTGAAATTAAAGCCAATTTTCCACACTGCCTTGGAGCCGCTGATGGTAAACATATGAGAATAGTAAAACCAAGTAATAGTGGCTCAATGTATTTTAATTACAAACATTATTTCTCATTTGTTTTGTTCGCCGTTGTTGATGCAGAATATCGTTTTATTTTTATCAGTGTTGGCTCATATGGCAAAGAATGCGATTCATCGATATTCAAACAGTCGACTTTATGGAAAAAAATGAACGAGGGTAGTTTACATATACCAAAAGCGAGGCCTCTGCATGAAACATTACACAAAGAAATGCCGTATGTTTTCGTTGGCGATGAGGCTTTTCCTTTGTCAACAAATCTGTTGAGACCTTATGGAGGCACTCATTTGGATAACGCGAAAAGAATATTTAACTACCGTTTGAGTCGGGCCAGACGATTTGTTGAGTGTGCCTTCGGCATTTTAGCCAATAAATGGAGAGTATTTCATCGTCCATTGGATGTCCACCCAGACACGGCCATCGAAATCGTAAAAGCGTGTACAGTATTACATAACTTTGTAAGAGAAAAGGATGGACTTAACTTCGAAGAAATACAGTATGCTATAGATAATCCGATGCAACAAGGACTGCAAATCGGTAATCCACGAGGTGGACCTGTTGCAAATGATATACGATCTGAATTTGCGAACTACTTCGTTTCGCCAGTAGGCATGGTGCCTTGGCAAAATTGAATACATACCTACCGCATATTTTAACATACTGCCTAATGAATTTTTAATTGTATTTAACATTTGTGTGTTGTACTAATCTGAAATAAAATACTTACCGTACTTCTTTCTTTCATTTTCATCTTTTTTGTCGAAATCTGGTACGAGCTGGCAACAAATTTCTCGCCAAGCAGCAAGCTTCAAAGTCCTATCTTTAAACTCATCTGTAGTCTTATCCCAAAGAACACTTCTTTCCTCAACTAGCGAGATTAAAAGTTCAGGGTTTATATCTAATACAGCCATTATGGAGAAAAGTACGTCTCTGTTTGCGCGCACAACGTAAATAAATGCGCGAGGGCAGCGCGTCGCGTGGGCGATACAGGAGGTGCGACGCGGGCGGGGTCGGCCCGACATCCGACACTAATGTGAACAGCGCGGCTGACACGATTTTTTTACGGACTGTCGGCTGACAAAACGGCCGACAGTTTATGTCGGATCCGACAGAAAATCGTTGTCGTTTGTGTGTGAACAGCTCCATATAAAATGTTCTGCCACCACGACAGCCGATAAAAAATCGGCCCGACAGACGACATAGTGGGAACGAGCTCTGAGTCAAAGACTCTTTTCAATATTTGTAGGCTGTCAATATTTTCCGCCAACCGCCATTCCACCACTGAACGATTTAAAAATTTGTAAAAGTCTTAGGGACGGGATCGGGATATTTTTCGTAGCTATGTCTATTTTGTGCTGCTGTAAACTGTTGATCAACTACTTAAGTTGTCAATATTAATCGCCGTTGGCAGATCAACGGTCAAAAAATTTGTGATAAATCCATCTCGATCGCTATTGACCACTCATTGCATCTTGAACGCTGGGAGTAGACATATCTCGAGATTTCGAGAATATGTAAATTGGTTTACGATCGATTTTCGCCATTTTTATCGAGATATGTCTCATAGACAACATCACTAGCGGCCCGGGAATTGGCCTCCTGTTGCGACGGGGTTGTAACAGTTTCGTTGCTATAGAGATACGTCAGCAAGATATTCGGGAATTCACCGTGTCATTACGACTCATCTGTGGCCCAGTGGTATAGACGTTGGTCTATGGAGTCGACGCAGCCGGGTACGATCCCAGCGACCAACGTGCTTTTTGTAAGATGTTTTTAAAGTCTTAATGATAACATTTTCATTACGCTGAGTAGCATGGAAGGTTCTAGAAGAAGTAACTGAATGGGATATTCGGTGCTTAAGAACATTTAAAGGAAAATGTATGGGATTAGAATATTGAAGAATCGTTGTTACAACGCAAGTTTCTGGAATAGCCAACGCTACTCGGAACAAATGAGTAATGAAATGAATATCGAAATTATCGATTAGAATATTCGGATAGGGGTATATAAGGGGAACAAGTCCCCGGTACAGGAGGCCAATTCTCGGGCCGTTAGAGATGATGTCCATTCAAAATGATCTCGATTGACGCAATCTCTATTGAAAAATCTCACCAAAATGTCGAACACAGCGAAATTTCTTATTCTAGGGCACGATCGAGATTATGTCGAACGATCTCAATGTCTATTGTAATACGTGTTCCGTTTTTTTCGATTGTGTTAGTTTACAATCGAGTGTATGTTAATGAATCAATTTATATTTTTTATCACTTAATTAAATATCTCTTATGTCCAAAACAAAAGCGTTAATAATTTACAATAATCTAATCGATAATTATGGTGATTTAACACCTCAAACATATTTACTACTATATGCTCGTTTATGTACTTACGTGAAATGGAACCCATAAAAACTATTTTGACTTGACAGTTTTGAGTCAAAGACAACTTGCAATATTAGAGTGCTGTCAATATTTTCTGTCAATTGCCATTCCAACACTGAACGTATCAAAAATATTTAAAAGTCTTTAGCCATTAAATAATTTAAATGAATCGAAATATCTTTCGCAAATATGTTCATTTTGTACTGCTGCAAACAGTTGATCAACTACTTAGTTGTCAATATTTACCAGGACTGACAGATCAAATGCCAAAAAAAAGTGATATAACCATCTCGATCGCTACCGATCACTCGTTGCATCTCGAACGCTGGGAGTAGACATATCTCCAGTGTGAGATTTTGAGAATACGCAAATGGGTTTTCGATCGACATCCGCCATTTTTTGGCCGTTAGAACGGCCCGAGAATTGGCCTCCAGGGCAGTTCACTGTGGAATATGTTAAGTGGAGGATCGGAGAGGGAATCGAAGAGGGAAGTGAGTTGTTAAAGTAGAGTTAAAGTGGAGTTAAGAGAAGTGATATAGTGCACAGTATCTGTGAAGTTATTAGCTGTGTCACGTACTAACAGGCGCGGACTCGGTCAACTTGTGAGTGTCAATTGCGTCTTTATTAGTACGCGGGGACTCGGTTAACTTTGCCAGTGTATCTAAATCGCTGAAGAAACCTATCGTCGTGCTACAGAGGTATTTTAACTCTATCCCGTACCCCACGCACGTAACAATACTTTTAACGATTGTTGGTTTGAGAACAAGATAAGTATAATGGTTAAATCCTGTCTAGCCCAAACAAAAGGACTCGTGTGCCGTGAGTTCCCTATGAAGATACGACTTTTTTTAATTCAATGTATTATATGTGTTTGTGTATTGTGTTTTAAATGTTGACTAGTGACGGTACGGAACCCTTCTTTATGCGTGATATATGAATAAGGCTTGTGTTGTGGGTACTAGAAGACGATATATTTAATAGATATATATGTATATTATATACTTAAATACATAAAAGGACGTTATTATTGGACAAAGAGCTTAAGTACGAGGAAGTTAGTTTTAGGCACCTAACTAACTTCCTCGTATTTAAGCTCTACCCAAAAGGAGTATGAAATAATACCAACAAATAAATCATCCACTCATTATTCATCGATTAAAACATATTTTTTAAGAAAAAAAAAAACCGACTTCAATGGGGGAGGCCAGTGAAAGATTATTATACTTAGTTGGTGCACTCTTAGATTCCATACAATAAAATAAAAATGCCTATAAGTATGTTTATAATGGTAGAAGACTAAGTACCCTCAATTCCTCATGGAATCATGGAAAAACCTTGCTTGCTTGACAAACAAAACGAAGAGAACAAATCGCCAAACGTGAACTACGCGTCTTTGAAGAGTTCCGTTCTGATCATCATCAGCAGTTCCACTTCATTAAATGTCCCTTTTATGAATGCTTGATTAGTTCATGAAAATACTAAAATCACTATTTGTGTGCCTTTCACATTTGAGGAGTTCCCTCCATTCCTAATGGATCCCATCATCAGAACTCGAGCATGAAAAAAATCAATCGTGAAAATAGAACTTGCTTAACAAACACAGCTAGAAGGACAAATTGCTAAACGTGAACTTTTCGTCGTTGAAGAGTTCTGTTCTGATCATCATCAGCAGTTCCACTTCATCAAATGTCACATTTTTGTATGATAATGCTCGATTTGTTGATAAAAACACAAACATCACTATATGTTTGCCTTTAAAATTTGAGGAGTTCCCTCAATTCCTCATGGATCCCATCATTAGAAATCAAGCATGACAAAAATTAATCGTGAAAATAGAACTTGCTTAACAAACACAGCTAGGAGGACAAATCGCCAACCGTGAACTTTTCGTCGTTGAAGAGTTCTGTTCTGATCATCATCAGCAGTTCCACTTCATTAAATGTCACATTTTTGTATGAAAATGCTCGATTTGTTGATAAAAACACAAAAATTACTATATGTTTGCCTTTAAGATTTGAGGAGTTCCCTCAATTTCTCATGGATCCCATCATCAGAACTGCGTTTTGACAAAACGGGACCAACTTGGATATATATATACTTACAATCAAAAAAAGAATTTTCCAAATCGGTTAAGAAATGACGGAGTTATGGAGTAACAAACATAAAAAAAACATACAACCGAATTGATAACCTCCTCTTTTGAAATTTTGAAGTCGGTTAAAAATAAACAGCGACTCCGCTCCTCTCTATGTTCAAAATGCCACGATACGGACCAGACAGTTCGTGGCCCACGAACTGTCTGGTCCCTCATTTGCACTTAAGTTCCGAGATGATTGTATTTATTGTCTCATTAACTGAATTCCAATGATGAAAATATAAACGGGTACAAATAAACATCCATATCATTAGCCCAAACGAAATCCAAATGGTTCCATAATTTTGGTTTCAACAAATGATATACTGGTTTCTTAGGCAACAATGACCGCAGAATGGCTACGTCTTTTATCCTAGACAAAGCATCGTTTTTACTAACTAACAATGTCACGTTTGTTGTAACTTTTCCCAGATTGTAGGTGGGAGCAACCAATAGATTGTACCGTCTAATATTTTGTACAGCCCCATAGTCGTAATTGGCAAATCTTTTACTAAGAGCCACTTGATCATAATGCACAAGACTTTTTCTGCTAGTAGCTGCTGGGTAGTGTCCTGTAATAACTTCCCAAAAGTTAGGTTCAATTCTCTTAGGATCGAAACCGGAAAATGGTGAAACAGCGAGTATATAGCACAGATCGTAACTGATTATCCCTTGGCTGCATATCAACTCGATAAGGTCGCTAGCTGCAGATTGATCTCGCAATAATTCCTCGACTCCCAGAGTTTTCAAAAACTTGCTAATCACCGGTCCTACCTTAGTTACGGTTGAAACGGGTGGGACAAAATTACTCAGAAACGCAATAGGCGCCAGGGCAATGAACCCTTTAATTTTCTTGTTGTATTCCGGTCTTGTCGATAGCAAAACAAAATGTGCGGTCGTTCCTTGAGAATGGCCTATGGTCCTCAAACTATTCTCACCCGTTGATTCTAGAATGAAGTCAATTATAGCGGCCAAATCGTAATAACCAGCTTCTTGGAAACTGAAGTCCCAAAATTCTTTTTCTGCATCAGGATTCAGATATTTATGTCTCCGGCCGTACTTGTTTCCTCTCGTGTTTCCGGCCCAGACATCATATCCCTTATCAGCCAGCGTTATGGCTAAAGACAGCTTTCCTCTTATGATAAACGTGTCAGCGGAGTCTAAAATCCCATGCAAGAGGAGAATGGGTCCCCCTGTCGTCTCTGTTTGCCCTGGGATATGAAATAGCGTTAGAATATATCCGTCTTCGGTGACCACATCCAATTCTTCGACATCGTGTCCGTATTTTGTCCCAAGTTCAGTGAAATTTAATTTAGCATCTTCCGGTCTGGGTTGTAAAATTGACAGTGAAGCAGCTAAGATAGTTAGCAAAATAACTGATATAGATACAATGTTCATTTCTGACGAGACAGATGAATTCAAGACAAGCACAATGCAAAGACGCGATGTAATTCTATCATGCAATAAACACACTACCTTTATAACACTTGTGAATTTAAAACGGAAATTAAATGGCAATGACAAAAGATAACATAAATGCAAAGACGAGTGATAAATTTAACTCCGGGATGTTTGAAGCCCTTGAATTTTATCGTACTAAATTTACATTTTTTAATGGGTTTACCTATCATTTACATTGGGTTCTCGATGGTTTCCAATTGATAATACATATCAGGTATTTTTTTTAAGAAATTAGCAAAGTGTGAGGAAATGTATAAGGAAGGATTTCGTCGACACTAAAATAAAAAACTTAAATGACTTTCGGAGTGGTATCTCCCAAGAGTGAACATCCGCATGAATTTGACTTGGTATGGCTGATGGGTGCTGGTTGGTCAAATATGTCTATAATATATTTTTGCAATAGCTCATTCAATTTACTAGCTTGTGAAAATAATACAATTGTAATTAAAATTATTACTTACTAAAATATATAAAAGGTCGACTTATCATTATCACAGTGGCCTGTCCCCCGTATTTTTTTAAGGCAAAACTATAAAAAATTAACATGCTCCTACGGATGTATTTAAATAAACTGGCCCAATTATTTCAATCCAGGGCCTAATCGGTAACACATGTTTGTGAACCTATTCATACAGGTAAATACTATATTTTGTATATTTTAAAGACTGTAAATGTGCCCACGACGAGTATGTGGCAATAATTATTGCACATGAGCACGGACAAAAATGATAACAAGAAGTAAAACACGTCGTCAAACGCAAGCGTCAAATTCACAAAGAGTACGCCCGCCACCTTCGCCAGCCTTCAGCCAAATAGTAAAAACCAGTTACATAGATTGTTCCATCTTTGTTTTGTCAATCCGTTTTGTCAAGCTTATTATATTATATCGCTTTAAATTATTTCGCTAGTATTATCATTCATTGTCTGGTAGATCGTTGATGCATATAATAAATAGCAATGGCCCGCCCGAGTACAGATGCCGGTGGGACTCCACATCTCACTACCTATTGAAGTGTACGGTGTTCGAGGGTTGAAATGATACGTCAAGTATCGAGTCAATAATGTTGTTTATTCCGTAAAACGCACGTCTTATATACTGTGTAAACAGCGGATTCATTGGACTGTTAATAATTTCCATATGCATCATTGGAATGTGTCGGCATTCCATATATGGAATAATAAATCATTTCCTGTATTCACTCAGGATCAGGTATCATATTACATGTTCTTGGAATTAGAAAATAGAAAATGATTTATTTATTAACTATCAGCTGAGCTTCGTGTGTGGTCTTAAGGACCATACTACAGCTCTCGTTTTTTTTGAGACAAAAAATAGTAAAATACATAACTACTATTTTTTGGCTTCAGTAAACATATGTCTATAGTTTACATGGTGACTTATAATAAACTTAACTAACTTAAGTCTATGGTATACATGGTTTCTTAGTGTATCTTACTGCTAGCAAAGAAGATAATATATACTAACGTAAGAAGAAGCGACACCGAAGCATGTGTGCTGTTAACCCGTCTCGCGGCTATGTGTGCGTGTCCGGTCGTGAACGGGGGTGCACGAGGGGCGCGCGGTGTGTGGACAGCTAGCCACGGCAAGATGAATCGCAGGGGTGCCGCTCGCTTCAACATTCGCTCGCGTGACGTGCGCTCACACAACAGAGATCGATCGGCCGGTAGCGGGCGTGTAGTTTTACTTGAAATTTCGTTAGAATTTATCATTTGTAATTCAATGTTATCAACTATGGCTGGAGCTTTTTATTGCTGTGTCTACGGTTGTGACAGTAATACCAAAAGCCACAAAGGGAAAAGCTACTTTAGGCTACCTACCGATCCAGATAAGTTAGTTATAAAATTTTATATGTTGTGTCCTTCCCTACATTTAGAATTAAGACTTCACCTAAAATCCGTTTTTTAATTCGAAAAACTTGATATGGGTAGGTTGGTATGAGTATGGATGCATTTTGACTTGCAATACATTAAGAAGTACCTACATCTTCGGAATAAATTAAACAAAAAAAAAATGAAATGGCGAAATAGACGAAATGTCAATTGAGTCTTTCAAATTATACTTAACGCGGGTGTCGCGGTCGCAGTGAATGACTTCATTTCATGTCACATAATTTCTATGGATTGAGGTTTAAAAAAATATTTTTTATAATATTGTTATTATTTTAGCATTCAATTATATTCATGTGAAGCTTAGATTTACACAAGAAAAGTAAGTTTCCATATTATGAGAAGTTTTGTAGGTACCTATTTTACGAGCTTTTAGTAAGTTTTCTCCTGACTCAGTGCATCTGTCTGTATGTTTGTAATCAAAACTTACAGATTAAATTTGACTAGCTTCCCGGTGTTTGATTGATGAATATCATGATCATTGAATAAACATTATTTCCTCTTGCCAACGCAGCTACATTGCCAACCCTATGCAACAGACGTGACGTTACAAGGTCACCTGCGCTCGACTCACACCGATAGGCCGTGTCGCCCCCTGCTGCTAGTTATACAATCAAAACAATAGAACATACTTTAAAATTAAAAATCATTTCTTATACTGTTTACATTACGTAGCCCTTATATGGATGATGGTATGCGATCATATGGTTGTGGAGTTAGCATGTCTTAAGTAAACACAATTGACATTGTTTGTAATTAAATATCTTGAATGTTGATTTTGGAATACATTTATTTTAATACTTTAATTACGGTTTTTTTTACAAATTTTATATCCTTAATTTTTGAATACATGCATTAAGTAACTAAGTGCAATATTCGGTTAATGTTGATTATATGTTATTATTACGTACAGTATGTGTTGGTTACAATTTTTATTAAAAAGTTGGGCTTAGGGTCCATTTTACGTATTATATTGGTGATATTAATGTGATAGATATTTATGTTATAGTGCATTCTGGCGAATCTACAGGTTTTATACCAAACGCATTGTTGCTATATAATGAAAAAATAAGCGATTGTCATGACTCTATGAATAAAGACAATTTTAAAAAGTGGGTCATAGAAAAACTTCTCTGCAAACTCATTGATAATTCTTGTGTTTTCATAGATAATGATACCATTCATATCAGGTCAATAAAGCTCCCAATAGAACTTGGAAAAAGGAGTGGCTTGAAGATAATAACATTAGTTATCCAGTAAAGGCAACCACCGCTCCTAAATAAGAGATATATGAAATGTTCAAAGATCATGGCCTTACATTTACTGCGACTACCGCCATATCATTGTGACTTAACACAACGCCATCGAAATAATATCCGGGGTATAGTCAAACATAAAGTAGCATCAAAGAATGTTGCACATGGCGCTTTTTAGTTTTGAGATGCTTGTTATATAGCCGGGAAAGCCAATGAACTTTAGGAACTTATTAATGAACTGTAGAAAAATTGAACGTGCTTTAGTAGTGTTGACCCTTCGGGGTCAAGTGGGCCCACAGACCACTCAGCCCGCGGGTTTAGTTAACCCTTAGGCGGTAGATAGTGGTGGACTGAACCCGCGGGCTGGGTTTTCGGTCGGTCGGTACAGTGGGGTCGAGTCGCCAACAAAAAAATTGGTCCATTGAACCCGCGGGTCACTAGGTCTGTGAGCTGAGTAGACCCAGAAGGGAGTGTTGATATTGCTCACTTAAAGATACTTTTTTTTAATGTTTATGTAGGAACGTATGTATGTATGTGGATTCTCATCAAATTTAACGCCTTCACATCAAAGAAATAAAATCAAATCGAATTAACATTTATTCAATTTTCCTATTTATTTTTGTGTAAGTTGGAACGATATCATGGGTTATATAAGTTCTATTATGAATAATAAAGATTATTTATGACTAACACGTTTTGTAATAAAACACAGTAAAGTGAAACATGTTATTATATAATTTATACATATAGATAATTTAAGAAAAACAACAAGAGGTCAGTCTTTTATTTTTGGGCCATTCTCATTTTTGTGCACACTATCACAGCCGTGGATGCTAATACTCAATTATAAAGCCCCTACTTGTAATTGTAATAATGATTTTTCTTGATTATCTTAAATAAGTAATCATATAGCGTTTTTTTTTTCAAATAAACAGTACAATTCTAATTAAAGTCTATACAGTAGAGTCTATACAATTCTAAGTAAAATACACACATGGTGGCAAAATCCACGACTGTAACAGTGTGCACAAAAATGAGAATGGCCCTTTTTACATGAATTTTGTGATAGATACCACATACCTCGGTCGATCATCATTATCATCAATTCAACAAGAAGCAGGACTTTTAGATAGTCATTCTCTTATGGCATTACAAATTTATACTTAATTATACTTTTCTAGTAACTTGAGTATAAAAGGAAATAGATAAACATCCATATTGTTTCTCCACAAAAAATCGACATGTCCCCAGTCTTTTGGCTTCAATATGTGATGAAAAATTACGTTTGGCAACAGTGTTCGTAACAGCTCTGCGTCTTTTACTGTTGCAAATTCATCCTGCTTTCCCACCAGCAATGCAGTTTTAACTGTTATTTTCTTCAAATCGTATTCAGGAGGTACTAAGTTACCATACTTTTGATAATTTTCTTCGGGCCCGTAATCGTAGTACGAAAAGTTTTTACTTAGAGCAATCTGATTATAATGAAACAAATTTTTCCTTGTAGTAGTTTCTGGGTAATGTCCAAGAAGAACTTGAAAGAACTCTGGCTCAATCGTCTTAGGATCGAATAAATGTAAGTAAATAACAGATAACAATGTACATACAACTACATCTTCTGAGTCCAACCCGCATTTTAAGTCGTTGAAATTCGGCAATTGTAGTTTTTCAAAAGGAATGTGTTCTATGCCTCTATTTTTGGCCAATTCGTTAAGCAAAGGACCTATGGTTAGTAAAAATGCTACTCGGGAAGGTACATTATTTAAAAAGGCAACTGGAGCTAGGGCTATGTAAAGCTTTATCTTATCATTGTATTCTGGTCTTGTGGATAAAAGAACAAAATGATTTGATGTTGCTTGAGAGTGACCAATCGTGTTTAAAGTTGACTCTCCAGTTGCATTTAAAACATAATCGATTGTTGCAGCTAAATCATAGTATCCTCGTTCATGAAAACCATAATCCCAAAATTCAGGGTTAGCATCTGGATTCAGTTTGATATGTCGCCGAGAATATTTGTTGCCTCTAAAATTTGGGATCCATACATCGTAATTTGCATCCGCTAGCGTGATTCCTAGGGATTTCTTTCCTCGCAATATGAAGCTATCAGCATGGTCTCCAGTCCCGTGTATTATAAGCACAGGGGGTTTTTTACTGCCAGGCATGCGAAATAAGGCCAGGATATATCCATCTTCAGTGATTACTTCATGTTCTTCAACAGGATGCCCGTATTTTTTGCCAAGGCTGGTGAAATTTAACTTTGCATCTTCAGAGATTTCGGAACGAAGAATATTTATGCCATATGTTAAGGTAGTTAAATAAAAAAATAAAAAAGAAATGGTAATAATTTTCATTACTTCAAAAAAGCTTGACCTTATTGGACGCGATCCTTTGTATGACGCCAGTACATGTAGAAAATATTTGTTTAGAGCTCTGCTAAGGAATTACGGAATTCCGTGGATGTGAACGATTTGTTTAGAGCTCTGCTAAGGAACTACGGAATTCCGTGGTTCAGAGTTGTTTTTGTTGATTTATTCCTTCAGTTAATTTTGTGTATTATATAAGCACCATTTATTTAAGTACAAGTATTCAATTATTTTACGTTTTCGCTTGACGTTCCAAGCAAAACACAGTCGTTATGAATCGTCCCAAATGATAATATACACTGTTTAGAGTTTGTTGAGTTAGTTTTATACGAAAACTTGCCTATTTAACCTTGATAGGTCAGTTACGAGGATGTAAATTAATCTCAGTGTGACATTAAATCATTGTTTATTTCTTAAATAAAGGTCAGTTTATATTTAAACAAAAACTCACGTAACACATTTTTATTATCGACTATGTTAATCTTGTTTATTAACGAGTATGCTATTTTTTAATAATTGTTTTTTGGTAGCTATCTAGTATGTCTATAAAAAAACAGTTCATTATGTATCTAGTTTTAAAAGTTAAAGAAGTAAAATAAGGCCAAATAGGTCTCGGACCTCGGTAAATATTAGAATTTTTCGATTCCATTTTCTCCTGAGCAAACTTCTATCTAATTTTAGTAGTGTTCCGAGTTTTCCTAGTACCTAAACCACTACAGTGTGCCACTACTAAACGGTTACACGATTTCGTAAAATATCAACTTCCTGCTAATATACAACAGCAAGGTTTTAATGTTATAAACAAGTGGCTTCAAGATCACCTACTAACACATTAAGATATAACTCGGATAAAAATAATAACATAAAGTTCTCTATGTGAAAATCAAATACAGCGCCAACGAACCCTTTGCTCTATGCACATCATAGCAAAGATTCCACTAATAAACAATGTAACTGTCCAAAGCATCCTCTGACCATTCCCTTGAGAAAGAGTCTAGCTCGTCCCGCCATCGCCGGCGAGGTCCGCCGCGTCTCCGTTTCGAGCTGCCGGGCTGCCAGTCAGTGGCAATCTTGGCCCACAGGTCACTCGGCATGCGGCAAACATGACCAGTCTACTCCCATTTCAACTTAGCAGCTTTCCGAGCTACGTCGACTATTTGTGTCTTGGAGCGCAGCGTGGTGTTCCGGATATGATCACACCTAATATGCTACGCTCCATGGCCCGCTGGCAAACTCCGAGTTTGGACCTTTGGGATGCTGTCAACGACCAAGTCTGTGCACTGTAGGTGAGAACTGGGAGTTCGCACATGTCCATGAGCCTACGTTCGAGTGACAGTGGTAGGTCTCCTTTCATAAGGTGTTTCATGGACCAACAGCTTCGCCAGGTGTTTTCGGTCCGTCGTTCGACCTCTTTTTCCTGTCGCGCCTGGAATGAGACTAATTGGCCCAAATAAATGTATTCATGGATATATGAAATGTGTTCTCCGTTTATCTCGATCCTACGTTGTGTGGTGTTAGTCATGAGCTTGGTCTTTGACATATTCATCCTCAGTCCAACCTCGAGGCTTGCATTGCTTAATTCTTCAAGCATTTGTTGTAGCTGGGATGCAGTTGAGGTGAATAGCACTATGTCATCGGCGAAACGAAGATTTGTTAATCTACGTTCTCCGACAACCAGCCCTCTCTCCCCCCAACTCGGCATAAGTTTCTGGAAGATAAACTCCAAGGCACTGGTAAAGAGTTTCGGTGATAGCGGGTCTCCTTGCTTAACTCCTCTCTCTATCTTGAAGGATGGACCAGAGGATTGCAGTTTGATGGCGGCTGTGCTGTTTGCGTATATGGCGCTTAGAAGTTTTATGCAGCATGGGTCTATTTCCTGACTTTTTAAGGCTGTGAATATGGAATCATGGGTAATACTAGTAAATTCATATAATTATGTTTTCAAAAGGCTACGTCCTATCGCGGATCCGTACCTAAGGAAACAAGTTTATATTGAACACAGCCTTAAAACAGCACATTGCTATATCTTACAGCGCTGATTATATTAATAAAAGATATAAAAAATGGCCCTTTTTCGTTACATACAAAATGTGCTCATATGTTTTATATAAAAACTATTCATACTAGTATCATGCTAGTTAAGTCCTTGTATCTCATAAAATGGTATTTTGAGCAACTTTGTGACACCTTAACTATCAATACAAGGAAGATTCCGACGACCGTAGTGTCAAAGGTCGTAAGGGACAAAACGCGATTTTTCAGGACAACTAAAAAAGCGCTATCCGGACGTTGAAATGCCATTTGATAGAGAAAAAAAACTCTGTATAACTGCATTCATCATAACTCTCTTTCTCCATTTTGTCCCTTACGCCCTTTGAGCCTACGGTAGTCGATTTGTATTTGTTTTTGGGGTTACGTAGCCAAATGGCATAAAACTGAACCCTTATGGATTAGTCATGTCTGTTCGTCCGTATGTCACAGCCGATTAAGGGCCGGTTGCACCAACCTACGATTACAGGCCGGTCAACGTCAAATATGGCGCTGACGTACGTTAACTCCATTTTTGCGTTGCACCATCCGTTCGTAGCCTTGACGTACGTTAAATTATGACGATTACATTAACCAGTGGTCCGACCCCCTGTTAACGTCAAATCCATTCGTCAAATATGGCGGCATAGTACTATATTTATTATTAAAAATAGTTTTTCTTGACCATTTACGTAATAAATTACAGAAATTTAATTAATAAATGGCAGCGTATTATGTAGCAGTTCACGGAAAGTATCGGAACGCGATTCTGTAACCTGATTTATGGCTAAATCACTTCTGTCAACCAAAATTTTCGCTCTGCAACAAAGGAAACTTTTACAAACTTTTGTGATGTGAATTAAATGTAGTTTCTAGTTTGAAAGACGATATGGTTGTAATGCAGTTATCCTAGACAAAGAACAGACTGATTCATGTCTCACAGGCCTTACAATATAGGATGAAGTATATACCGAAACAACGGATAATATCGGACAACACATAAAAGTTGTTTTGAAGCGGATATTCAAGGGCTATGCTATGAAAATGAAGAGAAGACCGAATTTACATTGGAAAACTAACATTATTGTGTTACCTCAGTGATCTTCGTGTATCAAACTTTACAGAAGTATAAAATAGTGTCACAACAACAATAAACAAGTTTAACTTACAATTATGAACAGTTTTCAGCAAGCCTAAATTGTATTAAACATTTGAATGTGTTGAAAAATATTAAACAGTTCAACTATTATCACATGTTGCTTTATTTGTAAGTACTGGTTCATTCAATCACATTTTATTTACCCCTTCATTGGACGTAGTGACTTTCACATTCAGACAAATCCTAAAATAAAGGTTGGTGAAGGATGCTTACAGCAGACTTTGTTATTTTCCTGTCATTTCATATGCATGTACATGTGGGCTCAAAGTCAACTTGCTATATTGAACAAGTCCACAAATGTTTCTATCATTCTCATTTTGAAAAATAAAGAGTTGTAGAACTGCATCTCTTTATGTCTCTAGCATCTATTAGAAATAACCCCACGGATAGGTATTTATTTCTAATACATACTAGGGACATGTAACCTTAGACCTTATGTATTTTAATATGCACCTCAGCTCAGATAAATGTACATGTTACCAGGAATCTGTATTCGGTACAGTACCTAGCTACTATATTGACATACCTAAAATGTTGGGGTACTTAGTACTTATTCTGTACAGTATTGCAGTATCAAAATGCAGCTAGTCATGTGTGTAAAAGATGAGTTAATTTTCACACTGCAGGTGGACCAGCAGAAGAGCAAAGCAACCCACACCCCAAGTATTCTACACATTACCTCAGTATTGTTTACAGATAACATTACATTTAATTGCATGACCGATTCGATAAATTAATTTGTAAAACAAATATATTGTAGAGGGCTCCCAAACTTTAGTTTCATCATCACATCATCATATCAGTCAAAGGACCTCCACTGCTATGACATAGGCCTACCCCAAAGAGTGCCAAAATTTGTTTGTTTAGCAATAATTAGTTCATGAAATTTGCTTTCATAAATAATATAAATACATAAAACAATAGTAAATAAAGGTTTATCCTATTATATTCAAATTATTATGAGTAATATAACAACAAAATTTTGACAATTTATTTAGAAATGTGTACTTTTTTTGTGTTATTATTGTTATTATTTTATTGTATAACCATATGGACATGTTCTGGATTAAATTTCATTTATCAATACTGTCGGTATGGTGTGGCAGAATGTAATCTTGCTTATATTTGGAGTAGAACAAGAAGCCTTTTTGACAATTTAATGAAAGACAAGTGTAGACTGAGTGGATGCTATTCCCAGCCGTATCATGGGAGTGATAGGACACACAGACATAGGGAGAACAGGGACTATTGCGGGTTGAAATCTAAATGAACCAAGGTATTGGGTGAAAATGATGGTCTTATCTATTTAATGGCTGACATCACTATTTTTATAAGGAAGATAGGGTCTAACAAAAGCTGATGAAATCAAAGTTTTTTATATCATACCTACCAACCTAATATGTAAGTGCATTTGGTATGAAATCAAAAAAGAAAAAACTATGCAGTAAATATCTGTAAAGGCCAATAATAAACAAAACTGAACAATTTTAATCATCATTTTTATTACAATTGAAAAGAAGCTTATGTAAAATTGTTAAGTTCTTCTAGGTTACTATTAATCCCGGTATTAATAATTCCATTTCAATTGGTTTGAATGTGCCACACATTTTTGTTTCTTTCACTTCGGTCTAAAATTATTGCTCACGCATCTTAATTCTGCACCTGAAATAAATTCCCATATTAATAAAAACATGACATATGTGATATTTACACCATACAAGTATTTGTATATATCAACATCTACTTGTTGAGATTTTTACTACAAAAATCAAGTTGTTTTAGTTATGTCCTAAAGGAGTCCGGGGTCTGCTTTGGTATCCAAATTCAAGGATTAGGCATAGGCACTAGTTTTATAAAAGCGACTACCATCTGGCCTTCCAACCCAGAGGGAAAACTAGGCCTGTTGGAACTAAACCAGTTGATGTTCGCCGTCACCCAAAAGCTAATGTTATAAGTTATAATCGATGTCATATGATATTTCACACTCTGAACAAGTAAAACCCACAACCTCCAGATTGAAAGTCGCGTGCTTTAACGCTCGGCTACTGAAACTAGTTTGTAAACAGCTTTAGAGGTTAGTTTTCGTGAGTAGGTAGGTAGCGGTAATATGTAATAGACGTAAAATATTATAACTCACCGTAGGTAATGAAGAAGGAGAATATCATCAATCCAACATACAAAGCTCCGAATGCTTGTGAAACACAAGATGTCCTAATGAAGGGTCGTCGTTTTGAGAAATCTCACTCGGTAGACTGTATTTTGCCCATGAATATTAGAGGCAAGTTTCTTGACTACACTTTTTTGTTATTTGATCGTGTAAGTAACGTATATTCTCTAAAATATTATCGAATTTATCAGTATTTTAATAAATAGCTGCTTATAGCGCGTTTTTATCTCTTGTCAAAAGTGACATGAGCACAGACAAAAATGAATTTTCATGCTCGGTTGCTATATGAAAAAATAATTACCCGAGAATTATTTTGGTGGGAGTGCGTTTCTTAAGTGGCAACCCGATTAACAATTACAATCCGTGATTTTGAAGATGGTGCAACCCAACGGATTTAACGGTCGTTAAAATCCGCATGTGATCGTCAGATTTTGACGAAGACCGCTTACAATTACAGACGGTTTGGTGCAACCGACCCTTACTCGGAGACTATGACCACTACAATTATGAACCGCTATAGAAATATTTATAATGTGAAATTACGAAAAAAATATTAAATTGGGGGGGCACCACTATACATGTAACAGGGGGGTTATTTCAATGCACATAGGCGTGTGAGGTATTTATGGATAGGCCTTCAAAAATGACATAGAGGTTTATAAATAACTTTTCCATTAGAGTTAACTGTTGGTGAGATATTAGCCCTCAAAGTCGTAAAAAGTGTGTCCCCCCACTCTAGTTTCCAAACTATGAAGTTTAAAATTCTGAAAAAAATCAAGATGATGTACATTAATAAACCCTATCAACGATTTTTGGTTTGAATAAGATGGGTTCAACGGTTTTTGAGTTATTGCTGAAAAACTGTCTTGCCAAAATAAAGGGGCGTAAGTGCCGTAAGTTTCCTATGAAGATACGACCTTTTTTGATTAAATGTATTGAATAGTGGTTTTAAATGTAGATTAAGAGATGTTGGTACGGAACCCTTCTTTGTGCGTGGTCCGACGCGCAGTTGGCCGGTTTTTTGATTTTATAATCGACAGATCTCGACTCTTCCATACAAATTGAAAATGTGCTTACGTGCACTCACAATGTGAAATATAAAAAAGAAACTTATCGTTTTAGCGCGTATTCCATGTAATTATCAGTTTATCCGAATCTATTGACTGTCATTACTGCTTCATATGCCACACACGCTGCCTCCGCTCTATCGTGCTATCGAATACTGAGCGGATCTTTTGGTAAATTGATACAACGTCCCCCGGACCGCGTTTGCTTCACCAAAAAACCGCCTCCGCCACGCAACGACACTGCGACGCGCTCTGTGGGTTTCATTTCAAGCTTATGAGATAAATATATTAGTGATGTGTTATTTAAACCTGGTATTTAAGTACGGTCGGCTTAAGTATTCAAACTAGACTAACCTATTTCATGACTTGGTGTGATAAGGTTTATAGCCCTACAAATATGAACAACTTTTTCAACCGCAGATTAGACGATGAATGACCCTATTGAATGTTTTTTCATATTATGGCAGCCATGTTTTAATCAAACAAACTATGTATAACAACTAGAGCATTTTTTAAGCCAACCCTATTCTATAGGCAACCATCAATAGTTTATGACGAATCCATTGACATCTCAAACATTAAAATCCATTCAATTGATTTCAACATACATAAAGATATATAGATATGCATCAAAAACATAACTCGAACTTTGCTCTTGCGCAGAGAGCTGGGATAAATTAATAAAATAAAATAACATTTTACAAGACATTCTACGTTTATGTATATACTTATGGTACTTATTCTATTAAAGTTACATAATTATGTTTTAATTTGTATATATTTATCCAATAATTGAAAAATAAAAGGAAAAAGTGTAATATTTATGTCATTGCCCCAGTTAAAATCTATATGATTCCAATATTTATCTTCCATGATGTGATAGTATACTATGTTAGGCAAAATTGTCCTTAGTATTTCTACATCTCTAATCTTAGCTAATGGATCGTTTGCACCAACTAGCAAAGCAACTTTTGTAGTTACTTCACGCAAGTTATAGTCAGGCGGCACTAAATAACCGTAGTGATCCAAGTTGCCCTTAGGTCCATAATCAAATTTACAAAATCTTTTACTCAACACATTTTGATTTACATGCATGAAATTCTTCCTAGATGTTGCACCCGGATAGTGCCCAATAGCAACCCTTGAAAACTCCGGTTCGAAACGCTTCGAGTCAAATCCAGTTAAATGAAAACCTACCAGTAGAAAACACATTTCATAACTTAATATATCTTGACTGCAAATGAATCTCAGCATTGCAGTCACGATTGATTTTTCAGTAAACGTTTCTTCTGTACCTATAGATTTGAATAGCTCACCTAACAGAGGTCCAAAATAAGCAATAATAGACACCGGTGGCTGAATATCAGTCAAAAAAGCTACTGGGGCTAAATTGATAAATAATTCGATTTTATTGTTATATTCTGGTCTTGTAGAGAGCAGCACATATTGCGCGGTGGTCCCTTGGGAGTGTCCGATTGTCTGCAGCGTTTTTTCTCCTGTGTATTGTAGAATATAATCAATCATAGCAGGAAGATCGTAATAGCCGACTTCGTGGAAACTGAAATCCCAGAATTTGTCATTTTTATCGGGATTCAGCTTGCGATGTCGCCGGCCATATTTGTTACCCCTCATATTTCCTGCCCAGACGTCGTATCCTGCATCAGCTAAAGCAATGACCAATGATGCCTTCCCTCTGATAATAAACGTATCAGCGGTATCTGCAAGTCCATGCTGTAGAAAGACCGGGGGCTTTTTTTCTCCTTTTATGTGGAAGAATGTCAAAATGTAACCGTCTTCAGTAATCACTTCATGTTCTTCAACTGAATGTCCATATTTCGCACCAAGTCCCGTAAAGTTAAGTTTTCCGTCTTCAGGTAAAGATTTACGCAATATAGAGTTCGTTGGAATGCAAATACATAATAAGATAAGGCCGCAAGTTAAACTTGTCTTCATTTTTATGTCACAATGTTTACTGTCGTTAATTTTCCATAAATGTGGAATGGAACCGCTAAAGAGTAAACAATATATAAAAATAAACAGGTTGAGGTGAAGCTCATACACATATACATGTTTAGTAACCTTGATTACATTGTCTCTTAGGCCATTACTGCCACATAAAACACTGTATAACGTAGTCATAGCTCTTTTGAGTTTACTTTAGCTCCGTACACACTTTTTTCGATAGACACAAAACCACACAAAACTATCCGTGTAACACAACACTTTAAACTCAAACATTACTGGTCCTAACCCACCCAACAGTCTACAGTAAAGCAAATTGTAACATTCTCGTTATAAGAGGGCTCGGTAGTGCTCCCGCCAAGTGGAACATAAAAAAGGCAGGGCAACCTACCTTTTCTCGAACCATTTCGTCTCATTTTCAAACCCTCATATCTTTGTCCAAGATAAAAACGGAGAGCCCAAAATTCACAGGATAGTTAGGGAACATATGAAATTCACCGAGTTTCATTGATCATACTAACTTCAAATTTTATTGATAATTTGCTCAGTGAAATTTGGTGATCATTTAGGTACTACATTTGTGTCATTTGTTGATAAGTCATTGGTGTTGTTTAGAATTTTTTAGGTAAAAAAGTTAAGAGCCTCTAACTTTTTGTGGTGTTCATTATATTTGTTCCCTATGCATGCGACGACGCACACATTGACGCACAGGGTGCGCACACACATTTAGCCATACAAATTTCGTAAAGTGTAAGTGCGAAATCGATCTGGCTAAAGGCGCCAGCACATCTACTTACTTATGTAATAGTTCTCTCCAATAAAATCCAGGATATGTTCTTATTACAGTAATTTATTATTCTTTACAACAATACGAACAATAAGACCTCATAACATTATATTCGGTTCCGTTCTGTCAAGTTCTGTGTACGTCAAAATCGCTGTCATCCTCGCCATTTTTTTTAATATCAAAAATGGCGCCAACACGTGCAAGATATAACTATCGAAAGGTTTTATAAACTTTTAAGTTTTACAAGTCATAGAATATTTGAATAATTTCGTTATCTTAATTTAATAAACATGTTTATCTAAATTCATTAAAGTTCCTTTTCTATGGTGAACTCGAATACAACATTAATAGCTCTTTACATTGGATTAATATTGTCAAAAATAGTACATGATACCTTAAGGGCTTAGTTTTATTATCCAATTATTTACACAACTCTTACACTTAGTATCATCATCATCATCATCATGTCAGCCGAAAGACGTCCACTGCTGGACATAGGCCTCCCCCAAAGACTTCCACAATGACCGGTCCTGCGCCACCCGCATCCAGCGGACACCCGCGACCTTCCGGCTTCGGGGCCTGCCCACGCTACGCCTTCCGGTACGTGGTCGCCACTCGAGAACCTTTACGAGAACTTACTTAGTATACCTAACATATTTAACACATTACATTTATAATTGCAATTGCATTTATTGCTTAAAAAATCCTGGAGATCGCAAAAACAGATAGTAAATATCTTTTTCATTCAGAAGTAAACCTACTTTCTTTCTTTATTTGTTATACTTCCATTGGAATTTTACTATATATTTTTACTGTCATATGATAAGTGCCCGTGCTTACAATTTTTAGCCTTGTAAAAGAACTGGACTGGACTAACTGGTGTCTCAGTTGTTTTAGTGTTAGCCAATATTCTTACACACTTTTTTTGTAGGATGATAATTTTGTTTGCATATATGCTGTTACCCCATAAATTAATCCCATAACTTAGGCACGAATGTGCGTAGGCGTAGTATGCAGACATGGCCGTTTTTTCGTTAGTGCATCTTTTCAATTGGTAGAAGGCGTATGCGAAGCTGGATAACTTTCCAGATATTTTAATTATATGAGCATTCCAATTAATTTCTATAAAGTTTACGATGTCTCACAACGACTACATATGTAGGTATTTTATGATTCAAGATAAATAAATATTACCGGACATTTTTTTACACAAATCGAACTAGTCCCATAGTAAGCTAAATAACAAAAAAGCTTGTGTTATGGGTACTAGATGACGATACATTTAATAGAATATACATTAATACATAAAAATATCCATTTCTCAGAAACAAATATTTCTGCTCACCACAGAAACAAATAGCCTTACCGGGATTCGAATTCGAACCCGGGACCTCTAGCTTCGGAGGTAGTGCCACTACCAACTTAGCTAAATAGGCCGACATGTATTTGTTACACTTTTCACAAAAATGGCCGTAAAAGTGAACGTTACACGCTACATATTGAAAAGCGAAGTGTACAGTTCATGGTCAGTAATAAAAAAAAACAAACATTGCAAGCTCATCTCGTGCGACGTGCGGCTACAATATCTAGACAGGCAGCGTGTCCTGCCAAGTTCACCCAAGGAACGGGCGAGCAGCAGTCGTGTGTTATTTTACACGAACCATTTGGAGCCACTTTTGACCCCTAAAAACTCCAAATTAGACGTAAAAAAATGAAATTTGGTATAGGTACGAGGGCTGCCTTTTAAGTTCTATCGTTTGCAAACCTCCCGTGATTGCATAAAAAAGAACTAGTGTCATCTTAAAATATTTGAATTTAGAATTCGAAAACAAAAGAATAACTCGAAATCGGCCCATCCGTTTTAGTACAGCGTTCGTTGAAAGTTGACAAGTCAGTTGTGAAAATGGAAATTTCGAAGGAAAATTTACGTGCGATATTTTTTTACAACTTCAAAAGTGGCTTAACACGACTTCAGTGCTTCGAAGAGTTGACTACGGTTTTCAATGATAAAGCACCATGCCTCCGGACTGTGGAACGCTGGTATTTAGAATTTCAACGACAACTAGAGCAACCATAGTCTTGGTGATAGACATCGTGAAGATCGACCAAAAACAGCCGTAACCCAAGAGAACATTGATGCTGTACGGCAACTGATCGTCGAAGTTCGCCATGTGACATACCGTGAGATAGAAGCTTCCTTAAGTATTTCAGGGACCAGTGTTCACAGTATTTTGCATGATCACTTAGGCGTAAAAAAGTTGATCTCACGCTGGATACCACATTTACTCAGTGAAGACCAAAAAACGGCTCGCGTTCGATGGTCTCGCAAAACTCTGCGGCAATTCAACCGAGGAAACTCGAAACATGTTTACGACATTATCAGTGGTGACGAATCTTGGATATAAATATGCCTACGATCCCGATTCTAAACAGCAGTCGACTGTTTGGGTGTTCCAAGATGAGCCAAAACCGACCAAAGTAATACGCTCACGGAGCACTTCGAAAAAAATGGTCGCCACGTTTGTGGTGAAAAGTGGCCACATTGCCACCATGATGCTCGAGGATCGTAAAACGGTTAATGCTGACTGGTATACCACTGTCTGTTTAAAGTCATCGGCGAGTTTCGAAAAAATAACCCAAGACGTCGTATAAGACTGCACCATGATAATGCGAGCTCGCACACCGCCCGGCAAACAATTGCGTTTTTAAAAGAGCAAAACGTCGAAATTCTGGAACACCCGCCGTACAGTCCAGACTTAAGCCCTAACGATTTTTTTACTTTTCGAAAAATCAAGCAACGACGTCGTGGTCAACGGTACCAGACGCCTGAAGAAGCGGTTGAGGCATTCAAAACGGCCATTTTGGAGACCCGACTTCGGACTGGAATAAGTGTTTCGAAAATTGGTTCGATCGAATGAAAAAGTGTATTGCATATCACGGTGATTACTTTGAAAAACAATAAATACCATTCAACACTTAAATTGTCTTTAGTTTTTCCAAACGACGCAACATAAAATGCAGCCCTCGTATGTGTTAAGAACCTTTACAACAACTAGAACCCCAAACGTCATAAATATATATAGGTGAAAAAGTTATTGAGATATTAAAGACCATGCAAAAAACGCCATTTTTACCTTATAACTATTTCACCTATATTTCTGAAATTTGTGGTTCTAGTTGTTCTAAATTATCTTAATACATGTACCAAATTTTTTTTTTACATATTTTAAATAGATTTGGAGTTATTGAGGGGTCAAAAGTGGCTCCAAACGGTTCGTGTAAAATAAGACACGGCTGCTGTCCGCCAGTTCGGGTGAACTTGGCTGGACACGCTGTCGCGTGTCTAGATATAACAAAATTGTAAGATGTATTATCTGTTGGCGATCCTAAATAAATAAACAAATTTCCAATTTATATCCTTAAGGTGTGTTAAAAGGTCAAAAAATCAGAAGCGGGATACAAGAGTCATTGAAAAAATCACAAAACAAACATTTTTAAGAATAATTTATTAATTTGTTTCTTTTTGTACACTAGCCTTAGAACTAAGATAAAGATATTGACTAGTTATGCACACACCGAAATCTATAGCAGCACAAGAACTAAATATGTGTCGCTAAACTTCTATGTACCATTATCGGGAAAAAGAATACCTTTTGATGACAGATAAGAAAAAAAATCCTTAAGTTACGGGCGTAATTGGGAACTTTCAATTGTATTACTTGGCATCACTAAAAAGATACTAAATCATTATTTAAATTATGAAAATTTTGCAAAATCATAAAAAGATAACCTACAAAATTTAGAAAAATAGCGTTTTTTATCATCCGTAGATCCTTCGAAAAAAAATATTGATTGTCAACTATATACCTATTTGAACGCAGTATTTCAGAACCAAAACTGCTAATTGCTTATTTTACCATAGAATGGTTGGTTTGAATGTATTATGTGACGTCATAACATAACATTAATTTGTAGGAGCAGGTTTGTCAGTGTGTAGTCGGTTCCATATAGACTTTTTATTCTCTCTAAAATTGGTTCGAATGGCACCATAAGAAAATTGTCCAGTAGTCTATTGAGATGGTATTGAATATTTATGTTTTTCTATAACATTTGGTAAGAAACACCTTAATCATACGTTTGCAAAAGTTTTAGTATAATTGGAAACATATATCTATCCATGTCGTTTCTCCAAATGAAATCAATGTGATTCCACATTTTGGGCTCCATTATGTGATAAAACACAACATTAGGAAGCAACTTTCTAAGTAACTCTGCATCTTGGACTGTCGCTACCCTGTCTTGTCTTCCAACTAGTAAGGCAGTTCTCACAGTTACTCTCTGCAAATCATACTCGGGAGGTATTATGTTACCATACCGTTTAACATTTTCTTCGCTACCATAGTCGTACCTTGAAAAAGTCTTGTTCAGATATACTTGGTTGTAATGCACCAAGGTTTTTCTAGAAGTTATGCCTGGATAATGTCCTAGAAGGACTTTGAAAAAATCTGGCTCTATTGTTGTGGGATCGAAGAAAATCGAATAAAATGCAGCTACTAGAGTGCACATCATCTGGTCATCGTAGCTCTTCCCACATTTTAAATTGTTAAACTTTGGTACAGGTAATTTTCCTGGTAGCTCTTCTATGCCGTTGATTTTAAGGAAATCATTAATTAGCGGTCCCATCTCGCAAATCGTTGAAACAGGAGGTTGCACGTTGTTCAAAAAAGCAGCTGGAGCTAGCGCTATGAACAGCTTTAGTTTCTCGTTATATTCCGGTTTTAAAGATAAAAGGACGTAATGAATTGATGTTCCCTGTGAATGTCCTAAGACTTTTATATTTTCTTCACTAGTTGCGTTTAAAACATAATCGATAGTCGCTGGCAGGTCATAGTATCCCGCTTCGTGGAAGCTGAAGTTCCAAAACTCTGGGTCCGTATCTGGGTTCAGCTTGACATGTCTTCGAGCATATTTGTTTCCTCTGAGATTGCCGACCCAAACGTCATAATTAGCGTTCGCCAACGCGATTCCTAAAGATCTTTTTCCTCGTAATAGGAAACTGTCAGCGTGGTCTCCTGTGCCGTGCATAAGAAGTACCGGTCTTTTGCTCCTGCCCGGTATATGGAACAGAGTCAGGATATAGCCATCTTCAGTGATCACTTCGTGTTCTTCAGCTGGATACCCATATTTTGTTGACAGGGCAGTGAAATTTAAACTTGCATCTTCAGATGTTCGTAACTTGGGGACAGTTGTTGCTTTTGATAATATACAAACATTGATTAAGAGCCAGAGGCATATTCTTATCGTCATTTTTAACCTTTGAATCATCTGGGTTTATTTATGGTAATGCTTAGTCAATTGTAGATATTGTTTAAATAACAACAATAAAAATATTTAGTGATAAACTCAAAATCGTCAAAAGGGTATTTAAAATATTTCTTCTTTAATATTTCCATAATATATTTTCTTTCTTCTAATTTCTCTCGTCGTTTACTGTGAGGCCTAACATTGTTTCAAATGCTTATGTAACTTGTTAACACTTCTTTTTATATACAAAACGTGTTTAACCTTGGGACCAACGCCCAAACTAGTATTTTACAATATTAAGTAATCTGCTATTGACCGTTTAAAAATGCTTGTTAATGACCAGTGTAATTTAACCAAATGGCCAATTTCACAAACATTTTTTAAAGCGAAAGTAGCTGACAAAATGTTATCTTGCTCGCTGTTAAGTATGCTGTGCTTGTAGTCCGCGCGCCGTAACTGGCGAAAATCGGTAATCAGTTTTATTGTCAAAACGGAGCTATATTTCCAAAGAGTAAATAATGAAGAAAGAATTTAGTTTAAAACTAATGTATTTTGCCGGGGGAGTGATTAAAATATCATTTAGCAGTAAAATAAATAAATAAATATTATAGGACATATTTTATACACAAATCGAACTAGTCCCATAGTAAGCTCAATAAGGCTTGTGTTATGGGTACTAGACGACGATATATTTAATAGATTTATATACAAAATAAATAGAAATCATCCAAGCCTCAGGAACAAACGTTTTTGCTCACCACAGAAACAAATGCCCTTACTGGGATTCGAACCCGGGACCTCTAGCTTCGCAGTAGCAAATTATAAGTACGTATAGAAAACGGTCTCATTTAGTATATTTTTTAGACATATCATTTATTGTTCTGGGAGAGCTCGTGGGCAGCGTGGGCTCGCATACCGCACGCGGTATGCGAGGTTAAGCAATGTCGGCCCAGGTCAACTCTTGGACGGGTAACCGCTTCGAATGGACCGCTTGGAATGGATGCTGTCTTAACTGAGCGCTCCCGTGCTATGAAAGACACGTTAATCCGTCGATCCCGGCTCCTGTCTATGACAGCAGCAGTCGTTAAGCGGCCCGAAGTTCACTAACTAGGCTTAAGTTAAGCTTATTTATAGGATTCGGGCATCATGAGAAATTCTACCAGTCATGTTTATTTTCCCTCTTGAGTTGGGAGGTCAAATGACAGTCGCTGCCGTAAAAACTAGTGCCTATGCCAATTCTTCAAAGTTTCAGAAATAGTTTTTTCATAGTGAACGTCGTTTAGTATAAGAGCGGAAATACGCATTGAATACAAGAATCTGTTATATTTTGTGTTAATTTTATAAACTGTACTGAGACGGACGTTGTCACTCTCATCAGCTTCGGCTTCGGTGAAAGTATGTATGTGAATAACTGTTTAATTACTATTTTTTAACAATGAAGTCTTTATACTACTATCACTAAATCATAAAAACGCATCATTCCGTGTCAAAGCAACTTTTGATAACATTTAATAATAAACATTTTCGTTGCTGATTGTACTCCATTCGCATTCAAATATGATTCACTAATTAGTGAATAGTGGTAACATTTTGAATTTGCGGAATTATTTTATTGTATGAAGTATATTTAGTTATGTTATATTGCTAAGGTACGATTAAACGTAAATTATTACGTAATTAATATATATGTCCTATGTCCTATTATGATCATTATGTCCTATGATGGAAATAATTATCAATAACTAACCCCCCGACAAACAATCATAGCTAGTAACCATCCCTATAAACAAGACTTACGATTTTAAAAAAAACCGTACCTAAAGCGGTTTATCCGACTTAGTGAAAACGGTCGTGATTTCTAGGTAAACAATTTGACCTGGTGGCTTTGCATGAACAATTATCCTGATTAATATTGTACTAAAGCAGTAACGCTGCTAACGAAAATTTCAAATTAAAGGGAAAAATTGATTTTTTTGCCTTTTTTTTGCTTTTGGGAGAGTGGCGCACCGTACCTAATACCGTCACGCCTCGATCCCACCTCGGCCACAGAAGATCCCCACCCCCCCAGGCACCCTCAGGGAGAAGATGTAAGACCTAGATCTACCTACATAGACTAACTCCTAAGTATGATATGATATGTATAACTTAAAACGGCGAAGGCCTTTACGCTAAGGCTGCAGATGTTGGTTGTTGATAATGTTTGCAAATCTGTTCCTGTTTACTATGACTTCAAGTTTTTCTACTACTAAAGGTTATAATAATTATAATAAAAATGAATTATTCATATTAAAATTGGGTAATTACTTTGTTTTATGTCAGTCATTACCATTGCGGAACCGCTCATAATAAAGTCAACCAAATTATGCGTTCAAAAAGTACACAATTAGATACATATTATCATTATATAAAAAAGTGAAATAGAACCTTATTCTAATCATGGTACAGTCGTATTAATATTAAATACAATCACTACGACCTTTAACACGTTTGATCAAATGATCAGACAAGATGCCTCACACTAGGCATCAGTAAATTACATAATAACATAAGTGCTAAGTGTTTATGTTATGCAGGCCTCGATGCCGTTCTTCTTTTTTACATCCCAGACATTTTAATGATTCGCGCTCTTTCCGACACGATAACTTAGGCGGCAGAAAGCGAGCGCGAAACACTTTGAAATGAGCATGGGATGCGAAGCGACAAATGAAAATGTATCCAACTCGACAAATTTTAAGCAAGCTAGCGCACCCAATATCCATATTATCAGCGTTGTACGCAATGAACATTCCGTTGTCATTATGTGAACGTCTAATGTAAACTTGAACTTGTATCTAATTACTTTGTAAACGTAATTTTGTGTCCTGTTAATATTCATTGCTATTAATTTAAAATACCAAATAAACATAAAACTCATCGGATTACTGTAAAATATTTGTGCGCACACATATTTCGAGTTATGGTCCAGACCTAATAGTTAGCGCCTAATAAATAAGTAATTAAAAATAATGAAGATGAAAGCAAAAAGAAGAGGCTTAAATTCAGTCCTGGGTAACATTATACTTATTAAGTACTTCTATTACCCTGTCACAATATCTGTGCAGTGTGCACTCCGGCGCGTGACGTTATTATTAATTACTGAGATTGAGCGGTTTCGCTTCGGTTTCAGGGACGATAAAATTTTCATTATTATTTATTTATACAAGTTACAGGCATTCTAGGACTTATAAAGTAAAGTATAGTGACCGGATTATCAACCTGTATAGTGGCGAAATTCTTTTATAGATAATATTTTATATTTTCTTTTGTTTTAGTATAAATAAAAATATATAAAAAATGAGACGTTTCATTTCCTAGCCCCTAGGAAATGTTTTTTTTTTCGGTAGGTAGTAAATAGCAAACTCGATGATGGAGCACAATCCTTGCCCCTATATTGTCTCTGTAGCCCTATCAATTATGGGATAACTATGACGAACTGAGCAACGAAATATATATGTCGACTAATGAGAAATGGACAGAAAGATACCTCACACGTGAACAGTCAATATCGTAACTAATACACACTTAGTGACCAAATATGTAAGCGAACATGACTTTAATGGCAACGGCGGGGCGTAAGGGCGTACAGATATTTTTGTCACTTTGTGAGCGTAATATTTATGACTTTGACTGAACACTCTTCAGTTATGCAGTTGGTAGCCACTTTGCCTTCTATTCTTTTGACATCCGTTTGTAATAAATAATACTTGCCGTATTCCATGGTGTCTATTTGCAGGTGACAATACATATATTTTAATCGCTTTCTACGTAACTTTTATATTTTAATATCAGTAAATCACAACACTTATCAGTCTCACTATATTTGTCCCTTGATTACCACTAATTAGAACACATGTCATTATTATATCTTGCAGTAGCATCAGCCGTATCTCTCTAACAATTTAAATATATAAGGGAACAAGGTTTCTGGCATATCATTGCCCCAAACGAAGTCTATATGGTTCCATCTTTTCTGCTCCATTAGATGATACTGGACAATATTTGGAAGAAGAAATCTTAAGTATTCCACGTCTCGAACTCTAGACAAATAATCATTTCTGCCCACAATAAGAGCTGTTTTCATAGTAAATTGTCTCAGATTATAATCAGGCGGTACAGTGAATCCATAGCGTTTCGAATTGTCTTCTGGACCATAGTCAAACATGGCGAATCGTTTGCTTAGTGCTACTTGATCATAATGTAACAGATTTTTTCTCGAGCCTGCTGCGGGGTAGTGTCCAATAATAGTCGGGAAAAACTCCGGCTCTACACGTTTCAGATCATATCCAGCACCTTGCAATATAACTCCTTTGAAACAAAGGTCATAACCAATGCCTTCCTGGTTGCAAATCAATTCTTGAAGTTTTCTTTCAATTCCTTCATAACGGAATAATTCATTAATCTTCAAAGCAAGAAAAATTGTATTTATCAAATGGCCAAAGTCTGCTACGGTCGACACCGGTGGTATTAAATTGCTAAGGAAAGCTACGGGGGCCAAAGCAACAAACACTTTAAATTTTTCGTTGTATTCCGGTCTTAGAGATCCTAATACAAAATGATCTGTCGTTCCTTCAGAGTGTGCAACACTTTGCAAACTCGGTTCTCCAGTTGTATTGAGAATATAGTCTGTTATGGCAGCAAGGTCGTAAAATCCATGTTCGTGAAAGCTGTAGTCCCAGAATTTCGGGTCTGTGTCAGGGTTAAGGTTGTTATGCCGCCTGCTATATTTATTTCCTCTGGTATTCCCCGCCCATACGTCGTAGCCTCTGTTCGCTAATGTTATTGCTAATGATCTATTGCCTCTAATAATAAACGTGTCAGCAGAGTCATGTATTCCATGTAATAGTAGAACAGGAGGTGTCCTCTTGCCTGGCAGATGAAACAATGTCAGTATGTAACCGTCTTCTGTGATCACACTGTGTTCTTCAGATGTATGACCGTATTTTGCGCCTAGTTCGGTGAAGTTCAGGATCCCATCTTCAGGCAGCGGTCTTGGGATGAAAAGCGCATTTGTTAGTACACTATTCAATGCGATCACTAAACATATGACGATCAACGTCATATTTGCGGACTGTCCGTATTATATGGACTTCTTTTGTACATACTATATTTTAAGGCGATTCGTACTACGTCGGATGTGTTACTGAGCATAATGACACTGGTTTTACTTCCCCATTCTCATTTATACGTGTTGCTATGATTCAATATTGAGACCTTGGTGGCTTTGTATAAAAACTTCTCATTAATACTAACAAATCAATAATATCAAAATGTACATATTATTAAATTGCGTTGTTTTCTGTCTTTTTTTGTGCATAATTATTGTAATTCATAGTTAAGCACAACTTGCATAATGACAATAATTTTCAAATCAACATATTGTGTTATCTATATATACGCTTATATGTATAGTCAACAGCAAATGTAAATGATCATTTTCGCACTTACTTTGTTGCACTAACGTAACAATACACGACAGGTGTAAAATGGTTATCTACTTTTGCTGTTGATTATACGAGTTACAACTTCTACAAATACAAAAATTCTTCCACCACCAACACCACCATATCAGCCAGTTCACTGCTGGACATAGGCCTCCCCCAAATTCTCGGGGGGTATATGCCATAATCGCTACGCTTGGCATGCGGGTTGGCGATCGCAGGATCTCCACCGCACCCAAGGGATGCTGCTGCCCATCCCCCGGTGGTCTTGGTCGTAGTTTTAGGACATACCTGGGTCTTCACACATATTTATTAAATGGATGTTTAAGAGCTGCGGAGACGTCTAGGGATAAATAAAAATTAATTCTGGCAGTTCTTTAATTTTAATGTGAAGTTTTCGCCAGAACAATAGAAACGGAACAACGTCAGTGTTTACCTTCCGTCCGCCATTAAAGTCATATTTTCTTAACTGGTTGCGATGCAACGATTGATTACATGTACTTCATCTGCAACCGATTGCGATAGAAGAGTTTTCCTTATGTAGTTCTTTTTAGGGTTCTGTATCCAAAATGGCAAAAACGGAACCCTTATAGTTTCGTCATGTCTGTCTTTTTCTCTTTCGGGATTTTATTCAAAAGCTGTACGGTGTATTAAAATAACATTCAAAATGTACCTAGGTGTATTACTCATATGATAGATTTAGATTTATTTTACTCATAATATAAATTTACATTATAAATTAACTTAAGCTAATTTACACGAATTTACATTATGATGTAGGCCACTACATAGTAATATTACTGAAAAAAACTAAAATAAAAACAAATAATAATTACGTAATCAATCGATAGGTCTTTAAAAACGAATGTATAGTTTCTCAGTTAAAAAAAGGATCAAGTGATACCGAGATAAATGCTCCGAAAGGAACAATAATTGCCCCTCTTACTTTCGAACCGTGGAATATGAAAAAAAACAGATGATGTATTTTTGTTGCCGCTATAGCAACAAATACTAAAAACAGAATAAAATAAATATTGAACGGGGCTCCCATACAACAAACGTGATTTTATTTCCGGTTTATAGATAATGGTACGGAACCATTCGTGCGCGAGTCCGACTCGCACTTGGCCGGTTTTTGTAATTAAGTTCATTGGGCAACTACGGAACCCTACACTGAACATGACCCGACATGCTCTTGGCCGTTTTTTATTTATACTTTTCACCGCCACAGTATTTACCTACTCCGGAAGTTCTGTCTCACGTCAGGCTTTGTAGCAAAATACTGAAAATGAACCTTACTAAATAGTACGCAAGGTATCCTTTACTTGAAATAAAGTCATAGCGTGTGGAGCACTTAAGAGTCCGCAGTAAGCTCAGTTCTCCAAAAACGTAGTTTCGCTCTCATTTTAAAATGGCATGCTGGAATCATTTGTTGAAACTTTGTATACACAAGGGGATTCGATATATTTAGGTCGGTAATTGGTTTCTGTGGCTTGAAATTATAATGGAGAAAAAATACAGCGATTATTAAGGTTTTCATACAAGACCTAAAAAATTCAAAATCTTGCTAATTTTTTTTCTGTAACTAATTTCAGACCAAGATATGGCGAATCCCATTGTTTATACAAAGTTTCATGTTATTTCAGCATTGCGTTTTAAAATGAGAACGAATCTACGTTTGTATGGAGAATCGAGTTCGGTCGAGCGTACGGGGGACTCTTAAGGCCGAGCCACACCGAATGCGTGCGCAGCACGTGCGCGTGCGCGTGTGCGTGGCATGCGCGTTGTATCGTATGAAATATAAAAGCAGATGAAACACCGCTTGCGTGGCGTGCACGCGTGCTGCGCATGCAAGCGGTTTGTCAATTACTATGACATTTCATACGATACAACGCGCACGCCACGCACACGCGCACGCGCACGTGCTGCGCACGCATTCGGTGTGGCTCGGCTTTTAATGTACTGGCTTTATGTTAAGTCAATGGCGACAAACAGTTAAAGCGGTCATACGCCACAAAGCTGCAGGTGTCGATGGACTGAATAACAGGACCCCTATTGGTTCTGTCACCAATTGTTGGTGCGACCTGTTTGACTGTTTCTCACAGCGCTTTATCTCAGGATATCACGATACCACGGAAAAACTTATGCCTGTTTATGCTATGAATTTGAAACTTCATATCGTAGGAAATACCAAGCATTAAGTTACTAGTTCAAGTGGTATACGATAGTTACACGATCTCTCTTATGTCGGAAGTTTAAATAGCACAAAAAAAAGACATATTATTAAATTTGAAATACCATACCACATGAAAGATGATCCTAAAGTGACCCTCGGTACGATAGAATAATCATCATCATCATCATCATCATGTCAGCCGAAAGACGTCCACTGGTGGACATAGGCCTCCCCCAAAGACTTCCACAATGACCGGTCCTGCGCCACCCGCATCCAGCGGACACCCGCGACCTTCACCAGGTCATCGGTCCACCGTGTGGGGGGCCTGCCCACGCTACGCCTTCCGGTACGTGGTCGCCACTCGAGAACCTTTCCGCCCCAACGGCCATCGGTTCTACGTGCTATGTGCCCCGCCCACTGCCACTTTAGTTTAGCAATTCGGAGGGCTATATCGGTCACTTTGGTTCTGCTGCGGATGGCCTCATTCCTGATGCGATCACGCAGAGAAACTCCTAACATAGCTCTCTCCATTGCTCTTTGGGTGACTTTGAGCCTTCTTATGAGGCCCATAGTAAGCGACCACGTTTCAGTACCATATGTCATCACTGACCTCTTTTAACCTCTTTCTCGAAGTTGGACCTACCTAACTGGACAGTCTGTCCTAGGTATATGTCATCATCACATCATCATTTCAGCCGAATGACGTCCACTGCTGGACATAGGCCTCCCCCAAAGACTTCCACAATGACCGGTCTTGCGCCACCCGCATCCAGCGGACACCCGGACCCTTACCAGGTCATCAGTCCACCGTATGGGGGGCCTGCCCACGCTACGCCTTCCGGTACGTGGTCGCCACTCGAGAACCTTCCCGCCCCAACGGCCATCGGTTCTGCGTGCTATGTGCCCCGCCCACTGCCACTTAAGTTTAGCGATTCGAAGGGCTATATCGGTCACTTTGGTTCTGCTGCGGATGCGGGAGGTATATGTAATCGTCTACAACTTCGAGCGTAAAGTGTCCGATTGTTAAGGGAGTTGGTGCGACATGGACATTTGACATGATCTTCGTCTTGTCCATGTTCATCCTTAGACCAACTCGCTCGGAGGCTTTACTGAGGTCATTGAGCATTGTACTTAAATCTTCCATGGTCTCAGCCAAGACTACTATATCGTCAGCAAACCGAAGGTGAGTGAGGTACTCGCCATTTATTTTAATGGAATAGGCTTCGAGCTCTGGCCCTGGAGTCGGACTGACATAGTGGCGTTCTCGTACAAACACTTCAGCACTTCGATATAGCGGTAGTCCACTTGGCACCGCTGGAGAGATTGTAGTACAGCCCAGGTTTCGATCGAATCGAAGGCTTTCTCGTAGTCCACGAACGCTAAACAGAGGGGCAGGTTATACTCCTCAGTCTTCTGTATAACCTGACGGAGCGTATGGATGTGGTCTACGGTGCTAAAGCCTCTTCGGAAACCGGCTTGTTCGGGAGGCTGGAAGTCATCTAGCCTGCGTGCGAGACGGTTCGTAATGACTCTTGAAAAGATAGAATAATAGTATGTACATATTATTGTGGTTGCCTTTTTAACCATCAAGCCGCGAATTGTTCCCTAGTATTTGATCCTGGATGTGTTCACCTAAACACCAAAAAATTGGATATATACATAAAATTAATACAATTAGACAGTTTCAGTTTATAATGATTCTTAAAAGGTCGGCCGGCAGGGATTATTACCCCGCAGGCCAAAAGTTGATGGTTTGTCGATGACTTCTAAAATTGCTCTAAGTATGCCAACAAGGTATGTAGTAATAATAAGATATCATATCAAACACTTTTTTTAATGCATTTATTCACTAGTTATAACTTACAGTTTCATCAGCTAGCTGTACTTCTCTAACAATGGAAGAATATGAGGAAGCAATGTCTCTGGCAAATCATTGGCCAAAACGTAATCTACGTGGTTCCATGTTTTCGGCTCCATCAGATGATAGTGGACAACGTTCGGGAGAAGCGTACGTAAGTATTCCACATCTCGAAGCTGTGCAAACTTGTCGTTTTGAGCCGCAAAAATTGCCGTTTTCATAGTGAATTTTCTCAGATTATAATCGGGTGGCACAGTCAGTCCGTAGCGTTTGAAATTCTCTTCAGAACCATAATCGTACAAAGCAAAGCGCTTACTTATGGCTGATTGGGAGTAATGGATTAAACTTTTCCTTGAAGTGGATGCTGGATAGTGTCCAAACACTGTAGGCCAAAACTCCGACTCAAAACGTTTACGATCTATTCCACCTATTTGAAGAAAATTATCACCACATAACTGGTAAGTTATGGCTTTCGGGTTACAGATGAGTTCCAAAATATATCTTTGAACTCCATTGTCATTGAATAATTCTTCTATTTTCAAAGCTTGTAAAATTTTATCCAACAAAGGACCTAATTCAGTTATGACACTCAAGGGTGGTTCCAAATTACCAAGATATGCTGAAGGAGCCAAAGCTATAAAGAGTTTAAATTTGTCGTTGTATTCAGGTCTTTGGGATGCTAATACAAAGTGGTTCGTTGTTCCTTCAGAGTGTCCAATACTTTGTAACCTCTTTTCTCCCGTTGTGTTTAAAATATAATCTGTTATAGCAGCAAGGTCGTAATATCCATGTTCGTGAAAGCTGTAGTTCCAGAATGATGGATCTGTGTCAGGGTTCAGTCTGTTATGCTGCCGGGCATATCTGTTCCCTCTAGTGTTGCCTGCCCATACATCATAGTCTCTGTTAGCTAACGTAACTGCCAAAGACCTATTGCCTCTTACTATATATGCGTCTGCAGAGTCAAGTAAACCATGCAACAGTAAAACTGGAGGCTTTTTCTTACCTCGTAAACGAAACAATGTTAAAATGTACCCGTCTTCTGTAACTACAGCATGCTCTTCAGCTTTGTGACCGTTTTTTTTAATTAGTTCCGTAAAGTTCAGGCGTCCATCCTCTGGCAACGGTATAGGCGTGAAAAGCGAACTTGTTAAAACACTGTGTGTAGTAATAACTAAAAATATGATGATGTGGATCATGTCTTTATTGCTTGTCTTTTTTATGCTTCTTCGTAGTGTCTGTCAGATCCGTCACCTGTAAATGAGACAGATTTAATTTAATCATTCTATAAATACTAATGTTTTGTTAATAATTTAACAAGACCTTCGGACACGACACGTGTCGTGTTTGAGGCCTTGAGGAAGTTTGTAATAAAAACGCCTTTACGCTCGGATAATCATATTTGGTAAAGTAACTAGTTAGTATATTTATAATTTTTTATTTTATTTAGTTAAGTGTATTTTTTTGTGTTCCTTGTTTTGTTTCTGTATTTGTTTGTTATAATATTGTTGTATTAAATTAACCTATTATATTTTAAAAGCAATAAAATAAAATAAAGTTAGTAGATTCTTCTACTTCATCCCATGTAAAAATTAATGTAACAGTTCGATAAAAAAGTAGTTTTGGAGTAAAATTAAGTTATTTTATAGGTACGGTCAACCAATTTATTTTCGGCCACTTCCTACTTTATCACAGTGACAATATGAGATCTGCACCAGCTTTCATATTGGAGCCCTTGGTTACAAAATAGATAGGTATCTATCTATTATCTAAATAGGTACCTATCTATTTTGTGCCTCGGTGCGCAAGACGGGCTTGCACTTGACAGGGTTTTATTTATTTGAATTTACAGTTTGACTCGACTGTCAATTTTAAAAGGGTCCCAAATTAAAGTTCGTGAGTGTACAAGGACCCGGTATCGGTAGGAACGGTAGGTACAGTGACTCATCGAGTCATTATTTATCAGCGTGAGCCCGGGTAAGTAAAGTGCGTTACCGGAATGCGGGCTTTTCTTTAAGTAGGTTATGAAAACCTAGTTCCTTAACCTAATAATCGTCTTTATAATTTATAGTTGTCTTATAACTATAAATTATAAAGACGTATGGATATAATTTTAGTGAATTTCGCATTAAAACTCGCGCTTTTACTAACAGATTCTTCTCTTTCCTTGGCCCTTTTCTATATAATAAAGTAAATAAACAATGTTCCGTGTACGATCAAAATAACAAGGTATGACAATAAAAGTAACTATATGGTTGCTAACCCTGACCTATGACGAGACAGAAAATTTGTTTAATATATAAATATAATTCTGCAATCGCAAGCATTCTTTTTGTCATAGATTCGAATATTTTCGTTTACTGAATGCGAGGTAACAAATGATTAGATAATCAAACTATGTACGACTAAGGCCATTCATACCTAAACATAAACACAGATTACCTTGTTAAGGCAATCATCATCATCATATTCATCATATCAGCCGAAAGACGTCCCCTGATGTTATGTTATGTTATGTGTTTATTTGTACTAATCATACATTGTCAATTACATTCATGATTAAAATTAGCATGCCATTGAAAAATAAAAAATAAAACAATTAACATAATAATAATAATAAAAATAAAACATGAATAACATTAAATTAATTTTGACATATTTATTCGTCAAGGAAATTCCTTACGGAGTAAAAAGCTTTTGAAGCGCAATACATTTTGAGTCTGTGCATAAAACTCCGTTCAGAGTCCAGAGTTCTTATTGACTCTGGTATTTTATTATAAATTCTGGCACCCATTACGCCGAGAGACTTACCGGTCCTCTGGAGCCTGTACGCGGGGACAGCCAGGCCTGGTTTCCGTCTAGCAGAACCAGTATTCCCCATTGGGAACTCCTTGGGGTTTCTTCTCACATATTTACCAACCTCAAATATGAAGAGAGAAGGTACTGTCAAAACCCCAAGGTTCACAAAATGCTGTCGTGCTGTCTCGTCTGCTGGGACGCGGGAGATCAATCGGATTACTTTTTTTTGTATTATGAAAGGTCTGTCCCTATCAGCTGCCAGACCCCAGAGGTCGATTCCGCGTATCAGGTACGTGTGGAAGTAAGCGTAATACGCTGTCAGTAGGTTTTGTAGTGACAGCGTATGTGTTAGCCGAGATATTGCATAATAAGCAGAATTCAATTTTGCACATAAAAAGTCAATGTGGTCACCCCACTGCAAACTATCATCAAAAGTGAAACCAACGTATCGCGCGTGATGAACTGGTTCTATTTTGACACCGTTCACAATTGACTGGACATAGGCCTCCCCCAAATAGTGCCACAATTACCGATCCTGCGCCACCCGCATCCAGAGGACTTCTGCGACCTTTACCAGGTCATCAGTCCACCTTGCTTGCTTGCTTGTGCTTGTGGGGTTTAAGCAATTACAAGCCCCGATGCAGATGCATAAGTAAAGATTTTCCTAGTATCTCCCGTTGGTACAATACTTAGTAGTTTATGCAACTGTTATAAGTTATAATATAATGAGAAGCATTAAAACACGAGTGTGGTTTTAAGAAACGAGCCGCAGGGGAGTTTCATAATAAGATCACACAAGTCATTCAATAACTGATTATGTACAGTTGCAAAGACTATTTTATCTACATTTATATATTAAATCCCCTTACATGTGTTTCATATGCAAACATTGAGCCGGCGGAGGCATGTTTTACTGAGATAACCCGACGCCAGCGTCGACGCCGCACCGGCTCCCCGTGCGCGCGCCCGGGGCCTGTACTGGAAAATTGTAAGCGATTCCATAACTACATGATATATCTTGTAGTTAGTAGTTAGGGTGCGCGCGCGGATGTTGGGGGCGGGGTATTTTGTTAAGCTGGTATTTACTGAAGGTTTTTGAACATATTAAACAAAGTTTACTATATAGATAAGAAATGATTTATATTAAAATTCAACATAGTTGAATACTAGTGCTATAATATTTTTAATCCATACATAAAAAAAGATGACGTCATAACTCCTCTCCTTTTGTGTTTGTTTCGTGCTACGGGTCTAATTGATTCGTAGGGCCTAAAGATCAATCGTTCCAATTTTCATGCTTTTATACCACGTCGGTGGCAAACAAGCGTACGGCCCGCCTGATAGTAAGCGGGCTTTATGCCTTTAACACCATTTGCAGCTTTTTTTGGAGTACCGCTAGCACTACAGCGTATATAATGCTATTTTTTACATAGACAGCATGCACTCTACTTACTCGTGAGATTACAAATTCAAATTATAGCTATGTTTTCCGTAAACAAAACAATTAACTATGGAACACAATAGTATGCACGTGTAAACTTCACATCAGTAACTGTGTACATTTTGCACCTTATTACAATGGTATTAGGTTCCAAAGTGTAAACACATTTTTAACGTCGACCGTACGTACACAAATTTTTAAGGTTCCTTAGTAAACAAGAAACCTTTATAATTTCGCCATGTCCGTCCGTCCATCTGTCTGCGACTTAGCTCAGTAACCGTTACTACTAGAAAATATAAGTTTAAAGATCTACATCACCCCGAAAACAGTAAAATAAATTTTTGAAAAATAAATTTAGAGTATCTCCCCTGCAATGTAAAGTGGGGATGCGTATATTTTCTTGCATACCCTATCGTGTTGGATATGGTTAGATTTAAAAAATGATATGAGCCTTTTAAAGCAATTTTCGATTAGGTTATAAGTTTGCGTGTGTGAAACTTTTTGTTGGAGTCGATTGTCCCTCCCTCTACCAGCTAAACGGTTGCTACTGGGTAAGTAAAAAAATCATGGTAGTCATATATATCGGTTTGTCGGCCTGTTTAGCCTAGTTGGTAGTAACACTGCCTCGAAGCTAGAGGTCCCGGGTTCGAATCCCGGTAAGGGCATTTGTGTCTGTGGTGAGCAGAGACATCTGTTCCTGAGACTTGGAGGTTTTCTACATATGTATTTAAGTATATATCTATTAAATATATCGTCGTCTAATACCCATAACAAAAGCCTTATAGAGCTTACTATGGGACTAGTTCGATTTGTGTAAAAAATGTCCTATACTACTACCTACACAGCTACGTAGCCATGTCTACATATATAATACTAGTTAACGATTAATAGCCGATCTTAAGAAATGTAACCTGGACAAGCAAACTTTCGCACCATTGATTACTATATACATATGTTGTTAGTTATGTCAAAATATGGAGGAAAAATAAGTTATCGACGGAACCCTGGTGGCCCGACACGCACTTGGCCGCTTTGTATGGAATATTTTCCACCTTAACTGTTCCAACTACGGTCATAATTGGATTACTTTACTGTACTAACCTTTCAAAGGTTAAGGACAGTTAGCCACCAAAAAATATTTCCTGTTTAACCAGGACAACCGTGAGAGTTCTTTGACTCGGGTTATCTTCCGTTTTAAACCAGTCCAGACACTACAATTAACTTTTTCAAGTTCAAGTACCTACAGAGTTATAAAAAGTGTTGGAAACTAAGAAATTTATTCCAATATTTATTGAATTGGAACAAATTTTTTCTTAATATTATAACTTGTTTCTTTTTTCGATTAAATAATTCTCACAAACATCTATTCGCCATTGTCATGACAAGTTGACAACGATATGTATGGAATTTCAGGTTGAGGCGGCCCAGGGCCGATATCCACTTTGATGTCATTGGTTTTGAAAGGCAGAAAAGGAAGTGGGGGCATGTCTTTTCTTGTCAAATGTCGTGGATAGAATATTATTTCTACGAACCTAATCGAACCGAAATTCAGCGTCCTTGTAACTGGTTTGCAAGAGCGAATCATTGAGCGTGCTCGCGGCGGTAGCTCAGCAAGCTGATTGGCTTGCGTCAAAGACTACTACGAGTATGAATATATTTGCGTCGCCTGCATACCGTTCGCAAATCGTCAGTGTGATAGGCTCTAATTCCTAACGTACGTTTTAGCCTCAGCGATAAAATGCAAACACACGATCATCATTGTGCTGTTATTTAACAGTATCAGTAATGCCGGCTGACCTTGCGGGACTGGTTTAGTTACGTACATACTCGTATATATTACGTATATATGATAATTAGTGATATGCGACCTAGGCCTACTAGTGAGACGAGACAAGGTGATAATGTCAAGGAGTTAAAATGCGACGTTGCGTGCGTTAGTATAATTTTAGTTCCGTATTTACTTTAGGTATAGCTAGAGAGTGTCCAATATAACATGATACGGTAGTCTAGTGGTGGGCGGGTTACATTGCACGAAGAACCGATGACCGTTGGGGCGGAAAGATTCTGGTGGCGACCACCTACCGGAAAACGCAGCGTGGGTAGGCCCCCTACAAGGTGCACTGATGACCTGGTAAAGTTCGCGGTAGTCCGGTGGATACGGGTGGCGTAGGATTAGTCATTGTGGCACTCTTTGGGGGAGGCCTATGTCCAGCTGCGGACGTCCTTCGGCTGATATGATGACGATGATTCTAGTGGTCCAAGGATGCATCTGTTAAAAGGTGCAGTTTTTAGGAATTTAGTTCGGTATTTAGTGGGATGAAGAGTTACCCACAGCTGATATGTGGTATTTTGTTTGTTGACATGAGTGGTTCCTCAGTTATCGAGATACTCAGAAGCAGGACAGTACTGCATTCGTATCGCCCCGCTCCCGCGGATCTCGCGCCAGGCAGCACTCATTTAAATGTAGGGGCGCAGTAAAAAGTGGTATTGAATCAACTGACAGTTGACACTGATAGCTGACAGTTTTCTGACATCGTACCGCCTCCGCACCAGATTCAGGAAGTCGCTTAATCTAAAATTATGTAGTGAGCTGTGAAAAAACTGCATCTGAAAATCTGCATACAAACATCTACGTATAATTTTTTTTCGTGCATGTTGTTGTACTTTAAGGTAATCACATAACTTTTCGAACGTAAAAACAGGAGTTTTGTCATATATATATATGTGTGTATTGAAAATGACATTTAGATCTACTTTACGCACGCCCGAAAACGTTACGTAACTACCATGCTGCGGGCGTATGATGGCTGCTAGCTTATCACTTACTAGCGACCCGCCTCCGCTTCGCACGGTTGCAATGCTGATATAAAATAATATATACTACAGAATGTCTCTTTATATACAACTCGACCGGTACCGCCGCAACCGTCCCTACCACAGACTAGTGAGGGTTCAGACCGCCAACTCACGAACCAAAAATATAGACCGTAAGCAACTATATTTAATCTGTACCCGCTGGTAGATTTTTGACGTTTTTTTTTTAAAATTATTTAATGGCATTGTGGCAATTGAACTTACTGTGAACATCCGACGATTAATATACCTATATATAGCTCAATTAAATTTATGTATGTGTAGAAGCTCACGGCATTTTCAATTGAACACCAACGTCCGATGTAAAATGAAAATGGTGTTCAATTGAAATACCGTGAACTCTTTTGTGCTATATCTTAGTTAAATATAATTAAACAACATTTTACTTATCAACAGAATTATTTTTTAATATACCTCATCTCATATCCGGGAAAACGATATATCTTCGTCATTTCACAGAGTTCTACGTTTTACAACCATACTCGTACATTTTGCAAAATGAGAACTTGCATGCCATGCCACATACGACGCACTTCACTATCTTCTATTTGTTGTCCAAACAATGGTTATTACGCGTTTCCACATGAATTTTCGATTAGCTACACACTGTTTCGTTTGTTAACTTCATAATAAAGAAGTCAGTACTACAAATTGAATAACAGCAGTTACAAAAATAAAAAAAAAGTTCTAAGACTACTAGACGAAATTCCGAGGAGACGCCATTTTGATTTGTCACTTTGTTTTGACGTCCAATAAGCAAAACATTAGTCACGGCAGTAGCAAATCACAGCTCGGTAAGTCGTCAAAATCTTTTTGACACAATATGGCGGCTATCATACACGTTTCGTTCTACGTAGATAAACAGCCGTGGTCCCTACATTTTTTGTCTGTAATATCTTTGAAAATATTCATTTAAGTTACATGCTGTACAGGGCCAATTGATCTGTATTAAATGCTAAATGTATTTAAGGTACTTAATTGGATAAGGATTAATGCTGTATTGCTTAAAATCGCTTCGTAAATAAGCCATTATTTCTCGTAAACAGTAAAGGACAAAAAATGGTTATTGTGTTATCCCTAAGAGATAGACATACCTATACCATCGCAAACATTTTTGTAGACCTTTTTAAGGTGTACAATACTGTAGTATATTATTTTGATCTATCTCGTAAGGTTCAGCCAGCGTTTGCATTGAAAGCGCAAAAAAATGTTTTATTTACGACATCACATTAGAAACCTCTAAAATTATCAGAGTTTCTCTACTATATTATGCATGTATTAAACATATAAACCTTACTCTTGAATCATTCTATCTATTAAACAAACCGCATCAAAATCCGTTGCGTAGTTTTAAAGATTTAAGCATACATACGGACAGACAGCGGGTAGCGACTTTGTTTTGTACTATGTAGTGAGTGATTGTCGGGGATAAGGATAAGCCACCCGTTACTCTCGCATATCTTATTAACCACCATGAGTACTAAAATGGCAACCATCAAGTCAAGGTCAAGTTTATTTGCGTATGTAGGTTGGATTCATGAGGGGATTAGCACATTTGTACCTTATCGCTTTAACGTTATATTTAAACTTTCATACTAAATTTCCAACGCGTAAAAGAGAAAATGTACCAAAGTATCGTAAGTTCGACTCCAAATAAAAAAAAAAATGGACGTAAAGCATCAGAAAGGTACAAAAAAATCTTCAAATAAAACACAATTCTAAAAACAACATGAAAAATCTTCTAATTTATTACTAACTTTGTAAATTTAAAACAAGATAATCCTATTGTATAGTTGTGTGTGTGAGTGATTATGCGTGCGTGTGTGTCTTATGTGTGTACGAAAGATGATGTGAGTGAAACCATAGTGATAAATTTAAAAATTGATCTCACCGGGCGGGATTTCAACCCACGATCTCTGGAATCTGTCCATCGCTCTTTCCAACTGTGCTACCGCAGGTATCGCTCGTGGCAAAGAATTTTTCAATCAATTCACTCTTCGAATTAAGCCTTAGGGTGGCTTGTAGCGACATCTACCGCGAAGTTGCCACAACTTCTGAAACGGCACCAACGTCATAAATTACTTACATTGGGAATCGTTAGTAACAAAGTGCTACCAATGATCATGATAATGGTAATGTGGGGTGATCAATGTTTTAATTTTTCACTGGTTGGAAATTATATACCTGCCTACATCGAATAGTTTATATTTATAATGATAGGATGAGGCCGATGAGGATTCAAATAACTTTAAATATAATAACCTTGTTGGGACCCTGAATTGATAGGTACTTGATATGCATATTTATGCATACTCTCGGTTAAAACAAATTACCTACATCAGAGGTCGGCACTTGATGAACCCAGCCTCGCATCGCTTCACTGGTTCGCAGAAGTAATTACTAGTAATCTAGATTGAACTGCAGTTAATAAGAAGCTTCATGCTCTGAACCACCTTCGTTCTGTAAGCCTACCGTGTTAGAACTATGTGTGTCTTTGAGTATTGTGCTATCACAGTTACATTTTACGTCAAAAAATAAATCTATTTAGGGTTCCGTACACGAAGGGTCCACTCGGAGCCCTATTGCTGTCACTCGCGTCTGTCTTTCGTCTGTCACGCAGGTTTTACAGTCGAACGGTTGGAGCTATATAATAGTCCTCAAATTTACACAGTATAAGCATCTTGTTAACCCAAAGGCGTACAAATTGACAACAAATATATTGAAAACATAGCTAAATACAGCTAAAGAAGGGCTTAAAAAAATGTTAACCTACCCCATCGATTAGGGTATCGTTGTTAAGAACTAGTTATGTGGATACATTTTGTATGAAATCTTCAAAAGTTACAGTCATCACAAATAAATTAATTAAGTGTTTATTAAAATACCATCGCCTCACTAGAACAAAATTACTTTATACACAAACTAAACTATATAGCCTTAACCAACTTTACTCATGTATACGCCACATGCATACTCATCAGAATGGTACTGACACATAAAATACATTCTCGAATAACATTCACAAAAAGAAAATTTAGACGTAATTTAAGAAACACAAATAAAATAAAATTATGTAGTCATAGAACTGGATATGGAAAGAAAAACATTTTATCTGAGGGTGCACAAATATATAATAAATTACCGAACACAGTAAAGGAGTGTGAATCACAGACTAGTAAAGTAAGGGTTCAGACCGCCAACTCACGAAGAAAATATATAGACCGTAAGCTACTATATTTAATCTGTACCCGCTGGTAGATTTTTGACGTTCCTTTTTTTTAATTATTTAATGGCACTGTGGCAATGGAACTTACTGTGAACATCCAACAATAAATATATATATAGCTCATTTAAATTTAACTTTGTGTAGAAGCTCACGGCATTTCCAATTGAACACCACTGGTGTTCAATTGAAATACCGTGAACTATGTTGAGCCATATCTTAGTTAAATAAATTAAACAAACAATTTACTTATCAGCAGATTTATTTTTTAATGTATCTCATCTCATATCCGGGAAAACGATATATCTTCGTCCTTTCACAGAGTTTTACGTTTTACAACCACAAAACTCGTACATTTTGCAAAATGAGAACTTGCATGCCTTGCCACATACGATGCACTTCACTATCTTCCATTTGTTGTCCAAACAATGGTTAAGACGAACTTCCAGATGAATTTTCGATTAGCTACACACTGTTTCGTTTGTTTACTGCATAGTAAACTATTAATACTCCAATTTAAATAACAACATTAGAAAAAATTCAAAAATATTCAGAGACGACTAGACGAAATTCCGAGGAGACGCCATTTTATTTTTATTTGTCACTTTATTTTGACGTTTGACGTAGGCAGTAGCCAATCAAAGCTCAGTATGTCGTCAAAATCTTTTGACACAATATGGACGCTATCATACACGTTTCGTTCTACGTAGATAAACAGCCGTGGTGTGAATCAGGAATATTATTTAAAACTAAGTTAAAATCTTATGTATATGATAATGTGTTGGAAATATGTTATACCTAAGTTAAACTTGTTTGTAAACTCATATAAGTGAACTATACTAATATTCAGCTTTAGCTGAAGAGTTTGTTTATTTGTTTGAACGCGCTAATCTCAGGAACTACTGGTTCGAATTGAAAAATTATCTTTGTGTTGGATAGTCCATTTATCGAGGAAGGCTTTAGGCCATGTAACATCACGCTGCGACCAATAGGAGCGAAGACGCGGACGTGAAGTGTACGGCGTTCGAGGGTTACCTATATCATAATTGATAAAACGGGTGTTGAGGTAATAATCCTTTATTGAGTAAAAATACATTGCTTTTATACTAAACGCACATGTGTTACATCATTATGTGTATCAGCTGAGAACAGGTGTTTATGGCTCAGCTGTAAACAGCTGGATTATTAGGGTGTGACCTACACCACAGACGAAGTCGCGGGCAACAGCTAGTGAGTAGGTAATAAATGTCTTTGAACCGATGTAAAGCCACTAAATAAACCTATTTTTTCAAAATTTTGCTCCGATGTATTTTTTACTTCCGTAACTTGAAAATTGGTGATAATGTTTATTATTAAGTACGTATATTTTACCAACATACACCAATATGTTGATAAATCACATTTAATTTGTTTTTAGTTGTACGGAACCCTCGGTGCGCGAGTCCGACTCGCACTTGGCCGTTTTTTTAGTGAAGATGCGATATAAAAAGTCCTCTTGAAACAGTAATTGCAATATGTATGAACAAACTCGTCAATAAAGTCGTACTCATCGCTTCTTTTTGCTATTATATGACATACATAGGTCAATTCGTATCTATGTATATACGAAGCCATGTTTGCACAAATTAAGTAGGTAGGTATTAACCCATTCATTGCCGAACCTCACACATAGGTAACTTAACTTTATTTATTTTATTTTAATTTCGTGCCGGTTTTCTTGACTTACTTACATAATTAAGGGCATGAATTGAAAAATTACGATTTTTTTCAAACCATATTAATTAAATTTAGCATAAATTTAAACATCTGATGTTTTTATTTATTTATTATTTAAACTTTATTGCACAAATAAATCGGTACAAATGGCAGAAGCATTCTCTACCAGTCAACCATGGGACCAAACAGAAAATAGCGATGGTAGGTGCAAGAGACAAACTAGATAGAGCTAATTAAAAAAAAGGTGTTTAAACTACTTAACCAAATATATATACCTATATTAAACGTACATACATAATTATATACTATTGCACACACGCTTACGACTACAAATCTCTTTTCCGCTAGGAATGTTCTAGCAAGTGCTTGAAAAGCATTGAAAACAAACTTGCTTGGGGCCTTGAACAGCGTAGGAAGATGTAAGGAAACCACTATGGTGAGGAAGTACAGATAGCTAGAGGGATCGGGAGGAACGCAGTTCACAGCCTGGACGAGGGGTGACAAAGTTAAATTTACGTTTGAGATATCCAGCAGCGGAGGGATCCAACAGGATGGAGAAAAGCGTGCAAAGGATCCTGAGAGACCTGCGTTGACGTATCGGGAGCCAGTTTAGCTTACGGCGAAAATGAGAGATATGGTCAAACTTGCGTAGGCCGAAGATAAACCGAATGCTATTTTTAAGCAAAAGATCAAGTCTGGTAAGAAAGTCCTAGGAAATATTCGTAGTGCACACATCAGCATAGTCGATGAGGGGTAGAACTAACCCCTGCATAAGCAAAGTTTTGGTGCTAACCGGTAGGAAGTTTTTATAGCGAAGTGCACGTAAAGTACCAGTGACCTTTCGACTCACCTCGGAAAACTGTCCATCCCAAGATAAATGCGTATCTAAAACAACGCCGAGATCTTTAACCTGGCTCGAGACCGGAATAACTGAACCTTCGAACATAATTGGTGCGGCAGAAACCGTATCCAGCTTCAATAGCTGACGCGTACTCCCCACAACAATGGCCTGGCACTTGGAAGGGTTGACAGAAATGCCGAAACTACTTGACCACTCGCTTATATGAATCAGGTCATCATTGATGGCAGAGATGGCTGAATTTAAGCACAGTATATAGACAGTAGGTAAACATCGAACAAAGGTACACAACGCGGTTTGTTTGTGTGCGTGCCGTGCACGTACGCACCCGGCCCGCGTCACATGGAAACGGAGCGGCCTGAAATTGCGTGAATCAATCCGGGCTGCCCGTCGCCTTGTTCAGAGCGTTGTCGCTCGAAACGACAAAAATGACATCTGTGTGAATGAGATCGAGCCTACATTACCCTGCCCTTGTTTTCCTAAACAATATATTTTTTAAATTATATATAATTATGCGGATCTATTTTACGCTAAATAATAATAACCAGGAGTTCCGTACATCAAGAAATAGACGGAAATATTTTAGTGTAGCTAATTTGTAAGTGTTGTGTAAAATGTTTTGTCCATAAATATATTATTTTCATTTACATATATATCAACTTTATCATACAACTAATTATACTCGTATGCAAGTTTATCGTATACCTAGTGTATAAAATAGATAACATCATTTGTACAAAGTCGTTATAATGTTAGTGCGCTCCTGCCCGGCTGGTATGATAGCTTATACCGTCACGTTATATGGCCAAAATGTACTGAAATGTCACATAAAACGTGACGGTATAAGCTATCATACTGGAGTTCTTAGTAAAGTGCCGCACAGCGGACAGTCAAAGGATGCCGCCTCGTGTAAGGTAGAGCGAGGGTCCTGCCACGCTTCGCACTATCAAAGGATGCCGCATGTGGTTAGAGATATCTTACACTTCAATTTACGTAGCACGTATAGTTTCGTATAGCAATAATTTAAATAATCGTATTCAAGTGTATAGAGTATAAATTCAATGAAGTAGGTACGTAATTACATATAATAATATATGTACTGACTGATGTGGTACCTATCGACTATTACTAGCATGTTACTATTGTTACTTAATTCCAACTACATATTGTTTTTAACCTGACATTCAAAATTAGTATAAGTAATTGTTACCCAACAAATTTGTGCGACAGCCCTGTGCGCTCAGGGAAAGTAGGCAACGCGCGCTCCTAAAGTGCGGGAGACTGGTTACTGCTAATATTATACTGTGATTTAAGTCCATTACATAACTCTGAGAGTACAATTGTAAATCGTCTGCATACAGATGGTGAGCTTTTGATTCCCAAAGTGATGAGATTAATAAACACGAAGAATAAAAGTGGCGAGTTTTTATGATGTAGGAGCTTAATATACGAGGCATTTTCCGCCCTTTCACCGCTCTATATTTGTCCGATTGTCATGTGTTATTCAACTTTTTAACCGACTTCAAGATTTCAAAAGAGGAGGTTATCAATTCGGTTGTATGTTTTTTTTAATGTTTGTTACTCCATAACTCCGTCATTTCTTAACCGATTTGGAAAATTCTTTTTTTGATCGTAAGTATATATAAGTACATCCAAGTTGGTTCCGTTTTTGTCATAACGCAGTTCTGATGATAGGATCCATGAGGAATTGAGGGAACTCCTCAAATCTTTAAGGCTGTTTGCCTTAAAGATATAGATAGTGATTTTTGTGTTTTTATTAACAAATCAAGCATTTGCATCCAAAAATGTGACATTGGATGAAGTGGAACTGCTGATGATGATCAGAACAGAACTCATCAATGACGAAAAGTTCACGTTTGGTGATTTGTCCTCCTAGCTGTGTTTGTTAAGCAAGTTCTATTTTCACAATTGATTTTTGTCATGCTCGAGTTTTGATGATGGGATCCATTAGGAATCGAGGGAACTCCTTAAATGTGAAAGGCACACAAATAGTGATTTTAGTATTTTCATGAACTAATCAAGCATTTTCATTCATAAAAGTGACATTTGATGAAGTGGAACTGCTGATGATGATCAGAACTGAACTCTTCAACGACGCGTAGTTCACGTTTGGCGATTTGTTCTCTTCGTTTTGTTTGTCAAGCAAGCAAGGTTTTTCCATGATTCCATGAGGAATTGAGGGTACTTAGTCTAATACCATTATAAACATACTTATAGCCATTTTTATTTTATTGTATGGCATCTAAGAGTGCACCATCTAAGTATAATAATCTTTCACCGGCCTCCCCCATTGAAGTCGGTTTGTTTATCTTAAAAATTATTCTAGATAAATTACGTAGGTAGTCGACTAACCCTTACCAATTTTCATTGGGCAACATTTTCTTTCGTTTTCATAATTCATAATTGTTTATTGCGTTTCATGTGTACACAGTTTCATGTGTATGTGTTGTTGTTGTTTTATTTATTAGGTAGCAAATTACATGTATGTTAACAATTATTTATTATTAAGATTATCTGTCATTTGCCATTGCATTACTTGGTCAAAATATGTTACCTAATCGTAAACCACTTCGTCGGTGCAACTTACCCTTTTTACACTAGAAAATGTTACTTTCATAACCACAAACAGTGACAATGGAAGCCACGCCCAGTGCTAACTTCATTATCTAAGGAAAAGTCAAGTAAAACAATGTGCTCTATACTCGTACCTATAAAACTGAGGATATCTAGTTCTGAAGACAACATTTGATAACATTTATTGGCATAGTGAAAAAGCTCAGGAAACGTCAACTCATAGGCGCTCATGCATCGGCGCTCATAGGCGTCACGTTATATCTGATCTGGTAAAAAAAAATCGCCTATGGGCACTTATCGGGTTAATACACTTAAATATTTACAATAAGCAACCGAAATATCTCTTAACGGGTCATCATTATCAGTAATGAGCAAACACATAATTAACTGAAGTTATTTTATAAGTACCTTAAATAATGATTACACACATAACTTTATTGTATCGCGCTTTGAACACTTCTTATTCGGAATGAATAATTTCGGTCTATTTTTGTTAATCACAACAGTTGTTGTAACAGTGGAATGTGACCATATGTTTTTCGGCACTAGTGTTCTAAGGCCCCTAGTGTATCATAAAGATGCAGAATACAAGTCCAAGCTGTTACAGAAAAGGGTGGAAAACGAGTATTACAAATTGCCATCAACACCTGGTACCATACCACGCACGATTCAGGTAATCATTATCACACAAAAATATAAATGTACGGGTAATTACTGTAGTCGAGTTCATAAATATATTAGCAAAACCAAGCCTTCAAAAATAAATGTATATAGTAATGTACAAATACATCTAAACATATTTATCATTCGAAAATATATACACGTGTCATCCGTCCTATTCATCTGAGCAAGCCTCTCAATAATATTTAAGCAACTGAAAAATAATAAATATCTGTACTATCATTTGTATAAAATTATTTAAACAAGTGGAAGCACATAAATATATGTACTCACGTTTTCCAATTTGTTGTGAACAAGTAGGAGCTCATAAATATCTGTACAGACAAAACATTTTGAATTGGCCAGCGCGTTCAACAGTACTACAGCAGAGGGTGGTGGATCTATTATTTTAGTGAAAAATGGTTTGACTTTTAAGGAACGTAGAGACGTCTCAGGCTGTTCTGTTGATCGTGTTTGCGAGATTGCTTGTGCAGAGATGGATCAGTATCTGATAATTAGCATTTATAAACCACCATCAGGTGATTTAACATCTTTTATAGAAATTATGGAGGATGTACTCAGTAAAGCAACAAGTGGTAAAAAGTCAGTAGTGGTCTGTGGCGACTTTAATATCGATATTTTATCACAATAAGTCGAAAAAGATAAGTACATCACTTTTTTGTAATCTTTCAATTTTGACTACTTGTTTGAAGTACCTACCAGAGTTACTCCGACCTCGGCCACTTGTATAGATAATATTTGGTTAAACAGTTCTCATATAGACAGTAGCATAGTGAATGGAGTTCGTTCGGATCATAAAGCACAGATGGTCAGGCTACCTTGCGAAGTGTAACATCCAGATCGCGTTATAGAAATAAGACCGCTGAGTAGAAGTAGATTAGAATTACTAAAGTCTAATCTACTACTCGCCATGCCGAACACCCAGGTACAATCAAATGATCCGAATGATCAATTCAAAATGCTTCTGAATACAGTGTGTAACGAATTTAATAAGACTTGTAGTAAAAAGCGTATTAAGATAAACAATAAAATGAGATTTAATGACTGGGCAACTACCGGAATTCGGAAAAGTAGAGATAACTTATATCAACCATCAGTATGTTAGGGATTATTCCAAATTGTTTAAAACAGTGTGCACGAAAGCAAAATCAATGCACTTGAATAATAAAATTAAGTCCTCAGATAATAAAGCCAAGACAGTCTGGAAAATAATAAACACAGAGACTGGGAAGAGAAATAATAAAGAGTCCACAATTTCTTTGAAAGTAAAGGATCAGTTATTAAATTATAATAACTGTTGCAGTAAAAGTAGCTGATGAATTTAATAATTTCTTTTCTAAAATTCCTATAGTCACTGCTCAAAGTTTAGCATCGTCTACCACAAAAGCTGAATCCCTTCTGAATGACAACGTAAAATTAGAATCACTAACTAATTTCAAATTTCATCATGTTTCTCCTCTAGATGTACTGAAGTCCTTTGAAATGTTAAAAAAAAGAGCACTGAGGACTTATGGGGCGTGTCAGTCAAGGTACTGGAATCTATTCTGGAGGTCGTTGCACCAACTCTAGCTCTCATTTTTAATAACTGTGTAGACTATGGCATTTTTCCAGACTTAATGAAATGTAGTAAAGTAGTTCCAATTTTCAAATCAGGTCATACAGATAATCCTTTTGATTATCGTCCAGTTTCTATCCTACCTGCGTTTAGCAAAATATTCGAAAAAATAATGCTTACGCAATTGGTTTCTCACTTTAATTCTCACAATATTTTGCACGCACAGCAGTTCGGCTTCACGAAGGGTAGGTCAACTACCGATGCAGATGCAAGTTTATTAAAATTTATTTTGCAGTATTGGGAAGAGTCGTACGACGCCATCGGAGTGTTCTGTGACCTTTCCAAGGCTTTTGATTGTGTAGATCATGGTACTTTAATTTGTAAACTTAAGTTTTATGGCATCAGAGGGCATGCATTAGATCTCATGAAGGCCTATTTAACACAGAGAAATCAAAAGGTAGCGATAAATAAAGCCATTTCGTCAGAGATAGTGGTAGAGATGGGAGTACCTCAGGGGTCTATTCTAGGTCCGTTCCTGTTTCTTGCTTATGTAAATGATTTGCCATATATGGTAAGCCGAAGATCAGGCATTGTAATGTTCGCAGACCTCATTACTGTTCAAGGTAAATAGGAGAGATACTGAACTCTATGAACCAAATAATACCCTCTCCATGATATCTGACTGGTTTGCTGCCAATAACTTAGTATTGAACCCGAAAAAAACGAAATGTATGAAATTCTCTCTAGCGAACTCATCAAACAGAAACTTAGATACAAACATTAAACTTAATGGTCAAACATTAGAATTTGTTACTTCTACTGTATTCTTAGGTATTATATTGGACTCAAATTTGCAGTGGGGTTCCCATATAACAGCGATAGGAAGTAGGTTGAGCTCTGCTGCATTTGCAGTCAGGAGAATAAGGCAGCTTACCAATGTGGCAACGGCACGGTTAGTTTACTTTGCTTATTTTAATAGTATAATTACTTATGGTCTTATCTTATGGGGATCAGCTGCAGATATTGAAACTGTTTTTATTTTGCAAAAAAGGGCTATCCGAGCAATTTATAACTTGGGGTCGCGTGATTCATTAAGAGAATTTTTCAAAGAAACAGATATTCTAACCCTGCCGTCCCTATACATATTTGAAATAATAATGTATGTTAGGAAGAATTTGGGCAATTTTCCAAAGAACGCTGATAAACCAATAGCCACGAGAAATACTGGGAAAATCAAAATAACCTTCTATAGACTAGTAAAGGCGAAAAAGTCGTTCTTGGGAAATTGTATCAAATTCTACAATAAAATTCCTAAACACATTACTGAACTTAGCAATTCTAAATTCAAATCTGTAGTAAAACAAACAGTTATTTCAAGAGCATATTATAAGATAAACGATTACATCATGGATAGGGATGTTTGGCAGTGATAGCGTCCTGCACGGGTAATCTATCGTGAATATATATTTTCTACTGTAGCATTGTTATTTAAGTTATTTTGTAGTAATGTAATTTTATATTTAACTATATAATGTATATTGTTTTGAAAAAATGACACCTCGCCGAGTTTCTTACGCCGGTTCTTCTCGTGGCAGAGGTATATTTTTCCGAACCGGTGGTAGTCTATTGACGTTCATAGGTGCATGTAATGTGCCTAATTTGAAGAATACTTTTTTACTTTTACTTTTACTAATTTTCCCAAATGACAATTACCGAAAAGACTACCATACTGTCATAATGATACATTTGTCTTTTTCAGTTTAAGCGGCACGTCATAGAACTGTCATTAATCTGCGTGCTGTTTCTTTTGCTATTTTGTGATTTATACTCGGTTTAAAAGAGGTTTGATATAACTTTTATTGCTGGCTATTTAATATTTTTATCTTTTCTGTCAGTTTTGTTCAGATGAGTATGAGTTTCTACATTTTCACATAATTTTGGCAAATTTTATTACAGAATTTGATATTTAAGTGAAATGTTTTATCTGTGCAGATATTTATGAGCTCCTACTTGTTCACAAGAAATTGGAAAACGTTACTACATATATTTATGTGCCACAACCTGTTTATAAATATTTGTAAATAACCCTTGTCTCAATAGTCATGTGCTTCCACTCGTTTAAATAATTTCATAAAAGTAGTACAGATATTTATTATGTTTCAGATGCTCAAATATTATTGAGAGGCTTGCTCAGATTAATATGACGGATGATGTGTGTATATATTTTCGAGTGATAAATCTGTTTAGATGTATTTGTACGTTACTATGTACATTTATTTTTAAAGGCTTGGATTTGCTCATACATTTATGAACTTGACTGTACACATCATACGAGTCACTATCTTTCGTGCTTTATTCTTTAGGTATTTAATCGTTGGTAGAATTTCGTATTAACATAGGTACAGTTTATTATATGATGCAACAAAAAAAAAACAACAAAAGTTCATTTCGTTATGAAACATACATTCTCGTAGAAATTTCATAATTTATTGATGATAAACATAAGTACATTAATATAAAAAAAAAAACAAAAACTTTACGACTGTTTTGAGCTTCTTTGTCTTAACGGTATGCGTCGATTCGTGTAAACTACGCCCCTGTGTAAGATAATTATTATGATGAAGAGAGAAATTATGATGTTATCCGCGTAGGTTTTTTTGTCAAATTTTCGTATCTAATTTTGTGAAGCTTTATTCACATCGTGTTAGATTGTACATAGTGCGAAGGTATGCGCTACTTTTGTTAAATACCTTTAACTTTTATTTAATTTCTATCTGTATCATGTTTTTGCAGCTGTTGGTACTCCTAATGTATAAAAAAAAAAAAAAAAATAAGTAATATGATTTTAACCATAATAGATTGTGTCGTTAAATAATGTATGTATCGTAGAGATGTAGAGTATATACCTATGTACAGTCAGCTGCAGAGAAACCTGCCCCCCCCCCCCTGCATACACATTTCTGTGCAAAGGGGGGTCACGTTTCTCTGCAGCTGACTGTACATGGTCTCTAAGCGTTCAATTACGATTTATATCTACTACATAATTATTCTAGTGTCCTTAGAGATGTGTACCGTATGGTCTCTCTCTTTCTCTATGGTCAACATACAATAGAAGAACACAAAATTAATATTCTTACCTAGAGACGAAGAAGGTATCTATAATAGTATCAATAGAAGAACACAAAATTTATATTCTTACCAAGAGACGAAGAAGGTATATAAGCGTCGATAGCAATTAGTTATAACCAATCCAAAACAGAATGGTGTCTCTCGTCTAACCTCAATAAAATAACATTAGTATAGTTACGTGAAAAACTTAAGAAAATGACCTGTTGTATGTAGTTCTGACGTGTTCGAATAAGCGTTTGTTTTGTTTATGTTGCACAATTTAAATATGTAATGTCTATTCGAATATACGCGACAACTACATACAACAGGTCATCTTCTTAAGTTTTCAACTATATTTAGGTAGTTACTAAGCCCTTGTGAACACGAGTATGACGCGTATCGTTGCATAATTGGAAATGGCGTCACTCGTGTCATCTGTCAAATCTGACATGTTATGTAACGCGCTATCGAAGTTTCTAAAAATCGGTTTCATATATATAACTTCCAACCAACTCTCAATGGACTTCGGTCCCTGAGAGATCTCTCTGTTGACGTTTCTTCTTGTGTCTCCTAGCTATTGTCTATTTGTATACTGTATATAGCTTGTAGATAACCCTTTCCTGTATATATACCACCTTGTGCATACATACATCTTACCTAGGAGCAGAACATCTCTCATAGCTACATTGATGACCTCCGACAATGGACATAAGCGTAACTCTGAAAGATTATGACGCGCCGCAGCTAACCTCCCTTCCTCTATCTCTTCCAGTCCTCTCCTCACCCACTCGTCACCGTGGCTCTGAGCACTCGCTTGCCACGCTGACTCTCTTCCTACGTCGTCGCGACTCCTTCGTCTCAAAGGGGGGCTGATGTGGCAGTCACTCGTGTCATCTGTCAAATCTGACATGTTCTGCAACGCGCTCTCAAGTGTCTAAAAATCAGTTGCATATATATAACTTCCAACCAACTCTCAATGGACTTCGGTCCCTGAGAGATCTTCTTATTGTCGTTTCTTCTTGTGTCTCCTATCTATTAAATACATGTGTATAGCTTGTACATAAGCCTTACATATATATACTCAACCATGTACATTATTCAACTTAGGAGCACATCACGTATCTACAGAAACATGTTTAGTTACAGTTACATAATATAATACTTTAACATTATTCGTTATCAAAAATAATAGCAATTATGTAGACTTACGACTTCGTATCGACTATTAACAATTATATGAGATAAAGACTGTGTACGATAAAATCTGGCCACATTAAACTATTTATATATCTATGAAAAAAAACCGTTTTTTTTAAATATATTTTTTATTTTAATATAAGATATATAACTACTATATACACTACATATTTTAAGTTTCTATTGGTTTCCTACAGAATTTTCTGACTTTACTTTTTACACCTTTCATAAGTTTATGTACAGTAGTCTGCGAGATGGATTTGGCAGCCAAACGCCACTGTTTCTTGAAATCAGCGATGTCTTTTGCTTCCTTGTTCGTATTTTTTAGCTTTCGCTTCACGAGAGCCCAATATGTTTCGATTGGACGAAGTTCGGGGCAGTTTGGTGGGTTCATCAATTTTGGCACTACCACCACCCTATTGTCTTCATACCATGCCATTGCTGTTCTGGCATAGTGACAAGAGGCAAGATCTGGCCAAAATGCTACAGGCTCAGTATGGCTCCGTATAAATGGTAATAGCCGTTTTTGAAGACACTCTTTGACATAAATATCTTGGTTTACAGTCCCGGTAGTAATGAAACTTTGACTTTTTCGACCACACGTGCACAATGCTTGCCAAGCTAAAAATTTTTTAGGGAATTTACACTTCTTTTTTTTCTTATATTTCTCGGGAACACATGCTTTATCCGATGTCGTATAGAACTCCTGGCCGGGCAACTGTTTGTAGTCAGCCACAACATAGGTTTCGTCGTCCATTATGATGCAACTGTGTTTCGTCAAAATTTGTTCATATAATTTGCGAGCTCTAGTTTTTGCTGACTCGTTTTGTTTTTCCCGACGGTTTGGTGCTATTTGTACTTTGAAAGTCTTTAAGCCAGCCCTAGTTTTTGCTTTTTGGACATAGGATGCCGACATCTTTACTTTTTTAGCGACACCACGAACAGACAGGTTTGGATTCTTCTTAAACGCCTCCACGACCTTTTTATCCTTACTTGTCCTATCGAGGCACCTATTTTTCCCGCTGCCTGGCTTCCGTTCAGTCGTCAGACGTTCCTCAAAGCGTTTTAACACGCTAGATACGGTCGATTTAGCCGCGTTTAATTTTTTTGCGAGCTTGTGATGTGACAAATGCGGATTCAGAATGTGCTCGGAAACGATTTTGTTACGTATAACTTCTTCTTTGGTGGACATCTTGATAATTATGGAACAATAACTACAAATACTAGTTGGAATAATTAGAATAGTTCCTATGGCAACGACAAACAAACGCACAATCATAATAGTTCGCAATAAAAAAAGTTTCATATGTTTACTAATGGCCAGATTTTATCGTACACAGTCTTTATACATTTTGGTTACATGACTTGCTCTTGCATTGAGTCAGGCGTTGCAATAAACAATTAAATGCTTGTCGGTAGGTATATCTATTAGTTTTATCTTTGCCTAACATATATATGTATATATATAATTCTAGTTTAAGCGCATGCAATATTTTATGGAATATGTATTATTTGTTTATTAGACACCAACAAGATGCAAAGCTTCTATACATTTATAATAATGGGAAATTAAATGTCTTGCCTGCATCTCAACAATAGCCGTGCAACAGTGTTTAATTATAATTAAAATACCAGAGCAGTGTTACAATTATTTTGATTTTTATGTAAGACAAGATAACAAAACAATAACAAGATAACATAATTTAGATTGAGAAAAAAAGAGAAAAAGAAACCGGTCAAGTGCGAGTCTGGCTCGCGCACCGAGGGTACCGTACAACGATCATGTACCCGTTCCGACCCCATTTACTTAGGAGAAATTGAACGCCACACGCCATGTATCGGAGCATTATACAAACTTAGTTTAGAAATGATTTTTGATGAAAAAATATATAATCTATAAAGATATATCATTATTTTATAGAAAACATGTTCTATGCATGCAGGTTAGCTTTGCGGGAACTATTCCAAATTAGAAATCGATAGGTAGCACAAGTTTCTTGAGATATTTAGCAATGTGATTGATAGACAGACAGACAAAACGGAAGCGGCACCATAAGGGTTTTTACCCTTTTGGTGCAGAACCCTAAACATATTTACTTTTTAGCTAACGCTAAAATTTGTTGAGAATTGTAAACTTACAAGCGCAATGTTACCTTAACTATAAGAATTTGTTTAAAATTAATTATTCTATTTCACTAATTGACTATCTATATCTTTATAATATGAAAATAAAGTTTTTTCTACTCCAGCATTGTAATTTAGCAGTATTAAAACAATAAACTTTATAAACCAATGCCAGTTTATACCATAGACAATTCATTATTTGATTCGAATCATGCATCTGCTTTTTTAATAAAAGAGGCGCGTCAAAACCCGTATTCTGGCATCATTTCGATTTTTATTTTAAATCATATTATTTTGCTGTCGTAAAAAAATATTGTATGCAATGTTATATAATGATTAATGATGTCTTAAGATTCTCGAGTCTGTAATAACAGAACTCGCTACGGTCGTTTTGTTACAGCGACTCTCGAATTAAAAAAAAACCCATTTTATGTACATAACTGTTGCATAGAATATTTTATAAAACCAGGCATTTCTAAGGCATGAGGGGTGATAACGTAACGTTTACGAGCGTGTTTAAGGTAAAAATGCCAGTTAAAATCTACTTAGCGTAAATTGGATCCGTTACGGTAATCTCATAATGACTGCAGTAGCAGTAGTTAGCTGCAGTCATTATGCGAAAATCGTGAAAATTTGGACTAAGTCAGCATACTACTCCGTTTCATTTCTTTCATACCTCATTAATAGATATATAGTATTTAAATTTAATTTATTTTTCAGGGTGTGATGGCCTACGACAAGACCCACACAACAGCGTCTGCAAACGTTACGCAAGGGGGTTTGGGATACGACTTCATTAATATCAGGATGAAGAGTGAAAGAGGAGAGAAACTTCACTACGATATTTATATCTATGCTTAATGTCACAAATATAATCTAAAAAGATGTCATGTAGTGCTACCAAAACTCTAAAACTGTTTATTCTACACATATTTTTTGTCAAGGAAAAAAATAAAGCACCACTGTACGTTCAAAACAAAAGCGGGTTTAATTCAGGATAAACTTACAATGTACCTAACGTTATAGGTAATTTTAAAACTTTTTATGGCTTTTAAGATAGAAGCTTGTATAACGAAGGCCAAGTTATGTCATGTTAGACGTTTTAAGTTTAGTGGCAATGACACAGGTGTCACCGTACCCAATCTATGTTAAAAGCACTATATTATATATGTAGGTTTCATGATTATAAATGTCAACACAACAATTTGGTACATACCGTCAAGTTGATTGGTTGCTAAAAGGTAAAACTCTTTTGGGTTTGAGCATCTTGTCCTTGTGCAACTTTTCAATAGCTAATAAAACTTCGAATAACCATCCAAAACTTACATATTGACAACGATTGAACTGCGGTACTTGTATGATAGCTTTCCTTCTAAGTATTATGTACGTACGTATTTTTTTAAAATAAAAACTAGCGTATTTTTTTAAACTGCTTTACTTTGCTCATCTCAACCAGGATTTAAATTTCATTTGTATTTCTCAAGAAGACCAAAAATGTGAGGAAAAAGGTATTTGTCCATATCATTAGCCCAGACAAAGTCCACGTGATTCCAATGAATTGGCTTCATAAGGGTATACTGAACTATGTTAGGTAGCAGCTTTTCTAAATATTCAGCATCTTTTATCTTTGAGAATGGATCGTTCTTACCCAAAAATAACGCCACTCTTGCTGTAACTTTACTTAAGTCATAATCTGGAGGGCTAAACGACTTGTACAACTGAAGGTTCCTCGAAGATCCATAATCATACCAAGCGAACCTTTTACTGTAAAATAATTGGTCGTAATGCACCAAGCACTTCCTAGAGAGGCCAGCTGGGAAATGAGCAAGACCAATAGGCGCAAATTCTGCTTCAATACTGGCAGGGTCGAATCCAAAAAGAGGAAAAATTATTCCAAAGCGGCAAAAATTCCCTCCTATGACTCCTAGAGAGCAAAGACTTGTTTGTAAATCCCGAGCAGCTGTTTCATTTGCAGCAATCTCCTCTACATTCATTTTAATCAAAAGGTGGTTGATTACCGGTCCTGTTATTGCAAAGGTGGAAATAGGTGGCGATAAGTTACCCAAGAATGCAACAGGTCCTAATGCTACCAGTACATTAATCATTTCATTGTATTCAGGTTTTGTCGCCAGCAATGCAAAAAAGGCAGTGGTTCCTTGAGAATGTGCTATTACGTTGATTGTTTCAGTTTTTTTTTTGTTGATTATGAAGTTCATCATTGCTGGTAGATCATACATGCCGATTTCATGAAAGCTGTATTGCCAGAACTCTTTATCTTCGTCGGGATTCAGATGTAAATGCCTTCGGGAATATTTGTTGCCCCTGTTGTTTCCTAGCCAGACATCATGTCCTTTATTAGCTAAGGTTATGGCTAAAGACTTGTAGCCTCTCAACACGTATGAATCAGCGGAGTCTCCTAGACCATGCATTATGAATACTGATTGTTTAATTTCACCAGGAATACGGAAGAGTTTTAAGATGTATCCATCTTCTGTGGCAACGTCGTGTTCTTCAGCCGGATGACCATATTTCTTCGCAAGTTGAGTAAAGTTTAGAAAGGCATCTTCTGGTATAACTTTATCTAACACGTTGGATTTTACTACTGCATATTTAAATATCCACATTATTAGTAGTATTTTCACTGGAATTATCATTGTGAATATTTTACGTGTGTTACCGTCTACTTTATTTTGTTAAATGAACTTGAAATTAGGTAATACGGGTCTTTATGAACCCATTGAACCCACCCGCATTAATTAGTTATAAGAAATAAATTAGTGTTGAAACAGTTAAGTAATGCTTCAGTGAATATTAATACATTACCATTATTCAAGCCAAACAAAACATAAGTAAGTAATTAAAAATTACCCTACCCGTATAACGACGTCAAAGTTGGAAGTTATAAATATACACCTATTTTCATTGGTTCACTAGTACCTAAAGGTTTTATTTTACATACCTAACCCAAAAAACGTTATACAGGTTTCTCAGACAGAATTATAATTAAGTGCAGTATTTGATTTGTACCCGTTCTCAGTTTAGAATCTCTTATTTAATGCTTAAAAATGTTGATTGATTCTAAAAACTTTAATATTCTATTGTCTTATGTAAGATTTGGGTGTAAAGACTACAATACTAAAGTAAAGTTAGGTTATCTGAACATTTCGCTACTTACCAAAGAAGAAAACGTGCCTGTACCTACAACTTGATATCAAGTGTATGTCGCGTCGCTTAAGAGTGCCGGCCATAACACACAGATGGCGTTGTTACAAGATTTGTTGTCCGACGACCAGCGACTGTGTCGCGACTAATGTACCTAATAACGATCTCTTTAGTTTAGAATGACCCAATATTTCTTAGTGTGCATTTAAATGTCATGTCATTTCCATAGTAAAAATTACAGATAGATTTACGTTCGAGAAGTTACGTGATTACCCTACTGATGTCCGATGTGATGAATTATATAGGTAAGTTATAATATATACAAATGTAGTGTATGTGCTTTCTAAATGGGAGTGTCTGGCATCACAGTGAACATCCAAGTTCGTGAGTTCGAGGATCAGGGCAAAGTTGACCTTGACAATAAACGCGACCAGTTAAAGGCCCGCCCACCTGCTGCCATAGCATAAAATTACCAAGACGGCGTACTTACGTGCCCGCAATGTGCGCGAAATATCGTCGCAAGGATAGGCTAGTACATAAATAAGCCATCTTCGAGCGCATGAGCGCCAAAACGCGGCCGAAAACGGTCGGACAGAGGGCCTACCGCGAACTTCGAAAATCGAAGTTCGTATCGTACCGCCCCTTTCCGTCATATAGTGTATAACACGAGAGTGAAAGGGACGGCACGACACGAAGTTCGATTTTCGAAGATCGCGGTAGGTCCTCTGATCATCATGGGCTTTCCCATCGCCTAAACTCGGAATACGATTTAATGATTAGGTAATAAGTTCATGATTGTTCATGTGAAAGTTTATTAGTCAATGTCAAAGGTCAGAATGAAACTGATAGTATTTTCCCATTTGACATTGCGGATGTTAAATAATACGGTTATTGATTAACACTTCTTCGGTTCTGGTTGTATTCCGAGTTTAAGCGATGGGAAAGCTTTATTCACTACATCTGAACCACAGACATCAGAGAAAAGCAGACTCGCAGTATGAAGCAAGATGATTTTTCATATAGTTATCTCGTTAAATCCTTATGGTGCACCAAAATAAATTAGAATGTGACAGATAGTACGATCATTTTCGGCTGTTAACGAATTGTCTCCGTTTGAAAGCACACCAGGAGGTTAAATTCCGTATAAACTTAACACACCACAACGTTAGTTCAGTACAATATTCATTCATGAAGATGGAGACACTGACAGGTGAAGACCTGTCAGATGTCACTTGCCTGTCTCTCTCAAACTTACTGTTTTATGCATTAGTGATAATAGATCAGATGTACAGAAATCGTTCAACTTAAATGAGCGGATCTGCTTTACTCTGATATCTGTGATCTGAACTAATATATCTCTAATAAGAAGATAGACTAGTGAAAAACGTATCATTAGTCCCGTCAGAATAGAAGATAGGTGAATGAAGCCCAAGCTTACAATGGATAAAATGTTCTCAATTTACGAAATAAATGTAACTCGTACAGATTTTTCAATACTGACGTATGATTTCTATCTCTGCTGCAGTACGAATGCAGCTGAAAGAAAAAAAAGGTGTCGGTCCGATAGCGCGTGACAGACCGACAGATCCGATACCTACTATGGCTGCGTCTCACACCGTATGATGCGAGGCTGACTTTATTTTTATTAGTCCAGTCATTATATTTGCACTTGTATGGAAAACTATGGAATTAAGGAAATATTTCTAAAAGTAGATTATTTCGGTGTAACACATATTGATGTACATTTTAATAATTAATATGTAGATAGGTACACATAATACAATCCATTAAAGAAACATGTCAAAAAATTTACAAAAAGTGTTTTAATCATTACTTTCGTTAATATGCATTGTGATATTTAACAAAAAACGATAAACCACACAAATATATAAATAAAAATACGGTATTATGAATTAATGTTTCACGAAATCATAACTTTACTGGACCATAATCAAGTAGAAATAATAGGAAACAAGACGGTCAAATCTTGTCGAACTTGCACATGGTTACCGAACACTGGACGAAATGTGTTCAATGGGGTGATAATCCATATCCCATATACGTTCATTTTAACTGACAAAAGAATGGAGGCTCTTAAATATAATATTATAAATATTGGGGGACAATCTTACACAAATCGACCTAGTCCCAAACTAAGCAAAGCTTGCACTATGGGTACTAGACGACGATATACATTACTTATATAGATTAATACATACTTAAATACATAGAGAACATCCAAGACCCAAGAACAAAATCCGTGCTAAGTAAATGCACAAATAATGCCCTGGCCGGGATTCGAACCCAGGACCTAGCTTCGGAGGCAGTGTCACTACCAACTAGGCTAAACAGGCCGTCAAAACAGTGAGTGAGTCTCGTCTTTGTCATCGTAATTTTCAGCCAGCCCTCTTATTCACAAACCGACTCTTCCTCACCTCTCACCTCACACCGTTTCGAAGTTTCGTTTAAATTCTGAAAAGGGTGAGGTGTGAGCTGACAGATGAGGACGAGTGAGTTTGTGAATAACACCTCTGTAATCGTCCACCATTGAACGTAGGCAGTTATAGGTAAAAAAATTAAGTAAAGGTCCTGTTGTATGTAGTTGTGACTTATTCAAGTAGAGATTTGTTTTGTTTGTGTTCTCTATTTTAAACATGTAATGTCTATTCGAACACGCTACAACTACTTTACATACAACAGGTTCTTTACTTAAGTTTTTTACCTATACTTGGCCTACGTGTCTCCACGATTACGTCGTCTCGGTTTTTGGGCTAGTTTTAACTGACTTATTTTGAAATACACATCAAACAAATTATGATGATGATGATGATGATGAAAGTATATTTATTTCCTTCATAGCCTAACACAACACGGTGAAAGCTGAGGTCCCTAAAAAAGATACCGGCCACCGAACTGCCGCCACAGGCGGTAAAAAAGGTGTTTTTGTTTAGGCTTTGGTTTGTGATATCAAATGTCACACGTCTTTGACAGAGATTTATTTATGGCTTGACATTGTAGTATCATTTTAGGAAAAAATGTTCTTGACATTGTAGTAACATTTTAGGAAAAATGGAGCATGACGGACATAGGCTATAATATTTGACGATGCCTATAGACATCGTATCCATCACCGGGTTAACTCTGGATTGACAGATCATTTTTAAGGTTCCGTAGGCAAATAGCGGAAACGTAATGCTTATTGTGTCGTTTCGTCATATCTGTCAAGTACAAACTACAATTACGAAAATTGGGGGAATGATGTAACCTATGAACCGCCACATAAAAATGATGTGAAATTACGAAAACAAATGAAATTAGGGGGCCACTCACATGTAACTGAGGGATGAAAAAAAAACAATGCACATATAGGCGTTTTGGATATCTATGGATAGGCTTTTAAAAATGATATAACGGTGTCTGAAAAACTTTTCCATTTAAGTCAACCATTTGGTGAGATATCACCTATCAAAAACCAGGCGTAAAAACTGTGCCCTTTACTTCTGCTTTCCAAACTGAAGTATAAAAATAATTTGAACGATTTTTGCTTTCAACAAGATGAGTAAAACAGTTTTTAAATTATTACTGAAAAACTGCCTCGCCCACGCAAAACAGCGTAAGTGCCGTGAGCTTTCTGTGGAGATGCGACCGTTTTTAGTTCACAGTGTACGATAGTGGGTTTAGGACTAGGAGTATTATGCACGGAACCCTTCATTTTGTGTGGTCTGACACGCACTTGGCCGCTTTTTATATACCTACAATGACGTAGAAGATTACGGACTGCCTGATGGTATAGGCAGAGACGTAGCATATGAACGCTTGTAACTATAGAAGAATGACAAGCGCAACAAGTACCAACCATCAGGCGGGCCGGACGTTTGTTATATAATTTTTAAGAAAAAAAAACCGACTTCATTGGAGGAGGCCGGTGAAAGATTATTATACTTAGATGGTGCACTCTTAGATTCCATACAATAAAATAAAAATGGCTATAAGTATGTTTATAATGGTAGAAGACTAAGTACCCTCAATTTCTCATGGAATCATGGAAAAACCTTGTTTGCTTGACAAACAAAACGAAGAGAACCAATCGCCAAACGTGAACTACGCGTCATTGAAGAGTTCCGTTCTGATCATCATCAGCAGTTCCACTTCATCAAATGTCACATTTTAGTATGATAATGCTCGATTTGTTGATAAAAACACAATAATCACTATATGTTTGCCTTTAAGATTTGAGGAGTTCCCTCAATTCCTAATGGATCCCATCATCAAAAATCGAGAATGAAAAAAATTAATCTTGAAAATAGAACTTGCTTAACAAACACAGCTAGGAAGACAAATCGCCAAACGTGAACTTTTGGTCGTTGAAGAGTTCTGTTCTGATCATCATCAGCAGTTCCACTTCATCAAATGTCACATTTTTGTATGACAATGCTCGATTTGTTGATAAAAACACAAAAATCACTATATGTTTGCCTTTAAGATTTGAGGAGTTCCCTCAATTCCTCATGGATCCCATCATCAGAAATCAAGCATGACAAAAATTAATCGTGAAAATAGAAATTGCTTAACAAACACAGCTAGGAGGACAAATCGCCAAACGTGAACTTTTCGTCGTTGAAGAGTTCTGTTCTGATCATCATCAGCAGTTCCACTTCATCCAATGTCACATTTTTGGATGAAAATGCTTGACTTGTTGATAAAAACACAAAAATCACTACATGTTTGCCTTAAAGATTTGAGGAGTTCCCTCAATTCCTCATGGATGCCATCATCAGAACTGTGTTTTGACAAAAACGGGACCAACTTGGATATATATACTTACAATCAAAAAAAGAATTTTCCAAATCGGTTAAGATGTGACGGAGATATGGAGTAACAAACATAAAAAAAAAAACAAAAAAAAAAAAACATACAACCGAATTGATAACCTCCTCTTTTGAAATCTTGAAGTCGGTTAAAAAAGTAGCTAGAGATATATGCAGGTCCCTCACTCTCAGCATAGCGCATACTCGGGAGCTATGGCGATTCTATTCACCAGGAACACAAAACCACATACCCAAAGAGCAAGTAATGGTGTCATTATGGTTGCGGTCATCTGTAAAATAATGATGATAATGATGGTGGGGCCAAATTCCCACGTTGGCCTGGCTCTACCTTTCATAAACGATATCCTTAACGGATATTGTCCACTTAACGGTTTCTCGCTGAGTGACGCAACTTAGGGGACTTCGACTGTCGTCGATCGAGTTCGCTCGGCAAACAAGCCGCAACAAATTACGCCTTCGCCATGTTTGCGCACAATGTACAACTTTGACTAAGGTACGCAGAATAGTTGGCGGAAAACTGACGAACTCTTTAGAAAGAAAGTTCGAAATCACATAAAACCGATGACTTGAAAAACCTATAAGTATATCACTCTTAGAGATGAATTTTGAGATTTGAGGTTATAGAACCTGAAATCTCAAAATTCCTCAAACCATTTAGGCGGCAGGGTATGCCAAAAAAACTTACCAATTACCGACATCCTACATATATAATCTCTCTTTCCCTTTTTAACCGACTTCAAGATTTCAAAGGAGGAGGTTATCAATTCAGTTGATATTTTTTTTTTAATGTTTGTTATTTCATAACTCCGTCATTTCTTAACCGATTTGGAAAATTCTTTTTTTGATTGTAAGTATATATATCCAAGTTGGTCCTGTTTTTATCAAAACGCAGTTCTGATGATGGGATTCATGAGGAATTGAGGGAACTCCTCAATTCTTAAAGGCAAATATATAGTGATTTTTATGTTTTTATCAACAAAATCGAGCATCTTCATCCAAAAATGTGATATTTGATGAAGTGGAACTGCTGATGATGATCGATGACTTATGACTCTTCAACGACGAAAAGTTCACGTATGGCGATTTGTCCTTCTAGCTGTGTTTGTTAAGCAAGTTTTATTTTCACGAATATTTTTTGTCATGCTCGAGTTATGAAGATGGGATCCATCAGGAATCGAGGGATCTCCTCAAATGTGAAAGGCACACAAATAGTGATTTTAGTATTTTCATGAACTAATCAAGCATTTTCATTCAATAAAGTGACATTTGATGAAGTGGAACTGCTGATGATGATCAGAACGGAACTCTTCAACGACGCGTAGTTCATGTTTGGCGATTTGTTCTCTTCGTTTTGTTTGTCAAGCAAGCTAGGTTTTCAGGACACATTTTCGTCAAGCTTGAGTTCTGATGGAGGATTCCATGAGGAATTGAGGGTACTTAGTCTTCTACCATTATAAACATACTTATAGCCATTTTTATTTTATTGTATGGAATCTAAGAGTGCACCATCTAAGTATATTTATCTTTCACCGGCCTCCCCCAATGAAGTCAGTTTTTTTTCTTAAAAATTATTTAATATGTAATAATAATGCCTTTAGGCATTAAGTCCGCTATTTGTACCGATTTATTTGTGCAATAAAGTTTAAATAAATAAATACTGATGGTAAAATGCCATGGTAATACGAGTAGATAGGCGATTGCAACTCCAGCGAGTGTCACATAAGAATATACGTATAATCAATCTAGAATTGCGCTTTAATTTGTTTACGGTATTAATTATTATATACAAAAATAAATGTAATTATGACTACTAAAGCATTTTTAAACCACGTCGGTGGTGAACAAGCGTACGGCTCGCCTGATGGTAAGTGGTCACTGCATCCTATGGACGCCTGTAACTTCTTGAAAAAACCTTCTGTAGCCTGAAGTATAACATAATTTTAATTATTTATCTATAACGAATGCAAGGTAATAAAGAGTAAAAAAATCTTTTTCCTAAATTAACGTACCTAAAGAAATTGAAACAGATCGAAAACGCATTATATATATATATATATATTTTAATACTATACAACATATAAAATGTTTCAATAAAACAGGGCGAAACAGAAATGCCGTGGATCCGTTTAAAGCGTTAATTGGTAGGTATCGCAAATCTGACTAGAAAAAGTAGGTAAAAAAATTTTTTGACTCAAATTTTTTTATGGTTTTTTTTTGGGAATAGGCAAATTTCGAACAAAACAAAAAAAATACCTAGGTACTTTTATGTATAATCAGTTTGACCGAGAAGAAAACTGACGAAGAAGTTCTCAACATTGTAAAGGAAAACAGAAATTTGATGAAAATGAAGATAGGAGATTGAAGATAGGAGAGGAAAAATGTAAGAACATCTCATACACCATCACGATTGGATTAGAAGAATAAAAGATGGAAAGATAGAGGCAAAAAGAAAAGGGGAAGACCTAGAATAACGTAAGCAAACAAAAGAAAAAATAAATGCTTCATCATACAGAGAAGTGAAGGACAAAGCTGAATCAATAAGCTGGAAATTACTCCACCGACAAAAGCCAATCTCTTAAATTCTATGATGATGATGATGATGAGGTACTTATAGAAATAAGTACCTCAGTCAGAATGCGATAAAAATTAACGCCCTAATTCCATGGCATTCTTGTTACACCATGTATAACTATCAGGTCTCAGCCAACCTTTACACCGGCTGATAGTAGAGTCAATTTAAGTTGGCAAGTTAATTTTACAACTTTACCTTGCCTCCACAATGAACGAGTGCCATTCCCCAATAACTGAGACTTGAATAATTGCTTATATAAGTTTTGTTTCTTAACAATGTAATTAGCAATTGCTTGAAATAGCGTCAGATGAGCTCTGCTGTTATTATGTTGAAGTAACGGGAACAGTATGAAAGTTTGTATGTGTTGAATTAGCGAAGTTAACCCATTTGAGGCCTAGGCAACACTACGTGTGGTCCGTCGTAGCTACTAGTAGTTAACACTGTCTTGGCCCGACAATCGCACATAGAAGCATGACACATAAAATACCCGGTCTTATATATTTATTTAAACTTTATTTTCATATTACAAGGATGTAGATACAAATAGATAATCAATTAGTCAAATATAATAGAATAAAAATAATTTTGGTGTACCACAGCTGGGCAAAGGCCTCCCCTCTTTCCCTCCACTCGGACTTATTACTTGTATGCTCTCGCCAATCGGATCAGAATGCGCCCAAGTCGTCCCGGCATCTCCGCAGTGGGACTCCATAATAAGCTGAAAAAAAAAATTGAAAAATCCTTAAATTAAGGTTATATTGCGCTCATTGTTTTGTTATCTTGTCTTAAATATGTAAAAATCACAATAATTTGTGTAATACTGATCACAGTGATCACTGCAAGCCTAGCAATAATTATGGGTAAAAATCGTGAAATAAAAAATATTAGTAAAATAGCAGTACTAGCAAAATATTTGCCTACATCAAAGTAAGGTTTGATAAATGCAGCAACATCAATTAACAATAAAATTATATAAATATTAATTAAGTATATAAAATTATATTATTACATAAATAAAATTATGGTTTATATAAAACACTGCCGTGTTAGGTACACCATTTACAATTAAAAAAACAACTTTGCCGATTTATATGATCTTTGTTTTTTTTTAGATTCGTCTTCGTTCTGAATAGCAGAATAACTATTAAACAATCGGTAAAATTAAAGTAAAAAAAAACTTTTCTCATATATTTTGTACAGAACGGAACTATTTACATATTCACATTTAATACTGGTCCACAATATTATTAAGTACAATAAAACGTTTTGACCCAACCGGAGCTACCGTATCTTGTCTAGTTGGTCGCATGCCAGCTTTCTTATCTACGTCGATCTCTTCGGTCAAACTAATGAAGACTAGGGAAATATTACCGAGACCGCTACCGGTAGGTATAGCGATTCCATGAAACGGCCTGATTGTGAAGAGTTATTGACGACATCGGTCCGTTTCCTTTGACATTACTATACCTGGGCTGCTACCGCGAACAGAAAACGATCGAAGTTCGTGTATCTCTTACTCTGTCGCACTTGCATATTCGGGCGACAGAGTAAGAAACTAAAATTGAAAACGTTGAGTGCAAAAAGGCTAACTCCGAATAATACAATGTTATACTAAACTTATCCCTCATCATACACGCTGCCATCAAAGAAGTATCCATTTCTAAAGATCCGTCAATGCATCTATCATTAATCGTCGTCGTAGAGATATGTCCTGACGTTGCTTTTCAATGTGTTGTTCAACCCTGCTTCCCCTCCTTACCTCTCTGAAAGATTCCGCTTTCTGGCAGCCAACACCGGTTACCGCCTTCATTCTAAGCGTTCCGTTTAATTGGTCGCGTGCTTATAAGAGATATATAAGTTAATTTTGCAATACCCTTACAGGGTATCATGTTGTATTCTTAAGTTAACAGTTATTTAAGATCTGCTGTATACCAAAAACATGAATGCAATAAAATTATTAAAGTTATTAAAGAGATCGTTCACTGTACGGACTGTTAAGTTGTGGAATCGGTTACCGGTGTCCGTGAGGCAATCCCAAACTATAGCATCCTTCAAGGCTGCATTAAAAGGATATGGCCGTCCGACTCCTATTTTCTTTATTATCAAGTACAATATCGTATTATATATTTATAGTTTATATGAACATAATTACTTTACACACACAACTTTTTTTTGTCTGTGAGTATTTTATTTTATAATAAGTACCCAAAATATTTTGTCGTATTTTCTATTGATATACATACATATACCGATTCGCGTTTTTATATTCTTATTTGGTGTTCAGCTAATATGTATTCAAAATTAATTTGCTTTGTTTTATTTTTCTGCTTCAGTGCATAATTCACAGGTTGTTTTTCTTCATCTTCCATTGTTTTCTTTCAACTCATTTGCTCAAAGATCAGCTGAAAGAGATCCCTTAAAGGGATAAGCTCGCTTTTGTACTTTCACTTTTTGTTTGTTTCTCATTTTGCCGTGTTTTATGTACAATAAAGCAATACATACAAAACATACATACATACAAAAAAATGGGAACTTTTTTTAAACAAATTTAACTAGTTCCATAGTAATCATAGTATTTTTTCTTTAAATAATTGCGTCAAACAAACCTAAAAAATAAAGAAATTAAAGGTACACTGTAGTAAATCGCCTTATTAAACGGTACCACGTTCGTATAAACAGCTTACTGTTCGTTGCCAAGATCATTGCGGTAAGGAAATTGAGTTAAAAACTTGGCACCAATGCGGTACGTGCTCCAAGATACCAGATACCAGATGGTATCTCGCTCTAATGACCTGTCTTATATTCTGGTTTATTGAGGAACCGCCGTTGAAATATTACGTTATATTTATATAGTCTACGTTTAATAAAATTTAGTCCAATATGTAGTTTACGTTCTCGTACTTTTATTAGATTTCCGAATGGCTTTTTCATTTAAACTTCATAGCTGTAACTGTAACGTTGGAATTATATTCATAGGTACAGTGAAGTTCATAAATATATATATAATATATATTATGAACATTTCAAATGCTTCATTCAAATTGCTGTTATGGTGCTCTCACACTGGATGTCATAAATGTTAAATAACATAGTGTAGCAAGGATAAGGCTATGGAACATTATGATGTTGAAGAAAGATAGTTCCGTTTTACAACATTTATAACGGCCAGTCCACACTGGCTCATTAAAAGTTGATCATTTTATGCACATATTTTCGAACTCGTCTATTAAGTTGCGTTTGTGTAATTAACGTTCTTACATCCAAAAGCTAATAATATACTTTTCTTAAACATGCAAATAAATATTGATGTTATGTTCCTTATAATAGGCTGCGAAGTATGACGTTTCAGGTGCGGCTAGGACAAGAGGTCGTTAATGGAATTTCATACAAAGACCTCTTTTTTAATTCCATTCCACATAAATATGTGGCACAGGCATCATGACATTTTCCCACTATGCCTATTAAAAATAAAATTTTGTTTTTTTTGTTGTTTATGTTTGAGAAAAGCACTATACATACCTCGGCAGGAAATTTGGGGTTGCCCGCCTCTGTAGTAATGTACTATTTCACTTCTCATGCTCTAAAAGTTCGTCTTTACGCTCTGCATAGGCGACATAAAATCGCATTTTATGCTCTAGAGCATAAAGTAAAAGCCGCCCTCGGCGCGCCGGCGCGCGGGCAGACGTGCGCGCGCCGGCGCGGCGCCGCCGCCCTCGGTCGCCGAGCACACAAGTATAAATTTGATGAAATAACTTTTCTCAAACATGCAATGAAATATTGATGTTATGTTCCTTATAATAGGCTGCGAAGTATGACGTTTCAGGTGCGGCTAGGTCAAGAGGTCGTTAATGGAATTTCATACAAATCTTGCAGGCCTAGGCCGGCAAAGTCCTCTTTTTTTAATTCCATTCCACATAAATTTGTGGCACAGGCATCATGACATTCTACCACTATGCGTATAAAAAAAAAACTTTGATTTTTTGTTGTTTATTTCATTGCATGTTTGAGAAAAGCACTATACATACCTCGGCGGGAAATAAGAGGTTGCCCGCTTTAGGCCTATCGCCTTAGCCTATCGCTTAGGCCTTCGGCCGGCAACCCCTTTCGTCCCGGCCTCTGTAGTAATGCACTATTAATTATATCAATTATTTGTTTAAGTTTCTCGCAATCGAAGTGAAAAGCAGAGTATATAACTCGCCTCGCCTGCGGCTCGGAATCGATAAATTGTCTGGGATAAAATAGCTTGTTTTATGCACTTGTTGTACAATCTTCTATTTCACTTCTCATGCTCTAAAAATTCGTCTTTACGCTCTGCAGAGGCGACATAAAGTCGCATTTTATGCTCCAGAGCATAAAGTAAAACCCGCCTGCACGCGCGCCGGCGTCCGGTCCGCCGCCCGCGGTCGACGAGCACAGAAATATAAATTTGATAACATAACTTTAATTATATTAATTATCTGTTTAATTTTCTCGCAATCGAAGTGAAAAGCGGAGTGTTATAACTCGTGTATAAAACCCATTTTATCGTCTACTTTACATCGACCCTCGCCTGCGGCTCGGTATCGATAAATTGTCATGGATAAAATGGCTCGTTTTATGAACTTGTTGTACAATATACTATACAACAATGATACACGGTATGACACTCCGGGAAAATTCGTTCCGTGAGTGACACAAGCCTACGTCATCACTGCTATCGAGCCTATCGGTGGTTGGCGGTCGTAGTGAGTTCGTGTGTGTACAGGCTGTACAGTGACGTAGGCCTGTGTCACAATCCAGAGTAGCAGATCTCGTTTCCTTAGCTTAGACCATGTATACAGCGATTGTGGAATTCCATCAAACGAACGAAGCACCAAGTATACAATTTTTCGCTCAGCCTCGCCTCGCCGATAGGAAACAGACAAAAAAACATAAACGTGACATTATTAACCAAAAAAGTGCCATTTTCGGGCGTCAATAAGGAATTTTCTGACTGACGCAATTAGAAATCGGCCTTATTGACAAAGAGGGACCTTTCGCTAGACTTAGCTAGTAGTTTAGTTTCGCATGTATCTATGTTTATGTAAATTCATCGTGTCATTGGTTGTTAATTAGAATTTGTGTAATTGCCTTAAAACTATTTTTGTCAAAATTATTTTAAAAGAAAAACATTTATAATGGAACATTTTGATGAAGTTATTTTAGGAGCGTTCGTGGCCCAGCGGCGCCTGCGTACCGCGTGCAATGTCGGGCGGGGTCAGTCTTTGGATTGGTGACCGCTTTGAGTGGTTACTAACTGACCTCTCCCGTGCTTTGGAAGGCACGTTAAGCCGTTGATCCCGGCTGTTGTCTATGATAGCAGTCGTTAAGCCAAGTTAGAGGCCTTCGGGCGGCTTGAGAACTTCTTACAGTCAAGTGGCCCACTCACTTGACAAGCCTAATCCCAATAAGGTATAGTTTCCCTCTTGGGTTGGAAGGTCAGATGGCAGTCGCAACTATTGCCTACGCCAATTCTTGGATTAGGTAGCGGACTCCAGGCATCCTTCAGGATGCAACCGTAACTGGAAATAACGCTAGAATTATGATGATGCTTAATCCTAAAAATATACACTGAGACAATGAAACTCCGAATCAGATACTTATTAATTAACTACTTATTACAAAACGCAATGAAAACAGTAGCACATCGGACAAAAAAATGGCCGACGACGCTCCTAAGGGAATATAATCATTACAAAGTTATCAATGCGGTCGGGCGTATCGTTCTCTTAGACGGAAGCCGAGTATTCAGTTCGTGCAGATATTAGTTTTTATATTTTGACATCGGCAAATAAAAGTTTGCAGTGTTATAATCATAACAGTAAAGGCGTAATGGACTGGGAAAATACGAACAAGTTTCTAGGTTATTTTTAACGCAATTAAAACTGTTATTGCTCTGGTCCCTTTCTATTATTGCTTATTGCTTTCTATTATTGCTAAGAGGAATTTAATGTTTCTGCGAAATTCATTGGAAAATTGTATTATTACGTTTAATCTTACTATTCTAAATACGAGGGGTGATCAATAAGTTTTGATAATCGGAATGAACCACCCAGTTAATGATATTCTTTTAATGTGGGCTATATATACCATGGCACTAATCAACATTAAATTAAGACTAAAAATATTTAAACATTATTCATTTGTTTTTCTGTTATTGCTGAACAAAAAACATCTGAATTGAAAAAATAACAAGATGGCAATTGATGATTGATGATTGGATGGGATGGATGGATGGGAATTATAAGAGTTGGTTTTGTAATTATTTGGAGCGGTGTGGAAAAAGTCCTGATGCTCTAATGAAGAATATTGTAATTGAAAATAAAACCTTGGTTTTCTCATTATGATTTAAAGGATAAGCAAGTTATCTGTGTAATGTTTTTTTTTATCTTCAGCTCTGTCACCAAAATTAGGGTGTATTTTTCGACTTCTTCCTGGACTATTGAGGCCTACCAATAAAAACTGCGAAATTAGCTTTCACCAATTGAGCTCAAATATTATTGGAGAGTTGTATAACATTATTCTATCAGAGTAGTGTTAAATATTATAAATAAGCTGAAGAAAAAAAAAAACACGAATTTTCGGGAGAAATTGTACTTCAGAGCCTTCTAATTGACAAAGGTGCTGCTCTTAGCCACTCAAGTGCTCGCGTTAAAAAAAAAGGTGGTCTAAAGTGCTCAAGATTCACTGGGCATTAGCAGCGCATTGTCTTGTGTTGTTAATAAATCGATTGCCTGGCTTCGTCTAAACTTTTTGCTATGATTTTTTTTATGTTATAAAGTTAAAGAAACAGGCAATTTGTTTATATAATTAATTACATAGGTCACCGTAGTAAAATATTTTCAAAAACAGTCACAAACTTAACATACCGTTTCGAATGAGATCTTTTTCAATAAATATATTTTTATTTTATAATCTAAATCGATAACATATGTAAATTTTATGTTTATTTAAAACTGTAATAGTTTACGCTTCGATTGATACCAAATAAAGTATATGATCCCGGGGAAATATTTTGCATAAAACCTTTTTCATTTGCAATGTTTACATTGTCAGTTTTGCAATTCGCCGCAAAACAGTGTAGTTTGTTTATGATTTTTTAATGAATAATTTAGGCAAACGAGTACAAAAATATTGTCAGACGTAGATAGAGACACTATTAATCTTTAAATAACAAGTGCCAGTTTTGTCAAAATCGCAGCAATTTCTGTCACAAATTATCAATAACAAAAAATAGCCTTACATACCTAACGTAATGAGTGCCGCTTTTGAAGCCCGATTACAAATAATTCCATACACTTCAAACCACATAAAACACTTAACACATACACTACACATGTTACACTTCACAACTTTATAGATATTCGACCGATTACAACTCGATTTATATTTTTGTTCTCATTTCAAAGGTATACAAAAACCCACGTAAAGGTCCCGACTCAAACTAACGGACATACTCCGGCGGGCCTGCGCTGTCAAAATTTAATCATGGCGGCGATATAGGACGGGATACACTGGTGCGCAACGAAACCACAGTTTATGCAGTGATCGTCAATATTGAAATCACGAAATTTACATTTCTTATTAAATCAATTACGAATAGTTACAGATCCTTAACTTATTACTTATACAATGCTAATACGAAATTAAGAGCGGTACACTCATGGTGACTTTAATTATATATTCTTGAAGTAATAATAACGCTTGGAATTTTATTTTAAATATCAGTGGCTGTCGTGATATATAATAACTGACAAAGTAGAAAAGTTGGAAAACCGCCGATATTTTCATTTCAAAGTTATATATCTGAACAATGGCTGAACCGATTTTGATAAAACATGTTTTACTAATATTATCGTTTCCAGAGAGAAAAGTTATGTTATTATCCTATTATAAATTCGAGGAATTAAAAATGCAGTGTTTTTTCACCATAATAGTTACAACTTTTTGGCTCGACATATCAGATCTCAAAGACCTCGTGTTTACGTGTCTAGGCATTTATAGTTGCTTCAGTCATATTGATCCACTGCTATAAGATACTACTAAATTTCTCTTGGATATCTTGCTCTGAAAAAAAGACAACCAAATCGGTTCAGTTTAAATAAAAGCTACGATGCCACAGACAGATATACACATTAAACTTATAACCCCCCTCTTTTGCGTTGCGTAGTATAGTAGTAGTAGGTACGGTACCAGAACTGACTATATTGTAATTTCATCATGTCAGCCGAAGGACGTCCACTGCTGGACATAGGACATATATTTATTTGGCACCTCAACAAGTTTTTTTTAACTCTAACAGGTTCTCATTGCTGAGGTGATAAGTTTTATGTGATGTGGTATGTGTGTGGTACACGAGAGCAAAGTTACCTATATGCATATCGTGTATTTGAATCCCTTGATACGCTATAAAATCTATCATAGAATCACTTGCCACGCTCGCTAGTGATTCGATTAAGGCACTAAGGTATCCTTCGCTACCTCAGGATTCGAAATTATCACTCGTCGCAAAAAAAACTAATGCTCTCTTATTGCACAAATAATTATTGAATCCTTGCCTGACACATCATATAACCACTAACGAGGAAAATTGTAATGAAAATTTAAGAAATTAAATTAATATTTGAAAAAAATACATCACAAATAACAACAAAATTCATACACTTAATTTGTAGGGTAAGTATTTTTTTATTGATACGTGGTTTTCACTGCCGCAATGAAGACATTTTGGGGTGTTAAGTTAAAACGACTATGACAATAGTTTATATGCTAGCTACAAATAACTGAGATAACGGTCAATACGGGTCATAATCAGAACTGGTTTTTTGAAAAAAAACATACATTCTTATTTGAACCATTACATGGAATATGTGAATTTTATAAATTTATATGATCAGTTAAACAAGTTAAAGTGGACCCTACCTCTACTTCATAGATTCATAAATAAAAGGTAAGCAGTTACATTGGTAATGGGCCGCCACTTAGTATGCGTAAAAGAACCTACCAAAAATGAATAAACTAAATTAAACCATTCTTCGACAATAACCCAGTGTGCACCACGCCTTATGACATAATACGTGGATCCGACGCGAATCGGCGGAAGTGCCTTGTGCAACCACAGTTGCGTACAATAGTATTTATAGACGTCACAAGTTCATTCACCTAATCCTGCATAGAACATACCTAATTGTTCATTAAAAGTGGATTTATGTTGATTTTAAGAGACGCATTTATCGATTTTAATAGCCTAGTACAGAAATATGGAATAATCACATAATAATGTACGATTTAAAATTAACCTCGCAAAATTTTCATCACTCAACGTACTTTGTTGGAAGAATTTATCACATTCCATTTTAATTAGTATCGAAATATATGCTTTGTCTTATGAAGCAGTAAACCAGGATTAATTTGGTATATAATACCAATTAAAAAATGCGAAATTGATTGCTTACAGCATTTTTTAATCGCGAGCTCTCTCGCTGACGTACCGAACTTCGATGGTCATCAAAACAACTTTTATATTTTATAAAAATTGTTCCGTAGACTGCGGTTTTAATTTTTTTTAATGTTGCCACATTCATACTCTACCTATATAACTCAATTAAAAAGCGTTCTGTGCATGTTCCGCATAGCAACAATTTAAAAACCGTTGGAACTCCAACTCGCAACTAGTGTTGCGAGAGCACTGTACGTTTTCCCAAGTCGCAACCCTAGTTGCGGAGAGCACGTGAGTGGTTAGAGTAAAGATCAGAACTGATAACCGCTCCCATTGTTATTTAGCCCTAACTTCCGACTACTACTTCTCATCCACATATGTTCAAAACCAACTACATGAAAATCAAGAGCTGGTGATGACTTAGTGAAGGTATAAAATTTGACCTTAAAAAGAAAATTATTTTTATTGAGGTAAAATAAAACAATTGAATGACGTTAATAAGTATTAGAATTTAAAATATAACGATTTATATATCTTCCATATTTAATACCGATTATCAAAACTTATTGATCACCTCGTATGTGCCAATGTCTACGTTATGTGGGTAGGTTGAAAATACACATATGAAATACCTAAGTGCCTGGCAAAATACGACCAGACAAATACGAGTACGTTGGAGTTATCACAACATGGGCTGAATTTAGCACAATTCAATGAAACAGTCAAAGGCCATAGTCGGCTTACCATAATAAAGTGGCCCTTAAATATTATAGTAAGGATTATTTACGTCGAGTATCAACAGCCTAATTATGACAGAATTGGAACAACATCCTAATTATGAATGAACTGAACTACCTGTAGGCTTCTTTAGTCTAGTTGGTATTGACACTGCCTTCGGAACTAGAGGTCCCGGGTTCGAATCCTGGTAAGGGCATTTGTTTCTGTGCTGAGCAGAAACGTTTGCTCTTGAGACTATGATGTAATAAGTTGAGAACTTGAGTTCAATAATAGGAATATGCAATGCTTGGTTGTCGCCTTCACCGACCAAAGAATTGAGATCTAAATGGGTGCCAAGTTCCGTAGATTCTCTGAAAAGGTGCCAAGCCCAGCACTACATTGTTTACAGTAAAACTAATTTACTGCGGCTAAATGCATTTAACACACGGCTGCTGTCCGTCAGTTCCTGGGGTGAACTTGGCTGGACACGCTGCCGCGTGTCTAGATTAAATATATCGTCGTCTAGTACCCATAACACAAGCCTTATTGACCTTACTATGGGACTAGTTCGATTTGTGTAAAAAATGTCCCCTAATATTTATTTATTTAAAACCACATCTAATGAACAACATAATATTCACAAAAGTGGTAAATAATAAATCAACGAACGCTGACCCGTTGGGCCTACAATTCGTCTCCTCAGGAGAGTGTGTATAGTTAATTTCGGTTGACATGTGGAAAAAATTATTAAATAGTTATATAATTCAATTTTTAAGTCTCGTACCTTACTAAGACCACTCGACCTGAGTTAGTCGACTAATAAAATAAAGCATACGAATAATATAACGATTGCAAAAAATACTAAAGCAATTTCGAAATATAAAATACGATCTTACTTTGACGATGATGCAGAAACCCACATTATGATTTTGTCAGCTATGAGTCGGGCTTCACAGACTTTTATTAATTTCCATTTCTCATAAAAGATACAAGATATAATATATGGTGAAGCAGTACGTGTTACGTGTCAACACAAATCACTCGGTGCTCGGAATGTTTGCGTATGAAAACTGGTCACAAATATTCTGAATGTACGAAAACCGTACATGATTATAAGCTAATAATAAATAACAATAATCGTATGGCATTTATTTTCAAACCGCGAGAACTTCGAGATGAGAAGTAAGTACGGATGCCAGTTTTTTGCACTTTTACGTCGTTTATTTTAAAGCCGACCAAATAAACTTTTAGATTGGTAAGGTAATCGTCCCAAATGCTCGACATCTTAATGTCTAATAGATGACAGCTATTGATCACCCCCTTAACAACACCCAGGGGGTGTAGGGTATCGGTAGGTACCTACTCCCTGCGGCTTATATTGATACGGCATAAACTGACGTATTTTGTTGATTACTGCACAGTGCACAGAGGCTCAATTATGTGCTTTCAAAAGTATTGAAATATTTAAAACAGAACCGTGATTTCATCAGGATACACACGTACCGAATTCAGGTCTTGTTTATGGTATTATTTTCCTTTATCAATAAATGGCTTCACTATAAAATAAAATAATGAATGATCAACATAAAAACCCTAACTGATACAATTCCATACATGTGACAGGCTTAGTTATTTCATGGCTCATCATGGGAAGATGCCTTCCAATACGCCCAAAATGGCTTTAATACCGTATCAAAATGGCTAGCTCAACATGCTCTTACTATTAACGTCGCAAAAACAAAATATCTAACCTTTTCCCTAAAATCCGACAAAATCAAAGACAACGCACCAAACACTTTAACTGCCCATTCTGACCTTCACTGCAATATCTCCAATTGTCAATGTCCCAAAATTGACCAAACAGACGAAATTAAATACCTTGGTATCATATTGAATGACAAGCTCAATTTCCATTCGCACATCAACCATCTTACAACGAGAACAAGAATACTCATATATATTTTTAGAAGGAAATCTTCGACATGTTGCAGACATCACTGTACTAAAAACTGTTTACTTTGCCCTAGCCCAATCAGTCTTATCTTATTGTATTGGCTCCTGGGGGGAGCAGATAAGACGCACATGCTTAAGCTGGAACGAGCTCAAAGAGCAATCCTAAAAGTTAGTTCCTTCCTACCATTTACTTACCCCACCACGGACCTATATAAACGCTGTAAAGTACTGTCAGTCCGTAAACTCTTCATTCTAAACATAATACTAAAACAACACTCTCAACTAACGTTTGACCCCTCCGAACTGTCTGGTAGACGCTGTATTGACAAGTTATGTCCCACAAGGAAATTCAACACCCGTTTTTCACAAAAATTAGTTTGCTTCCTTGGGGGCTTCTTATACAAGACAGTAAATGCAGAAGTGTCTATTTTTCCCCTCAGTAAAGCATCCTGTAAAAAAAACACTACAACTTGGCTCCTTAACCTTGACTATAATGACACTGAAAATGTTATGAAACCAATATCATAGCTAACTTAATGCACCAAATTATTACACTCATGCTCTCTCACACACACACGCACACTCACGCTGGCCTTGAGTTATAGATTAGAGTAGAATTTGTGTAATGTATAGTATTATACTTTCATTATAGTTTGCTTACCAGTCCAACTCCATTTCAAATTGTATCATATCATAACAATTGTGACTGAACCTTACATATGATTTTTGTTGCTGTGGACGTCTGAGGGTTGGAGACCTGGTGACCTGACATACAGGTTTGTCGTAGTTTAGGCACCAGTCTCCACCAAACAAGTTACATGGTTAATTTATATTTATTTATTATTTATTTATTTAATCTTTATTGCACTAAAGAAACCTTATCGTACAAAAGGCGGACTTAATGCTGTATTGTATTGTATGTTATATTGTATTTAGCTTAGAGAACTTTCTGTATATACCTACTCAATGTTTACTTTGTGGTGGAGTTAATAAATATTATTTCATTTCAGTTAGTATTGGGGTAACGTCACGTTTTACCAAATAAACCTTAAGCACGATTCGACTTTCAAAAATGTGATATGTCCCCCGAATATCATACGCATATTCCTTTTACGTCCCGGTCTTTCAAACGATGACTGGCAGAGATATGAAAAAGGAGGAAAGAAGGGGACACGTCATATTTTGACAGTCCAATATAGGCCCTTATTTTTGCCATGTTTCTATGGATCTCCTGAAAGTCTAAAGGTGTTTTTATTAAAATATTGGAACTCTATACAGGGTGTAACTAAAATGCCGTGGATCCGTTTAAGGTGTTAATTGATAGGTATATGACTAGAAATTAGTAGGATATTTTTTATTAGTTTTGTAAGGGGAACTTCGTCAAAATTTGCCATTTCCCCATACAAACCAAAAATATTAAATAAAAAAAAAATACGCCTTAAACGGATCTACAGCATTTTTGTTACACCTGTGTATGAAATGGATTTTACAAAATATACACTTTAACAACATCCAAATATGCACCACCACCACCATATCAGCCAAAGGATGTCCACTGCTGAACATAGGCCTCCCTCAAATTAACGGGGGGTATTTGCCATAATCACCACGGTAGGCATGCAGGTTGGCGATCGCAGTATCTCCACCGCACTCCAGGGATGCTGCTGCCCATCACCCGGTGATCTTGATCGTAGTTTTAGGACATACCTGGGTCCCAATATGCACACTCCGTTGCAATTTATAGCTCGACGTGTATTAAATATTTAATAAATGCTGAGACGTTGGTGTTTACCCAGTTATCAAATATTAAAATTTGAACGATATTGCTTCCCTTATTATTATGGTTCGTGACTCAGATTTTAATATGATGCCATATTTTGTGCTTTTAACTGAATATCTGAAAGCTTATGCTGTTTGTTTCTTTACATTTGAGATGGCACATTTTTGTTGTAAAACACAAGTATATATGTACTGTAGAGGTTGATACATTATGAGACTGGCCATGTGGAACTAGTACCATAATGTATACAATTCTACATATTTTGAATATGTTCTGGAATGCCTGTCAAGCAGCATTCCTTGGAAAACAGTTGGTTTTTCTGATAGATTCCTCATCTGGACTCGATTGGAGTCACACGTGTTATTTAACTTGATCATTGTAATGTTATTTTGAAATACAATAGTGAGTTATAAAGTCGTAAAGTATTTCATTACAGCTACAACCCCTAAGATCCCCTAACAGTACCTCAGCAGTACAAGCGAGGCTTTACAATTGGTGTAGGTGCGGGGTACCGATCCTAATACAACAAATACATAAACCATATGGCCCCTTGTTTAATTTTTTTATGAACAACAATTTGTGATTCAATTCATTTGTAAAAAACGTTGACTTGTTAAATGATTATTTATAAAATGAAAAGTTACTTTTGTCAAATGTTTTTTGTCAAACTCAAACATTTTTCATCAAATGATAATCTGTCAAACAGTATAGAACCACCTCGACAACATATATAGTCGTAAATTTATTCCTATGGTGCGTTTAATGTGTTATAGAGGCAATGGGTCCATATATCAAAGAATTAATGGCCGTAAAGTTTCATGAATAGAAATCACATCTCAGACGTTGCGTGTGTCAGTTATATACAACTTGAACCTGCATATAATTTCGAATTACCGGTGGGCATCTTATTTTTATGCACATAGAGTTTATTTTCGATTGACCTCGAAACATTCAATACCAATAGTCATATTGTGGACTGTGCCATTACGTCATCGATATAAAAAGGCCCTTAAATAAAACGCAACAATCACCGCCGAGTTGTGTCCTTAATTCCCTCCCGTTGTTACATGCCGTATTATTGCTTACAGAGCAATAAAATTGTTTTATCGCACCAATATCGTCACAATATCGTAGTTAGGGAGGGGAAATGACAATTGAGATTGAGAAATGAATATAGGTCAAAACAAACAAAAATACAATACAAATATACTTTGCTGCGTCTTGGATTTCTTTTATGCAACACATTATACAAATTGCCTGGGACATTCAAAAAAAAAAAATTCAAAATTCTTTATAATGACATGGGGACATGGCTACATTTCTATTATGATAGAAATGTACGAAACTGGCTATCGGTATAATATGGCATTATTATTAATGTATAGATTGCCTTGCCTAGCTGAGCCAATTGTATAGAATATTAATAATTTTATACTTTGTTTGGGGAATTTTATACAATGCCGAACACGCAGCGGGCAATGTGTGAGAAGACGGTAGTTGAGTCCAACCTCGGTAGGTTCGTTCGTTATCTTGTATTACTCAGAGAAAAATAGAAACCTTGTCGCGAGATCATTGACTCGCTGCTGGAAAGTTCCAGTTGAGTTGAGGTTTGTTTTACAGTCTATTTATATTTGTAAGATATAATTATGTAAGTAGAGCCCTCTGAGGTATGCCTTCCGGGAACATACATACTCAAATAATATCCTTTAGGAAATATATCCTCACGTACAGCGAAAAAGCAACTGATTTCTTATTAGAGGGACGGTTTTTAAAATACGATTTGATAAGCAAATAAGACAGAAATGATCAAGTCGTTTTCTAGTAAAAATAGTTGAATGGTTATATTCGCGTATATTAAATAAATTAATCGAAATATGTGTGCGGTAATGAGAAACCTACAATTACATTTTATTCAAAATTTTCGTTTGAGACATTTCCTTTTGAGCTCGAAAGCATTTATAGGAGTTCGTCTTATTGGCTTGCGGCATTCGTATTTCATCAGTCATTATTTATTTTTATTGTTTGTTACCAACAATTACTGTGATCAAAGAAGGCAAATGTGGATAACGAACAAAATTGTTAACTTTCGTATTATAACTAATTACATTTGTGGGTATATTATCCGTTGATAATAACAAGGTTCCGTAATTGCAGAATGATCTAGGTAATTTATATTAAATTGTTGAAGGTATTCACTTTTTACCCTTTTCTAATTTACCCTCAACAATATGACTTTCCTCTGACGGAAAGTATAAAATAGTTCGAATCACGTGAATCTGGGTCATTCTACGATTGGGTTCACTAGGCGTAAGACGTCTGTTATTGTGCTTTTAAAGTTAAAAGATGGTACCAGTGTAAAGTGATATCCAATAAATTATTATCATTGAAACGTCTCCAGCTTTTATTTCGACTTCCATCACCGAGTGTTATCAAAGTGAACATCAGTTCTACGAAATCTCACCTTCATAAATAAACAAAGATTGAAAAACTCTCCTAAGTGCTGAGTATGCGGATGTGACGGCACTATTATCCTGCACAGCCTGGCCGATTTAGCCATATTGCTTATTGTCCCGTTTATTGTGACATTATAACGTGATTTAATAACTGACCATGTTTTTGATATATGTGGGTTTTGTTTCGGATAATTACGTTTTACAAATGTTTGAGTATTTTTTACGTATTAATTACCAAGTCATTGTGGGTATTCAAAATTCAAAAATTTACTCTGCAAGTAGGCCTCAAGGGCTCTTTTACATGTCAAGGATTACAATACCATTTAGGGACATTAATGAATACAAAGCAGTATTAAACCAACGAATAAATACCTGGGCACACTTTCGATGAACTTATCCTATAATACAGAGATGTAAAGAGTCTCTATGGTCAAAAATATTATAGATAAAAGCGGAGATGTAATGAGCCCCATAGTCAAAACATTAGGTTTTAGAGATGTAAAAGTTCTCTAAAGGTCAAAATAAAAAAGTAGATATCCGAAATAACAATTTCGTATCAGAAGACTGTTAAGCTAGCAGTCTCTGAGCTAATGCTACGGTATACATAACGTGTAACCAATATGCCAAATATACAATATAAAAATAAACATAAACGTCTTGAAATTAGATCTCAAGAACGCTTTCAATACTGTGGAGAGAGACGTTCTGCTGGGTGAAGTGAAAAAACATATTCCTTCCTTGTACCCTTTTTTACACCGGGTGTATTATTCTCCTTCTAACCTCGTCTATGGTGATTCCCTCATTCATTCGCAGGTAGGTGCGCAGCAGGGGGATCCGCTTGGGCCGCTTACCTTCAGTCTCGCTATTCATGAAGTAGTGTCGTCTCTAAAATCTCCCCTTAATATTTGGTATTTAGGTGATGGCACTTTAGGGGGGGAGCTGAAGGTCGTAAAGCAGGACTTGACTTTCCTTATCCCCCGCCTGAAGGATATGGGACTGGAGGTGAATGCGGGGAAGTGTGAGGTCTACTGCTGCGGGCCTGCTTCTTCTTCTTCTTTAAAGTCTTTGCGTTCTGGTCTCAAAGAGCTTACACACGGGACGTTTACCCTTTTGGGGTCTCCTATTTTCCAAGACGCCATTCCTAGCGCAATAGAGACCAGGAGGCGTTTACTTTTGCTCGCCCGGGAACGTCTGAAGGGTATTAATGCCCATGTCACCCTGACTCTGTTGCGAATGTGTTTCTCGGTTCCCAAGATAACCTATCTTTTAAGAACCACTCCAACGTGGTTGTGTCCGGGTGACATTTCTTCTTTTGACGCCACGTTGAGAGACACCACAGAGACTATATTAAACGTGTCTCTTTCGGCTCAGCAATGTGTCCAGGCGTCCTTGCCCATACGTCACGGTGGCCTCGGTTTGCGGCGTGCGGGGGATGTGGGCTTGCCATCCTTCCTCGCGTCGGCACATGGGGTTGGTGCCCTGGTCTCTAAAATTTTAAACTCTCATGGAGACAGGGTTACCATTCCGTTTGTGGATGATGCGCTGGCGAGGTGGACGGCCCGTTACTCAACTGCGTCGCTGCCCGAGGCTCCGCAGATACAGCGGGGGTGGGACGAGGTGGGGACCAGGGACGCTCTTGCACGGCTAATGGGTGTAGCCACTGGAGCGGATTTGGCCAGGCTAAATTCGGTGTCAAAAGTCGAAGCGGGAGCGTGGTTACAGGCTTTGCCTGCTCCTCATTTTGGAACACTCCTGGACAACGACTTATTGCGGGTGGCAGTAGCTCTCCGCCTGGGCTGCGATGTTTGCGATAAATGCATTTGCGGCTCCATGGTGGAGGCAAATGGCCATCACGCGTTGAGTTGTTGTCGGTGTTCTGGAAGACTTCCGCGCCACAACGCTCTCAATGACATCGTGCGGAGGGCTTTGATATCCGCCAACATCCCTTGCGTCCTGGAGCCTCCGGGCCTCTGCCGCGCTGACGGCAAGAGGCCGGACGGCTTAACACTTGTGCCGTGGCAGAAGGGGAGGTGTCTTCTGTGGGACGCCACTTGCGTCAGTACTTTCGCCGCCTCACACCTCAGCCGAACAGTACGCACAGCTAGTGCCGCGGCGGATTTTGCCGCGGTCAAAAAGCGGGACAAGTATTCGGCCCTGGGCAATATTTATTACTTTATACCCCTTGCATTTGAGGTTACTGGGTGCTGGGGGTCGGAGGCCATTGCTTTCATTCGGGAAGTGGGACGTCGAATTAGGGAGAGGGGGTCTGACGCCCGCGCGGGTTCGTACCTGGTGCAAAGGTTATCCATTGCCATTCAGCGTGGTAACGCGGCCAGTGTGATGGGTAACTTTGCGCCAGGGGCAACCCGAGGGGGCCTTTTTGATTAGGCTTAAGCTAGTCTTAAGTATTATTGTTATTTTTTTTGTATGGTTTTAATTTAGCTTTGACCGAGTATGTAACTACCTATTTACTAATATGTGAATAAATGGATCTTTATAAAATAAACGTATTACAATGAAACAAGCAGTAGCAGCAGCGCGACAAGCAGCAAACATTGGTCTCCGGGACACTGCTAGCAAAGTTACGTTTAAAGCTAGTAAAGTTAAGTTTGGAGATCGAACGCTTGGCCATATTCTTTTGTCTTCCATAAATTCTTCGATCTTGTAATATCCTTGGTTCAAAAGGTATGTTTTTTTTATATTCTTTGAATGAAATATAAGGAAGTTCCCATGCATCTTTATGTACTTTGTTATAAAACCTTATATATAGTTACCCAAAAATGTTTTTTTCACTTTCTGCAAACGAAATCTCGGGACAGCTAACTGGTGCCTGTTTCGTGTATTTCTATTATGAACATCAGATTGCTTCCTAAAGGACTTTATATTTTTGTGTGTATGCATAATCACATCAAGTACATATTGTGAAGCTACTGTGAGGATACCTATGTCCTTAAAACGTTCTCTCAACGATTCACGAGAGCCTAGATTATAATTAGCTCGGATTGCCCTCTTCTGAAGGACAAAGATAGTTTCTATATCAGCTGCCTTTCCCCAGATCAATATGCCATATGACATGATGCTGTGGAAATAACTAAAGTTTTTTTGTTTACAAAATATGGCAGGTCATATATGTACACAAGAAAGAGGAGAGGTCCCAGAATTGAACGGTAGTGCCATTTGATTGAGTCCCGTTCACGACCACTTTTTGGGTTCTTTGGCCTAAGTAAGACATAACAAGGTTTATAGCTTCAGCTGACAGGCCGTAATACTTTAGCTTGTGTAACAGTGTATCATGCTCCACGCAATAGAATGCTTTGGAGAGCGCAGAAAATGCCTATAGCATCTTGTGAGTGTTCCCAAGCATCGTATATGTGCTTGATGAGTACAGAGCCATCTGTTGTCGAACGGCCTCTTGTAAAACCAAATTGCTGATGGTGAAGAAATTCGTTCTTGTCTCAAACACTTTACTGAGGACAGGTAATACAGAAATAGGACGGAAATTTCCAAGTTCCGTCTTGCTACCAGATTTAAATAATGGAATAACTTTAATGTATTTCATTAGATCGGGGAACACACACTCGCTGATACAAGCATTAAACACCACGGCTAAATAAGGTGCCACAATATCAATAACAGATTGCATGACTTTCCCAGATATACCCCACGGACCTCCTCGGAGTTCTTTACTTTTAAGGACTTGAATGCCTTAATGATCTCATGAGGGTCGATATATTCAAAATGAAAAAAATGTTTGTTTAAAAATACCTTAGCCACAGAAGAATTTATATTTTCAGTTGTATCTGCAGCTATGTTTGTAAAGAAATGTTGAAAGGCGCCAGCTACATCCAGGTCTGTCGTCAAGACTTTATCGTCTATTTTTAGTCTGAAATGGCCTTCACGGGGCTTTTTCTTTCCAGTTTCAGTGTTAATCACATTCCAGATGGCTTTTACTTTATTATCTGCAGACCTGATTTTATTGCTTATAAAGGTAGACTTAGCGGCGGCGCAAACTTTCTTGAATACGTTCGAATACTTTCTTACATATTCCGTAAATTTCTCATCTTTTATATAATTCTTCATTTCATACAGTTCATAGAGTTTATTTCTGCTCTAATGAATGCCCACTGTGGCCCAATCACCAAACCTTGTTTCAAACCTTGTTATTACTTCTACGGACATGTGAATTATAACAGAATCCTATGACCAAAGACAGTGCCAATAATAAATACTCCTGGTGGATTCGTTCGACGAATCTATGCCGAGTAGACAAGCCTGAATAAGTTTGGTTGTCTCAATAAATGCTACGGATTGCTTCGTTTTCAATGACAATTATCAAATGCCAAAATTACTTTGCACATTGCGACACTCTTCTGGGTTGTCAACATTTGGGATATAGTAAAAGATGTTAGGTACCCATTATTGGATATAATTTAGTGTTGGTGGGTAGCCTCAAGGTCTTCAGTAAAGCCTTTTGTATTTTTTGGGTTTTATATTAATTAAGTTGTAAGATTGAGTTCGCATGGTATCTTTGTTTGGTTAATTCTCTTGGTCGTGATTCGGGCTCTGGCAGAATATCAGTGCTAGAAAGAGCATAGCGTATAGGTACCTGAGCCAGAACATTTTGTTTTGCTGCAATGCACTTAGTAATTGTATTTTCATTTTTAAGTTTTTGTTATATATTTAACAGTAGGTATTCAATGTCTGTTCTGTTTTTGTATATTTTTTACTGTGTTTGTACTTGTAGCAAGCAAATAAATGATCTATCTATCATTAAAATTTATTATAATCAAAAATAGTCAACCAATGCGATGCATGCCAGGTGATACTGGGAAGTTACATCTTTCCTACGGTTTCTCTCCTATTTGTGACGAACGGGTAACACCGTTATTTTTATGTGATAATCGAAAAGGTTTTTAACTTATGTTAACTGTTATAAACATTGAAAACTAATCATATAAAAACCCTAAAAGCACACAGCAGAGGGTTTTTCAATTAAACTGTAAAATTTGATGTTAGACCACTGTCTTTATTTTATGAGACTATAAAAGATTCTCATTTAAAATACTTTAGTCGACTCCAATTAACTTTCGTTTTAAAATTATTCGAATCTGGGCCAGTATTTAAGTTGTTGTTTGCTTAAGGTGCATAACAGACGGTTTAGAAAACATTACTTTTACTAATATTGTCGTAGCACTACGTGGGTGACTAATAATAAATAATGAATCTGCTTTTTTCCGACCAGCTTGGATCCTCGTGTTAGTAACAAATGAATTACTTATTAAAATAGTGTAGTACGAGTACAATACGTTATTATTATTTCCTACCTACTTGTTCCAATGTACTTGTTGTGGAGTCAATGCCGTGGTTTATCCTACTTGTAATAAAATCTGTCTGCGATCAGGGAATGGGATTTTTGAAAGCAAAATGAGTAATTAATGAGCTGTTTACTAACCAAAAGGCGTGGCCACGTAATCAATGACAGCTGTGATATTAACTTATGTATCAGGAATTCAAACGCACAAGATTGCAAAAAAAATTATAAGTATTAGTGGACATTTTTTTTTCAATTTCAATTTCAATTTATTCATATTTCAAGTAGGCCTTATAAAACAGCACTTTTGAAAAGTCAATACACACTAAAACAATTGAAAAAAACGATACACACATACAACAACAAAAAAAAAGTAATCATTACACAAAACAAATAATACATGTCTATGTCATGAAAAATACCCATAATTAATAAATAATAACAACACAAATGAAAACAATAAAATTAAGTACTAATCGTACGAGTAGAATATATATCAATTGATATGCAAATAGATTATATAACTAAAACTAACAGGTCGATAATTAATTATTATGCTACCACAGGAATTAGAGCAATTCAGTCCCATGCGTTTTTATCACTAAGGTAATCCTTGGTGCTGTAATAAGCTTTAGAAATTAGCTTAAGTTTGACCTGTTTTTTAAATCTATTGACTGGAAGTTCTGTCATACTGCTTGGGAGTTTGTTATAAAAGCGTATAAAATTCCCTTAAAGGAGTTTCTAATTTTTTGTAACCGCGTAGGTGGCATTGCAAGTTTGTTTTTATTTCTTGTATTAATGCTATGAATGTCACAATTTCTCTTAAAACTATTGATATTTTTATGAACATACATGATATTTTCATAAATGTATTGACAATGCATTGTCAATACATTAATTTCCTTGAACTTATTCCTTAGCGACTCCCTAGGACTCATTTTATAGATTGCACGTATGGCACGCTTCTGCAGTACAAAAATGACATTTATGTCAGCAGCACTACCCCATAGTAAGATACCATAGGTCATTACACTATGAAAATAGCTAAAATACACCAATCTAGCTGTCTTTTCGTCTGTTAGTAGACGGATTTTCCATACTGCAAAAGCTGCCGAACTGAGCTTATTCGCAAGATTATTTATGTGTGATTATTCACAAATCAAACTAGTCCTGTAATCTTAATAAGGCTTGTGTTATGTGACTAGATGATAGTTTGTCATAATGTTTTCTAATTTTTATCATTTTCACCAAACAAAAAAATCAAACATTTCACTAGATACTACTAGTGTGTATGCGTGAAGCATAATATAATCCTGACATTTATTTACTCGTACGACTGTATATAATGTCAGGTTGTAATAAAAATATATTGGGTTCTATTTTGTTTTCTATACTTATCCGAATATATCTATTCTTTAAGACATTAATTAAAGCTCGGTTACAGTTTATGCGACACTCGGCCTAAGAGTCAAGAGTAGTTATTTCTGTAATAATTTCAATCGCCCTCCCTGAAAGATAAATCGATGAAGCACCTATTAGAGCTCGAGACAGAGCAGGGGGCCAATTCTCGGGTTCGATCGAGATGATCTCTATTCGAGATTCCATACAAGTGACTCTACCATTCTATACAATGTCACGATAGACATGCATCTCGCTCGGACCGAGAATTGGCCCCCTGGCCCTTGCTACTGTTATATAATTAGGGCGAAGGGTAAGGCAAGGCATTCTCCATACTCCATACAAACGTTGTGCAAGTTTTATTGGTTAGTTTTGTCGCTACATCATTTAACTTTATTTTTTGCTTGTACATATTGGATATACGCAGAACCTGATGTTGAAATTTTGTTTCATTTCAAAAAAAAATATGAAAATATACAAAATATTATGAAAAATAAATAAAATAAACATCAAGTCATAGCTAACAGAAAAAAAAGCACATTGACCACAAATAATAACTGTAGCGCAAACACAAACGAAGAAAAACGTGCACAAAGTTTGTATGGAAAGAGCTTGCCTACTCCTTCGCCTTAAGAGGGCGCAGTACGCTCGGTTTTCCATACAGACGTATTTATGGTCTCATTTTAAAAAACCAATGCTAGAATAACATGAAACTTTGTATATACAATGGGATTCGGCATATCTAGGTCGGAAATTATTTTCTGTTGCTAGAAATTGTAAACGAAAAAAAATACAGCGGTTTTTTGAGTTTTTAACGACTTGTATGAAAACCGTAATAATCGTTGTATTCTTTCTCCATTATAATTTCAAGCAACAGAAACTAATTTCCGACCTAGATATGCCGGATCCCATTGTGTATACAAAGTTTCATGTTATTCTAGCATGGCGTTTTAAAATGAGAGCGTAAATACGTTTGTATGAAGAACCGAACGTACTGCGCACTCTTAAAGAAATTTAACGGAGTCTGATATTTGAATACAGCATCCGATTCTGCCTGCAATTCACAAACCGACTCGTCCTCACCTGTTACCTCACACCTCACCCATTTTTATATGGAAACTGTCAATGTCATTTGTTAAATTTTGATAGTTTCCATATAAAAACGGGTGAGCGTGAGGTATGAGGTGAGAGGTGAGGACGAGTCGGTTTGTGAATAAAACCCCTGCTATATTTGCATAGGAGGTACTTATTTATAGTTAGGTGGTATAGGAGGCTTTGGTGTAAAGAGAACGGGACCTACGCGTTCAATTAAACTAGGTTTTGCCTGCGACTTTGTCCGCGTAAGATTTGTTGTCACTTCAGATAAATTATTGCTGTTAAATTTATTTTAGGCGCAGGTGTCTTTCATTCATACTTATAGTTAAAATCACCATTTCCACTTGAAAGCTTCAAGCAGAAATCGTGAATTTAAAAAGTTTACACTATACAAACTTCCATTCCATGTTGAATATGATTTCTCAAGAAAAAAAATAGCTTGGCCCCTTAATGAGTATTTTTTGAATAAATCCTAATATTATATTTATTATATTATATAATATTATATACGTGAAAGTTTGGATGTATGTACGTTTCACTTAATCTCGAAAACTACTGGACGGATTTTATGAGACTCTCCAGTTACGAGTATGTACCTTATATATCAGAATAGGACATAGGCTATAATCTATATCAGATTTCATCCCTTTTTGGGCCAAACAAAGGGGATGAAACTTTATATGGAGAGAAAATATTGATGTGACGGGGGATATTACAGTTTCGTTTCCATAGAGATACGTCTTCAAGGTACTTAGTCAAAAATTCGCCATGTGCTTACAGCTCATCCGTGGCTCGGTGGTTTGGCATATGGTCTGCAAAGACGATGCGATGATGTTTTTGAATCATAGTGATAATATCGAAAACATTTTTTTGTTAAGCTAGTAATCTTAACATTAAAATTAGTAAAATAAAACTATTTAACGATGCAGAGGAGTCAGGTGCGTATGCTCAGAAACTGCTCGAATTTGTGACGGTCGGTTAGAAACTGATAATGTCTGGCTAAGAATTTTGACATATTTTGAAATCGGAAGATAGCTCAAGTTTTTCCTGATTTAAAACAAAATCTATATGACGAAAATTGGCTGTGTGAAAGAACCATTTTGGCACCATAAAATGATATTGTTTTCAAATTCGACAAAAATATCTTAAACAAAATAACTTATACGCAAACAAAAATGTATAACTCCGTCGACACTGTCATGTCCGCTGATGACAACACCACTTACCCCGTTGAATTTTTGAACTCTTTGGAGCTATCCAGGGTGCCATTCCATACGCTTGAGAACTGAAGGTAGGCGTACGTTTTGTTAATGCAAAACTTAAACTCACCAAAATTATGTAACGGCACTAAGTAGATTGAAAATCAACAAATTAGGATAGTACATTCTGAAAGGCTTCGTCATCAGTTTCTATGGACCTCATAAGAAGATTCAAAGTCACCCAAAGTGCAAAAGGACCGAAGAGAGGGCTATGCTAGGAGTATCTCTGCGTGATCACACCAGAAATGAGGCCATCTGTATTAGAACCAAAGTAACCGACATAGCCCTCCGAATCGCTAAACTTAAGTGGCAGGAATGGCCGTTGGGGCGGAAAGGTTCTTAAGTGGCGACCACTTACCGGAAGGCGCAGCGTGGGTAGACTGGGTAGGCTCCCCCACAAGGTGGACTGACGACTTGGTAAAGGTCCGAGAGAGAGACTGGAAGAGAGTCTGGAGTCCGCTGGATGCGGGTGGCGCAGGATCAGTCATTATGGCACTCCTTGGGAGAGGCCAGAGTTGGGCATTCAAGAATAAAATCATTATTTGAATAAGAATTCGTAAGAATAAAATCACGCCGATTTTATTCCCGTCCAAATTATTCAAATAATTTCGTCGGGAATAATTCTTACCCGAGAAAATTGAATGGGAATAACTTATTCTTATTCAAATAAAGTTATTCATGATTTTTTATTTTAAATAATATTTTTTCGAATAAGAATGAAGTATGCTCCGGGTACGGGGCACATATGGATTACATGTTAGGTACTAGATAGAGGTACTAATGGAGTCAGGAGTTTGATAGTGGAACTCATCAAACGGCCATTTAAATACTCGTCGAGTGTGGGCTCATTTGGTTTGTTTTTATTCTGCTGATGGAGTCAGGAGTTGGATAATGGAACTCCTCAATGGCTATTTGTATACCCCTCGAGTGTGGGCTCATTCGGTTTGTTTTTATGAGTCCGATACATTGAACTTGGTGAGGATCGTCTCATGATGGAGTCAGAAGTTCGATAGTGGAACTCGTCAATGGCTTTTTGCATACCCCTCGAGTGTGGGCTCATCTGATTTATATTTATGAGTCCTATACATTACACTTGGTGAGGATAGTCAGATGATGGAGTCAAGAGTTAGATAGTGGAACTCGTCAATGGCTATTTGTATACCCCTCGAGTGTGGGTTCATGTGATTTGTATTTTTGAGTCCTATACATTACACTTGGTGAGGATGGTCTGATAATGGAGTCAGGAGTTTGATAGTGGAACTCATCAAACGGCCATTTAAATACTCGTCAAGTGTGGGCTAATTTGGTTTGTTTTTATTCTGCTGATGGAGTCAGGAGTTGGATAATGGAACTCCTCAATGGCTATTTGTATACCCCTCGAGTGTGGGCTCATTCGGTTTGTTTTTATGAGTCTGATACATTGAACTTGGTGAGGATCGTCTCATGATGGAGTCAGGAGTTCGATAGTGGAACTCGTCAATGGCTTTTTGCATAACCCTCGAGTGTGGGCTCATCTCATTTGTATTTATGAGTCCTATATATTACACTTGGTGAGGATGGTCTGATGATGGAGTCAAGAGTTGGATAGTGGAACTCCTCAATGGTTATTTGAAAACCCCTCGAGTGTGGGCTCATTTGGTTTGTTTTTATGAGTCTTCTACACCATCCTTGGTGAAAATGGTCTGATGATGGAGTCAGGAGTTGGATAGTGGAACTCCTCAATGGCTATTTGTATACCCCTCGAGTGTGGACTCATTTGGTTTGTTTTTATGAGTCCTAGACATTGGAGTCCTTTTTTTTCAAATATTTCTCTATATGGCTTGCTTTCGCTGTTAAAGCAGGATCTACATTTTTTTATTTTTACTATCAGAAAAGGAAACTTCTGCAAATACGGCTCTATAGATTCCATGGCAACTTTGCTCGAGCGAAACAATAATAAGTAAGTACTTTGGTTATATTTAAAATTTACAAATAGAAAAAGATAATATAGAAATTTGGTTGTTGTTTCAAACAATATTTTTTTATTATGACAAATAATATAAGTATGTTTTTCTACGTACTGGCCGTCTCAACTCAACTTTCAATATCAGCAAACTAAAGAGACCAATAAGTAGTTGTGTGATTAAGTACCTATAATATAGATAAAAACACTCTGTATGTAGCTTGAGGTCATACTTCTATCATCGGCACCAAAGTAACTTAGTTATTACTAAGTTAGATAGAACATGGTGTTTTAAATTTCATTCCTGATATTTAAAATTTGCTTCAAAATGTTATTAGACGCAGAGAAAACATAAAAAAAGAATACTAAACACTTGCTAAGCTAAACACGTGTGACAGGTGGTGTTTCAAATGTTTTTTTTTAATTTTATATTGTTATATGTTCCTGTCATAATATTAGCAAATTTTAAACAACAGAAGGATTCGTAAAAATACCATGTCATTACACTAGCAATAACAATAGGATTAAGTCGTGGCGGGCGCACTCTTTGTAACAGTTCCTAGTTCCTATTGTTGTTGCTAATAATGCTAATGAGGGTCTCAAGTAGAAATACATGCCACGACTTTCTGAGAATCTAGCGCAACAATATAAGGGGTATTTTTTCCAACCGTCATTTACTATCTATGTCATTTTTGGTAACTTAACAACTTTGGTAAGGTAAACTAATAAATGGTATGCTACTATCCATTAAAAAGTTACGCAATGTACCTTTTGGATCCATGATCAGACCAACTTAAATGACCCATATAAACAGACCAAATGAGCCCACAGCCATTTAAGAGTTCCACTACCCAACTCCTGGCTCCATCATCAGACGATCTCAACCAAGTGTAATGTATAGGACTCATAAATACAAACCAAAAGAGCCCACACTCGAGGGGTTTACAAATAACCATTGAGGAGTTCCACTATCCAACTCCTGACTCCATCATCAGACCATCTTCACCAAGTGTAATGTATAGAACTCATAAAAACAAACCAAATGAGCCCACACTCGAGGGGTATACAAATTTCCATTGAGGAGTTCCACTATCCAACTCCTGACTCCATCATCAGACCATCCTCACCAAGTGAAATTTATAGAACTCATAATAACAAACTAAATGAGCCCACACTCGAGGGGTATGCAAATAGCCATTGAGGAGTTCCACTACCCAACTCCTGACTCCATCATCAGACCATCCTCACCAAGTGAAATGTATAGAACTCATAAAAACAAACCAAATGAGCCCACACTCGAGGGGTATACAAATAGCAATTGAGGAGTTCCACTATCCAACTTGATAACAACTTAAAATATAACCGATCCGATTGTGCTACAACATTTACTTATTCTATTCTAAATACCATTTTATTTGAATAAAACTTTATTTAGAATAATCCCATTTCTAGAATAATTATTCCGATTCTTATTCTTCATTTAAATTGAAACCAGCTTGAATTATTCCCGCTCATTTTATTTTAAATAACGACTGCATGAATTAATTCTTATTCAAATCCATTTGAATAAGAATAAAATTTCTGTTTTTATTCTTATTCTTATTCAAGTTAATTTTTGCCCAACTCTGCTCTCGGAGAGGCCTATGTCCAGCAGTGGACGTCCTTCGGCTGATATGATTGATGATGATGATGATTGTGAGGGGCACGGGATTAGCATTTTAACAATTTGCATGTTTGTGCTGGCTGAAGTAAATTATTTATTATAGTTTGTTCACTTCAATAAATTAAAGTATTAACAAATTTTGAAAATAAAAATGTTCTTACCTAATAAATTTATGTCCCGATTCCATAATATGACCAAATTAATTGGTGAATAGAACCATACCTTCTTGAAATGAAATGAAATGAAATAAATGTATTCTTCTTCGTCGGTTGATTATCGATCATCACCATCTCGAGCCATTTCTGAGCACAACTTACTAAATCGAATAGGAACTAGCCTCGGATAGCTCCAAAACGATGAAGTAATTAGTTCTCCCTCGGTGTTTGCATTTAGTCCATCAGTTTCACCCTATAGCCTAGAACATTTAGATTCCAAACGATTATTGAATACCTGAATGTCTAATTTTTTTTATTGTCATGTCCTGACTTCTATGCGTACGAAGTCCAGCCAAAGCTAGTAAATGAATATATTAAAAGTCAAGTTTTTATTCAAATCGAACTAGTCCCATAGTACTTAGACTACTAAGAACAACGGCAATAATGTCACAGATCATTTATACCAAAAATAGTCATAAGAATATCTCTAGTTAAAGTTTTTTATTGCCGGCTGAGAAAGGTAAAGGGAACGCAGCCCTTCAATATTACAGTGGCCTGGTTTCACAACAAAGTCTTCTCTTATAGCTAACGCAATATATTGAAGGCTTAGGCCAAGCGCTAAACAAACTAAGTCTATTCTATTCTATTCCTGAATAGAATATAAAATGAAAAAAAAAAACTACATAACTAAGTCTTTGATTTAGTACTCAGGACTAAGTATATAAGGCTTCCAGTGTTAACCATATGGTTTCTTGTATTTTTTAAAAGACTTCATGTTTAATAATGTACATATAACAACATAACAACATAATTTACGTTTTTTGGTTTACATATTAAGTTCGAATCTAGGCAAAAAAAAAACTTATTATTTTTGTATATACTGTAATGCGACAAATTAAGTTCGTACTGTAAAATGAGCCGATATCACTAGGATCCGAAAATACGAGAAACCGATAATAATTTTAACCTTGACAGATTAAGTTCGTGTTCGTGACTCCTCTGAAGGCACTCTTCGCTACAACACAAGTAACATGCAGGCCTGACTTACCGACCGTGTTTCGCACCAGAGCTACCTTTCTCGACACAGCCCACTCACGCTCTTGATGATGTTTTGGACTTATTAGAGTATTTATCTAACTTCTATGCAGGACGAGGGATCTTTACACTAATATTATAATAAATTGGACGCTCCTTGTGTGCGTCTTCGAAAGCAAGTTTTTAGTAAGTAATGACTGCAGGAAGTAGTTCTACTTAGTGTTGTCATATGTAAAACAGAAACTATATTAATGTTACCCTATAAAAAACCGATATTCGATACGAGGATTGAATACTTATATTAGGACCTTTTACCACAAAGATTCGATTACGTCGATGCGAAGCTACAAGATATGCCACCCACCACCATATCAGCCAAAGGACGTCCACTGCTGGACATTGACCCGCCCCCTATTCATGGGGGGTATATGCCATAATTGCCACGCTTGGCATGAGGGTTGGCGATCGCAGCATCTCCACCGCACTCCAGGGATGCTGCTGCCCATCATCCGGTGGTCTTGGTCGTAGTTTTAGGACATACCCTGGTCCCATATGCCATAAAAATGCCTATTTGTCTGGGTTTATTCTTGACCGAAACATCTCGTGAGACTGTGGTCAAATGTGTTGTCTATAATAAATGTACTTATCAGCGTTTATTTTACCTTCTCTGTTTTCATAATACCAATACCGCGTCCAATCTAAATTTCGCTCCATCCTGAATTCCAAAGTCCTTCAATACCTCAATAACTTCGTTTCAAGTTAATCGAACAGCAAACATAAACCACGATGGTAATTTTAGCACAACGCATCGCCCATACATTTCTGTCATTCATTTCAAATGTCAATAGATAAAACGTATTTACGGTAGCAATAAACCAGGATTGGAGCGTTATCGGAGCGATAGGTAAATTCGGGAGCTTTGGTGATGTCCAATCAGAATGTTTAGACAGTTTTATGCTTAATGGGAAGGTTTGGGGAAATGAAAATTGCAGTGGCACTGTGTAAACAGCTTGTCTAGAATAGGTTAGTGCCTGAATTCTTCACAATGTCATTCAAACGGGACCAGATATATGTAATGATCACCAATATAACTTTGAGATCGTAAGCTCTTCGTGGTTTGTCAATGCGGTTGGAACAATTTAGGACTTTGGATGAAATTCTGCGATATGGCCGACCCTGGCATATATATGTCCAGACTTTAATTGGAGGCATAGTATTTAATTCAGCGTTAGAAATGTTTCTGATTGCTTTACAGACAGGTAATTTTGGATTTGTAATTATTTGTAGGTACCTATTGTATTTATAATAAATTTGGCAATGACTAAATTAAATTTGAGCAATAAAAGTGAGTAGGAAAACGGTTAAGCTCTACATTGGTGATATTAAATGGTGATATAATTGTAGGCACTTAACCAAATTCTTTGTTGAGTAATATATATATACTCGTAGTACTTACTTTTTTAAGTCCATTAAGAATCTTATACATGTTTTTAATACCCACACACTTCACAGCTGTTGAAGATCTTTACACTTCAGTTTTTATTTGAATACATTCTCCCATTAAACATGATAAAGGCTGTCACTCCACCATTTCCTGACGTTGTATTCTTCATGTCACCGTTTCCCTAAAATATTCCTTCATTTAAATTATAATTTGAAGCTCACAACTCATTTCGCAAGGATTTGAGAAAATTTCACCGCCGCGAAAAAATTGTCGACACAACAATAAGATGTTTGCAAGAAACAAAGATAATGAAAGGAAAACATTTGCAGCAAACAAAAATATTTTTGTTTAGGCCCCGGCTTTTCATTATTGCCTTAAACACTCGGTTCGGTGGTTTGTTTATGCTTTCCAGGGCTTAAGCCTATTAAAAAACTTTGTAACCTAGATGACGGTAGAATCTCTTTGTTATAGTAAATGCATTTTTTTCTTACACATTTTGACATTATAGCTTTAGAATATAATGACATAAGTTATAAATATTTGCATGTCGTCAACTGGCAAAACATGTGAGACTATTAATAAATTGTACCATTATCATCTATTGTAACCACCATGTTTTATACAAATAAATAATTATGAATTACGAATGTTTAAACAATCGACCAAGAGCATATCGGGCCATGCTCAGTGTAGGGTTCCATAGTTGACCAATGAACTTACTTTAAAACATCAATAACAAGCAAAAGGGAATACCTTCGCAGCGTTGCATAGGTTCGTCCTTTACTAATAAGGGAAGACTTTTTAGCATAACTCAAAAACAGCTTAACTGATCATGGCATGGCCGCTACAGTTTTCGTTGAAAGTCTTTATGAAGTTTTATTTTCATGATGTTTTTCAAATTTTTTGGAGGCATAGTTCAAAAGTTAGAGGGGAGGAGGCACATTTCTTTTCTTTTGGAGTGAATATTTCCGAAAATATTCACTTTATAAAAAAAATTTGATGAAGACTATTCATTTTTAAAGACCTATCCAATAACACCCCAAACCATAGAGCAGAAGCTGAAAAAAATCGTCCCCACTTTACGTGTAGGGGAGGTACCCTTATATAATAGTACATTACGATACAAGTGCAGAGAACAGGAAATACGCAACGAGTGGTGATAAATTAAAACACGACCGAAGGGAGTGTTTTAAATCGACACGAGTTGCGAATCATCTGTTCGCACGTGTATCGTACGACGTTTTACAGTACATAATGGCTCTTTAAAGTTTCGACATATGCACGTAATCTGCTGATTACCGCACTCGTGCGGTAAAGTAGTAGCATATGTACTGTAAATATTTTTAGATATTATTTTACGACTTTGTCAGCTTTATTGATTTATATATATAAATACCAAATTGCAGCTTTCTAGCACTAACAGTCACGGAGCAAAGCCTCGGACAGACAGACGGACAGACAGACAGACGGACATGGCGAAACTATTAGGGTTCCTAGTTGACTCTGGAACCCTAAAAAGAATATCACTTAATACCTATGAAAATTGATCAATTGAAACGACTTTTCCAAATTACGTATAGATGTTGAGTTTTTTATGCGCGGAAGTGAGGCTTACGTTTTCTAGAGACAGCGGGCAGAAATCAGGAAAAAAGAAAGATGTGGGTAAATAAGCCACTATATAAAACTGGCCTTACCCGCGACTTCGTTTGCGTGAATATAGATTTATACATTTCTTCTCTTGAACATTAGGTACATACATACCTACCTAAGGCACTAGATCTCCCTAGGATGCGCTGTGTTGAGCTTGAAAGTGAGGGACCAGCATTCGTCTTTACGAGTAGCTGTCAACACAACTAATGCTCAAATTAATATAGGTTCGGCAACGCGCTTGTGATTCTTGTGGAGTCTCAAGCGTCTATAGGCTACGGCTTCCACTTGCCATCAGGCAGACCGTAGGCACACTTATTGGGCACTATCGTAGTAGGTATTAAAAGCAAATGGTCTTGGATGACATACCTAGTTGCAACTTCAATATTTTTTTAAGTAATATGGGACCTTAGACGCATAATTTACATATCATACCTTACACGTGTAGGTATCACCTGGAACCTGGATGCCTATCTACTTACGTGATGAGGGATGCACTGCTTTCCTATTTTTGCAAGTAGCAGTTTGTTAATATTGTGTAATAAATATTAAAATAACCCTAATGTGTCAGCTTCTCAAAAAAATTTAATTAAATAAGTTGTAGAAGACAAATAAATGGAAACATACTAATTAAACCTAAAAAGAAGGTGTATTGATTGTCTCAATTTGTGCCATAAATTCAGTTGTACAATAAATAGTGTTAGTAGAGCTCCTGCGTATATTTTCACATCCAACGAAGTTAGAGTACGGTTGACAATTGCTACTTACCGGTTTGACCGACGACAGTTTTTGAATCGACGTTAATTTTTAAGGCATATCTAATTACCTCGTGTGTTCATAAGTTTTGAGACGGCTAAATAATCGATTTATTTTTGATTATTTTGATTTTTTGTATATATACCTATAAATATTTTGTTAATTTTACTTGACAATAGTTTCATTATTAAACATACTCGTACATAGGTATTATTGAAACTGCTTTCCAATATTTTATGTTAGATGCCATTTATTGCGTCAGCTACACCTAGATAATGACCCCGCGAGCCACGACAATTTTCATCAGGGTTTCTCTTGCTTCTCTTCCCGTGAATCATTTGTGAGTAACTATTTTTTGAGTAGTATTTACGGCAGGTTTTTAGCTCTAAATTGTGTGTTCGTAAAAGGTAATTTTGTTCAAAAAGACTAATCAGGAGTATTTAGTGCCACGCTCGAAGAAAGTTACTAATATTGAGTGATAAAAAACATACATTTCTCTTTTAGTAGTTTTCATATGAAATTCAATTTTGTTACGGTGTTCTCTAAAACTTTGTCAAAAAACCTATTATTTTGACAAATAAACGTGTCAAATAAACTTTAACAAGTGATTCCAATAGTCCTTCTGGTAAATGGATAATTTTAAGGCATAATTTGATCATCTAGTATTCAAAATTGATGGAAAATGCTACCTCGTACGTAATAATCGACCGTATCGTGAATCTCGCAGGGTGATTAGGTTGCAGTACATTCTGTGCAGTAGTTGGAACATCTATCGACATTTTGATCTACAATTTGTCGTTCCACTGCCTTAACTTTCTTTCTACCATAGACATTAACTTGTCACTAAAAAAGGCGTTTTTCGTTTCGTGCCGGCACATAAGACAGGCCAACGCATTTAAAGGCTTAAATCAAAAAAAAATTAAAGCCTATTTAAATAAACTCTATTTACTTTTATCAGCTACAGTACAGTGATTCAATGAAAATTATAACCTTGACAGAAATATGTTCTGTAATTGATTTATTTAAAACAATATTCGTCTCAAAACTTATGAACACACGAGGTAATATATAATATAAAATTAATAATTTGTTTGTTTGAACGCGCTAATCTCAGGAACTACTGGTTCGAATTGAAAAAATCTTTTTGTTTTGAATAGTCCATTTATCGATAAAGGCTTAAGGCTATATAACATCACGCTGCGACCGATAGGAGCGAAGGCGCGGATGAAGTTGCGGGCAACAGCTAGTCTAATATATGCGGGTTCAAAACTTGATTGACCGAACGAAAAATCTCCTAACGCATCAAAAAGCAATCGGTTTTCTCCAATTTTATTCCGATTAAATTCCGTCGTCGCCTTCAATATTTTATTCACGGTGGCACATTAGTTCACGCCACCTGTACAGGATGTCGTCGAAATATTAGATTTTAAAGGCATTTTTATTTCCCGGTGCAGCCGACGTGTGGGCTTGAATTATTTACACTAGAAATATGCTTTGGAAATACGAAGTAGAATAATTGTTCAATAAAAACAACTGCTAGGTATTTAATTTAGAAAGAAACCCAATCGTGCTATTTAATTTCTAAAGTCCTGTCAAATCTTTTTAGATCGAAGTTTTCAACATTTCTCAGTCCTGATAACTGACCATAGGGGTGTTATTCACAAACTTTTTATATGGATACTGTCAAAATTTGACAAATGTAATTTGACAGTTTCCATATAAAAACGGGTGAGGTGTGAGGTGACAGGTGAAGACGAGTCGGTTTGTGAATAAGAGGGCTGTAATATCACACTATAGTCATATCCTGTACCTGAGTCAATTCCTGCATCTATGTGCATTGTGTGATGTACGAGCTCAACACAGTGCTACTACCCGTAGGAACCGAAAAAAAAAACAGAAAGCTGTTTTTTACCTGCTTACTATAACTTTACTATTTCTAAACTTTAAATGACATTATGACCGCTATTTTAAGAAAAGAGTCAGAAATTAAATCTTACAGAAATATACTTATTTAAAGAACGATCCATTTTAAAAATTAGCTAGCTTAGCGACCTCAAAGCTATACTCTGATTGTCATTGTTTATGCATGCCAACGATTCAATAAATAAGAATACATAAAATACATACATATATAAATGTATATACACAAGAGAAAACAATGACTAGGTAGCCCAAACAAAAAGAGAATTTACATAAAGTGAAGACAAAGAAAGAGATAAATAATGGTCTTTCAAACGCTTTTTATTATATTTGTGTCAACAATTAAATATTTGCCACTAGCTTTTATTGCCGACTGTACTTTTTTACCAATCTTCAACTACTCGTTGAGACCGTTCGATTGAGCCTAAACACGATGGGTTTATTTTCTGTAGTTTAGAAGTTGCTGTGGCCACCTTCTGTCTCCATCATCAGATCAGTCGGTGGTACCATAGGGGAGACCAGGGATGAACGTAAGGGGCGCTAGTCCTCCTCGAATGTCTGGGCTCTTCCAGTTCTCTGGAACCTCGCGGGTCTGGGGGAAGGGGAAGGGTTCTGGCCGCAGGGAAAAAATAGGGAGTGATTGTGCACGCTTTATATTAATAGGCAAGGCATGCTGCATGCCACATCCTTACTGACTGAAAACAAAAGTTTGACGGCCTGTTTAGCCTAGTTGGTATTGACACTGCCTCCGAAGCTACAGGTACTTACTGGGTTCGAATCCCGGCCAGGGATTTATTTGTGCATTAGCACGGATATTTGTTCCTGGGCCTGTTTTCTATATATTTAAGTATGTATTTATCTATATAAGTATGTATACTGTCGTCTAGTACCCATAGTACAACAAGCTTTGCTTAGGTTGGGAATAGATATTTATTTATTTATTTATGAAAGGCTTTATTGTAAAATATATTCGGGTAGAGTTTAAAGTCACCTACATAAATTTTATAACAAATTTTCGTGACACAATGGTATCAATTTATTTGAAGATGAAGTAAAGCCTAAATGGGCCTTTTGAACTTCATACATTCGCCTTCATGGTTGCATTTACCGCACGAGAGTAATAAGTTCGGATCTTTCTTACACCGCTTGAAAGAGAGCAACGGATACTTTATCTTTTATTTATCACTGTTAACCATGACCATAATACGTCCGCAGTCTAATTAGTCAATTAGCGCATTTTAATTGTGATTTATTGGCAATGGTTGGTCGGCCGAAAAGTCAATCCAATTATCTGCGATGCTCATACCAATTAAATTAATGTACCTATGTTTACAATCTACTGATTTCGTGCATATAATTCAAAGTAGATTGTTCCAATTGCGTTATTAAATGTTGTTATAGTTATGTGTACCTAGGTTACTATGTCAATTGGGATAATTAATTTAATTCCTAATGTACTTATATGTCCATTTGGTTTTAGTATGGAATCCTTGTTATGTTTTTATCTTTTACTGACTAACGGTGATGTTGTTGGCATGTCATGGTTCTAGCCTAACTTTTAAGGAAAATTGAAAAAGTCACGGTTACGACAAATTTTATAAATAAAGATGTTCACCTCTTTTCGACTTTACGTCAATGCAATGTTGTTAAAATACGATTACTTGATCAATTTGCCGCCTCCAGACTTGTATTGTAAATACAGTAATTACCTACATTAGCTCGATCCAATATAGAATGACTGAGTTGATTTATCCCCATAAATGTACAGGTCATGTAGTTTTGGACTAAGTTTTTTGTACTTACTGAAAGATTCAAAACTTCAATTAATGTGAAGAATTCTGACTCCTCGCCGATATTAAGATATTGACGATCTGATGACAAAAAATAATTATTTCAGAAAATTTTTACGACTGTCTAGACCTAAAGGTGATATATTATTGGCCTGTATCCGTATATAATTATTTTGTTGTGCCTTCGTAGGTAATTGTTAAACAACAAAAATAGGTAATAATTGTAAACAGGCATCTTCTGGGTGAGCATGTTCCGTTCCATCTTAGACATTGGTTTTCACTTTGCATCAGGTTAGGCGAGGATCAAACAACCTCATAAAAAAACAAGTTTCAAAAACCAAGTTTGTGTGATAAATATAATGATTATTATTGATAAACGGGACTTAATCGCGTACAAAAATTAATCACCTGAGGTGTGCCCGACGTTTCGAATGTATCCCAACATCCGTGGTCACGAGCTGACTGGCTTCAGCGGGTATCAACATCTTCTAGCCGCACGGGTTTTCCACACAACCCGCACTTGGTCTTTATTATTAACATTTACACAAGGGTTGTCACTCGCCCGACACACAACACTAACAACATCCGTTAATGTAATGGAAGAAGTATTTTGACGCTTGCACTTACTAATAACTGGATTCCACGAAAAAATCGCAACCGTTGTGTGAAAATCGTGCAAGTTTAAATAAATATAATCATTGTCAGTTATTCGTAATTTAACAGACAAAAGTCGATTAACATTTCTAAAGCACGCTCTACGTGAGAAGTTAAATTAAAACAGAACTGAAGTCAAAATGGCCGCCGAAACTTTATAAGGCATTAAATGGTTTAAGTCTTTTATCGAATATCGAACTTTGTTACTTTCCAAGTCTCAAGATTTACAAGTTAATTTAAGTGCTTTTGAGCTTAATTATATTGAAGATTATTCGTAACTGATGTCTGATATTGGATATTCTTGTACGGCGAAGGTGAATTTTGCGTAGGAAGGAATTGTTCCAGATACCTACACCGGTTGTCAGGTCAGAGTTTGTTCCTTTTGACGATTATCGACCTTATTATTTTCCTGTGTTGAGAACATCTTGCGTACATAACTAGTTGAATTAAATATCGGGTTAGAAACGCATTGTTTACTGGGTAAATAGGCAATACAAATTGTAATGGAAAGCAACGAACAAAAATAATATTTCTGATTTGGCGAATTAGGTATAACACCTGTGAAAGCAGAAGTGTGGGACAAATAGAAAACTGAATCCAAATAAATACAATAACAAGGGATGAGTCACCAGTTATACGTATATCTTAGAACGATCGTTAGTACAGTAGAAAAATTCTTAAACTGAACACCCTTCCAGTGTGACATATCTAACGTACCTGACATATAGGCTTTTGTAATTATAGGCTTACTAACTATAGAACTATATAATAAAATTTAAAAAATACGGTACACCCCTAAACGTAAAATATAGCTCGTCAAAGGTTAGAGTAAATATAAGTTTTAATATTTAACCCTTCATTGCGCGTGGTCCGACACGCACTTGGCCACTTTTTGTATTAAGCAGTAACGTCTGCTAACAAAAATTCTAAATTTTAAATTAAATTTAGAATTGGCACCTGCGACATCCTGGCATACGCAGAAAATCGCTCTAGCCAATTGAGCTACCGGTAAAATCAAGCTCAGGTACGAAATCCTTCACTAGTTCCGGCTACAGTGACATCTACCTAGAAGGTTAAATTCATTTTTTCCAGAAGATTCAATTTTTTTCTGCTTTACCTAAAGGTTGACTAATAGAGACTGCTTTAAGGAATTATGTCCTTTTTGTACTATAAGGTTTTCTTATGTATGCTTATGTATGCCAAAATGTCGCAGGGTCAAACCCTGCTCGGAGCACAATTTTCTTAAATTTTTACCTTTGATTTCAAACATATCAACATTTTTTTTATTAGAAGGGGGGCGTCCATTTTAAAAATAGCTTTACTCTAGAAGTGTTTACAAAAATTACGCCTACAGGTGCTTCGGTGCACTACTTACTGGCTCAACGCCATATATTTACGACACCCAAAAACCCAACTAATAAATAAAGGAACGCCTTTCAGAGTTTAAGCGAAATCCAATGTATTTCACATTTATGTTGATGTACGGATCAGGAGTCGCGGTAAAAAGAGAGCTTGGAGTGATTGATGACGTCACAAGAGGGGTAAGTTCAGATCGAGGTTAGTTCAGCTCGGGAAGCGTGTCATTTGAATAAAATATTCAGGTAATTAAGCTTAGGCCCAAACAATGGTACTAATAGAAAAAAATGCGTTGCATTTTTTTATTGGCAGTAATCAAATTATATTCAGTACATTGAGATCCAAGAAATTGTTTAGGATGAGTCGGAATTTGAACCCATGTCCACCGTTTGACAGTCGCATGGAGGCTACCGTACATATAATATATGTATTGCCATATTTATTTGATTTCTAACCAAAGTGACAAATTGGAAAAATATCGCAAAGATTGGAAATCCAATCCACTATCTCTGCGCGTTGCTCTATACCAACTGAGCTATAGTGGGGATCCGTCGTGGTCTTCTTCTTCTTCGTCGTCGTTACACTCTTGACAGGGAGGTCGTGGCCGTGGCATTACCACTCGGCCGGCGCCATTCCTCTCTCACGTCTGCAGTTTCGTGCAACAAGGTCCGTCGTGGTAACTTAACTTAAAATCACTTCAAAATAATAAAAAATCGTGGTGAATGATTTATTTAATTTCTCACTTCTATTGGAAGTTATGATTTTGTTAGCAGCAGCTTCCGCTTGGTAATAAATTACAGTCTTTACCAATAGTGTTGTAGAAATAATTAAATCCACTCTACGCACATCCGGGGCGGTTAGAGTCCGTGGGTAAATAAGACTCGGGTACCCGTGCGCGCGGGTACACGTTCGCTAATTTACACGGATCCGGGCGGACCGGGAACTTGAAACCGCATGTATGTAACACGAAATCCGCACATGATCGCAATCCCTTAACTGTCAGTGAATTTAGACACAGGGTGTGGCCTGTAATAGGAGCAATAATTTAAATGGTACACTGTTGAGCTCTCCAGCAATTATTTCCAAATGGTTTCAATTAAAAAACAGCTTACGTGTACTTTTTTACTCTACTAGAGTGATATTAATAACTATTTATTAAAAAACACTAGACATTTATAAAAAAAAAAAAAACAAAAATGGGACAACGTTTATGAGTCATAACTTGAAGCAACTTCAAAATCAGCATTGACTGCCGCGCTATAACCTCTGGGTGCCAAGATCGATTACTTGGAGGTCATAACTTTAGATCAAATTTCTCCCAATTGAAAAAATATATTTTTTTTGGACACAAGAGGTTACTGCAGATGCTCTAAGGACACCCTGTATATCAGTAATCCAGCCGTAACTTGGGAGTGCGTTGATTTCCCGCACTAAACTAGTATTTTGCGCATCGATTTTAAGCAACTGTTGTACCTGCTTCTACAACACTCTTAAATAAAACTCGTGTGTCGCGGGTTGCAATGCAAGCCGTGGCGAGCATGGCAAGTAAAGACACAAAGAGCGTTTTTAGATCACGTGATTGTTATAACGGTGTACAGGCAGTCTTCTGTTGTTACCATTTTCTTTGTATATGATTTTTTCACAAAAATTTCATATTGCGCTACTACAGTAGTGGTGCAATTGCAAAGTAAGCATTAAAGGTGCGTGGCAGCTAGACACCGACCGTAAAATAATGTTTATGTTACTAAGCGCAACAATATCTTGTTCAGAAGAAAATTTTGCTCCATAAGAAGTTAATTAAATTATTTGCTGTTTTTGTTTACGCTTAATGAACCTTGGTTATCCGATACTGAATGTATTTGTTATGGAAATTTCTTAAAATCCCGCAACAGGATGGAATTAGGGTATTCATAACGTTATTGTCCTTTATATTTCAAAGAAGATTTCGTTCTGAAGCGAAAATCGTATTCATATCTGAACAAAATCATGTGAGGTAACTAGGTATAGGTATTTTTTTATTTATATATTTAATCGTATGGCATTTATTTACGAACCGTGAGATCTTCGAGAAGACAAGTACGGTTGCCAGTTTTTGTTGCACTCTTAGCACCACCCAGGGGTCACGTGTAGGGTAATGGTGGGTACTCCCTACGGACGTGGTGCAACTTCGACCCCCCTTTGTCAAGTGAGTGGGCAACTTGACTGTTAGCAATTCTCAAGCCGCCCGAAGGCCTCTAACTTGGCTTAACGACTGCTGTCGTAGACAGCAGCCGGGATCAACGGCTTAACGTGCCTTCCAAATCACGAGAGCGCTCAGTTAGTAACCACTCAAAGCGGTCACCCATCCAAGAACTGACCTGCGCCCACATCGCTTAACCTCGCATACCGCACGCGGTAGGCGGGTGCCGCTGGGCCACGAGCGCTCACTATAGGTACCTATTGATTTATTTAATCGTATGGCGTATTCTTTATATACTATATAAAAGAAGTGGCTTATATATCCACATCCAGATTGCACAATCAAACCACAGATCCCGGTGTTAAATTATAGAGATCCCCGGGTCACCCTGATTACATATTTTAGGACATCGCTTCACGATGTAGTCTATAGTTTGATCTTCAATGCCGCAATCACACAATGGGCTATCTGTCCATCCCCATATGTGCATTAGGTAATTGCACCTGGCGTGCCCAGTGCGGATTCTGTTCAGACGGCACCAGTGTTTAATTGGCAAGGGAGAAGCCTTTTTACTAGCAGGGACCGGAAATTCAGATACTTTTATACCTACACTTCGGCCTCAGTACCTACGCGTTGTTGTTAAGTAGCATGGAGGTGGACTCAATTTAATTTTACTAATAAATTTGCCGGGATTTCACGTAATACCGAAAATTAGGATAACATAAACACATACATATTCCGTAATCAAAACACAATACCTATGACGCCCTTAAATGGACCACCCCATTTTTTTAGTTACAACCTGTATGTCGTTAAAACTGTTTACCAACGTGAATGTTGCTAAAATCTACTCAAAATAGTCATAACCTAAAAAACTTTTTCGCTATGCATTATACAATCGCGTAATCCTGGAAACTAAACAATAGGAATAGTATTTTTTTGTATTTTTCATATTGTATTGCTGTTGATGCCCCAAATAAAGTAAATAAATAATGAAGCCGACTCCATACTTGCTTAACTTTTTCCGGCTTCTGCCCCCTGCTGTCAATATCCAATCCTCAATTAAAAGAAGTGCGCTTTAAATTTTTCCTGGGGACGCAAGCGTCCTTAGGCCACGGTGTTTGTTTACCATCAAGCACGCCATATGCTTGTTTGCCACCGTCAGAGTACTAAGAAAAATGCATACCTATTAATATATAATTTTGACCAGTCAGGTTTAAAAAGTGTTTTTAATTTATTATGCTCCTAATTGTAAAATTAATCGATTATTAGGGGACATTTTTTACACATATCGAACTGTCCCATAGTAAGCTCAATGAGGCTTGTGTTATGGGTACTAGTGACTATTAATTGTCTTTTCTTTTTTTACGATTATTTTTCTGACAATTCTATGTAATAACTATGAATCCAATATAAACATGCTGCCTGGAAGTCTATTGGTGTCAACCTATTGAATTGCAGTTAATTATTGTATTTCTCGCGCGCACCTTTTTCTCCGCGCTAAGCCACGTATCATGACGCATCAAACACTAAGCTATTTTCAATTGAATACCTTACATCGAATAGAGCCCCGGGGTGTGACAACATAAAATGTACAACGGCAGTTAAAAGCGTGTTACGTAGGATTACAGTCGAGTTGTACTAAAACTGGCGTTTTCCGGTTTTGCCTTTTAGATGGAGCTACTAGAAGAGCGGGGTGCTCAAACTTAGGAATTACACTTTTCTTACTGGTTGTGTTCTGAAGAAGCCCAGGGTCTGCTTTGGTACTTAATCCTTAAATTTGGCAGTATTTCGTCAAGTGAGCCAATTTCACATCTGTAAGCTCCCGTTAAAGAACAAAATACCTACTACATATAGATCCCGCCCCACCAAGTTAGGAAGTCACCTAAGTCAGGAGGGCGACACGGCCTATCGGTGTGAGTCGAGCGCCGGTGACCTTGTAACGTCACGTCTGTTGCATAGGGTTGGCAATGTAGCTGCCTTGGCAAGAGGAGTAATGTTTATTCAATGATCATGATATTCATCAATCAAACACCGGGAAGCTAGTCAAATTTAATCTGTAAGTTTTGATTACAGACAGACAGATGCACTGGGTCAGGAGAAAACTTACTAAAAGCTCATAAAATAGGTACCCACAAACTTCTCATATGGGAACTTACTTTTCTTGTGTAAATCTAAGCTTCACATGAATATAATTGGATGCTAAAATAATAACAATAATATATAATTATTTTTAAAAATCTCAGTCCGTAGAAAATATTTGACATGATATGACGTCACTTCGTCTGCGACCGCGACACCCACGTTAAGTATAATTTAAAAGACTCAATTAACATTTCATCTATTTCGCTATTTCATTTATTAAAAGTCTTTTTATTTAATATAATCCGAAGATGTAGGTACTTCTTAATGTATTTCAAGTCAAAATGTAGACAGCAATAAAAAGCTCTAGCCATAGTTAGTTGAGTACATTGAATTACAAAATAATAAATGCTAACGAATTTCAAGTAAAACTAGTGTCACGCCCGCTACCGGCCGATCGATCTCTGTTGTGTGAGCGCACGTTACGCGAGCGAATGTTGAAGCGAGTGGCGCCCCTGCGATTCATCTTGCCGCGGCTAGCTGTCCACACACCGCGCGCCCCTCGCGCACCCCCGTACACGTCCGGTCACGCACACATAGCCGCGAGACGGGTTTACAGCACACATGCTTCGGTGTCGCTTCTTTTTACGTTAGTATATATCTTCTTTGCCTAAGTCGTACGTAACGTCGGCAACTAGTGACAGACAAAGTTGATTCGCCTATATAATGTTATTGTTTTAATACCTATTAGGTTTATTCATTTATTTGTATGGCAATACTTATTTATAGAAGGCAATCAGAGTACAGCTTTGAGGTTGTTAAGCCAGGCAGATATGTCAGGTATCAAGGCGCTCAAGTCTTCAGCAGGACCAATGTAGGAGTGGAGGGGTGGCTATTCGGTATAATACTCGTTGTGCAAGATAGCACATCCTTTTTATAATTAATGTTTTTTTGTCTATGATTTTTATACCTTTTTATGATGTTTTTTTCCTTTCGCTCTGACATTGATTATTATATTTTTGTTGTTCATCAGAAACCAGTGCCTTTTACTTTTAGTGCGTAATATAGTGGTCCTTTTACCGTGAAGTAAGATGGAAACACGTGGTAAACGCGCAAAAGCGCTTTGTGCGGGAGACGGTGCGACGGTTGAAGCGGGGAAGACCGCCCCGTCCGCGCAACAGATCGAGGGCTCGCCCCCTCACGCTACGCCCTCGGTCGCGGACGCACCGCCGGCACCTTCCCGCCCGTCCAGCGCCGCCACCTCACGATCCTCCGCCACCATCGTGGCGCGCCAGCTAGCGGCACAGGCGCTACATGCGCGCCGTCTGGCTGATATGGAAAAGCAGAGCGAGCGTCAGGCTGCAGAGCTTGAGCGCCAAGTCGCAGAGCGCGAGCTTAACCGAGAGCGACACGTCGCAAAGCTTCAACTGCAAGCTGAGCTTGCCGCCATAGAAGTGGGCGCTAGCCAGCGCGGTAGCCATGGCACGCGTAGTTGTGCCAGTGTACAGGAATGGGTAGATAACGTAGTTAATGTTGACCCTAATGAGCGAGAGTTACGCGTTAATTTCATTCCTAAATATCTCGTTTGAGACTCACAGCGCCATCTACCGGCGAAGGATGGCGAGCAGTGACATAACGTCAATTTCTGGTTTGCCCTAAAGCTGCGTTCTGTTGTAATGTTGGTACGGTGAATAATCAATGTGTTTTCTAGTACATTATAGGTATTTTAAGCCTACACAGTTTATTAGTTTGTTAAAAGTTATCGTGGTAAAATTGGAGAATAATTTTTTGTCTTCATGCGGTGAGCGCATTTTGGTAAATGGCCCATACTCTCTATGGTCTTCAAATGGAACGCGTCGGAACGCATCCGTTCGGATTTTGACATCTGGAGAAGGAGCGGTGAGGCCTGTCACTCTCTGCATGCTATGGCAACTTAAAACTAAGCAAAAATCCGGATTTTTATTGAAAACAGTGCCATCTCTCCCGCAGATATAGCACTAAAATATCAGTGTTGTTACATTAAAATATTTTTGATGGTATAGGGAAATTTATGCGTGTTATTTAAGTGAAATTGAGGAGATTTTGATTTTCCATAATGGTAACACAATTATTTTGTCTGCATGACGTCCGTGGCTTAAAGGTCTCAGTAACCAGGCCATTATAATAAAAAAAAAAGAAAAAAGCATGACAGGCGCGAAAAATTTGAAAGTTCACAAGGAAATTTTTCATTAATATTTATTGATAAAACGGTATTTGGTAATAGTCATAAGGTCATAAATATTATATCTGCAGAGGCTATCTGAAACCTACCATCATTGGCGGCACTCGGCCGTCTTCCGCCATTTGCCTGGGCTGCTTGGGTTACTTCTTTCCATTTTAGCCCTCGAGATCCTTACCCCACGGAACTCCGCGGAGTTGTTCTGGGACGCTAATCATGTCCCAGACATCTTGTTGTGTTCCTGGATGTCCAGTGACCTCAGAAGATGGTAAGTAAATCATTTACATGTAGCCGTAGTTTAAACCTGTGTATTTTCTTGACACAAGTTTGTACCTGTGTTTGTGTGTTTGTTTGCAGGACCGGTCATTGTGGAAATATTTGGGGGAGGCCTATGTCCAGCAGTGGACGTCCTTCGGGTGACATGATGATGAAGTTATATGGCCGAAATATACTAAAACGTGACAGTGGAAGCTATCGTGCTAGGCGACAGAATGTGACTTATACCAGATGAAACAAAATATTAATTAAGATTTTATATCAATGGGGTTCTTTTAAACTATCAAAAAAACCTCCCTGACTGATTTAGCCTCCCCTGAAGGAACCCTAGATCCGCGCCTGAGGATTATTGTGTTGATATATTATTGAGATGTGCGTTTTTATTTCCTTTTTAGGTGTGCCTCTTCACCGTTTTCCAGACCCAGAAGATATTAGGAATGAAGAAAAGTTCAAATCTTGGACTTCCAACATTGGCGGAGAGATTTCGACACTGGACCCCGTGCTCGTCTACATTAACAGGCGTGTCTGCCATAGACATTTTGAAGACTGCTAAAAATATCCCAAAAATAGACTGTGCAAACTAGTAATGCCTGTTCTGCACATTCCAGGTATTTCATACATATATCAACCATTACGAGACGTGTTTTTATAACTAGCAGTTGGCCCCGTACGAAATCTCGTGATAATACGAATAGTATGTACCTATCTCAGATTATAAATATGTAACTGGACTAGCACCATGATGCAAGACACACGTTACAAGTGTCATCGCAATCCTCGCCTCAATCCATATTTCATTCATTGACGTCTTTTCTTGCAAGTGAATGAGCCGCGAGAGTTGTAATATAGATACTTATTCGTTTGAAGGTCTAGTGATGGAATACAGTAGAAATCGAACAAAAGAATTCCTCAAATAAAATTGATACTAGATACATATAAGGCGATTTCGGTATATTTTATTAACAAAGGAGATTACACAGAAACATACATAAGAAGTAAACAATCAAATTTAGGTAACAATTTTAAATACAGTTGCTTCCATAAACGAATCTCACTGAGAACACAATTTACTTACCAATAGAAATTGCAATGTAACAATAGCAAGTTGAGTAGTTACATTGCTTACTATTAAGTTTTTCCAATAAGTTTGAAAATATAAATTTAAACGAAGTATCTTAAACTAACAAGTGCATGCTTATTGCTAGTGCAGATTTATGTGTTAGATTTATATATTTTAAAGATATCTGCCTTAAACTGGGCGCGAGATTTAGAAAATAGGTCAATTTCACTGAGAGATTTGTTTTGGCGGTTACAAAGTCTGTATAGGCACACGTTTTCCAACTAGGTATACATATGTATACAATTTTCTATAAGACCAAGTATTTTTTCTCGGAATACCCTAATTTGGTGATGTGCAAGTTGTGATGATGACCCATAGATATAATTGATACATACATAAACTCACGCCTATATTCCCAAAAGGTGTAGGCAGAGCACACGAACATTAATTTCCATAATTAATGTCCAGAAATAACTTAAGGGATCCCTAATGACGCAAGTGCTTAACAGATGCCGATGAAATTACGCTAAGAAAGCAAATTATGCTCATCAAAATAAGTACATACATTTAGGTAGAACTGGTGATGTAGTGGTACCGAAGTTAGGTACTTCAATAAAAACATGAACTTATCCCTCGAGGAATCGACGAAACTCTTCTTCTCTTTGAAAATATCATCGGCACATATACAGAGTGCACGATGGCTTGGCTGATTTCTGTAATATTTGACCATCGCATTTGTTATCTAAAAGGTAGAGAGGCTATGTGAAATTGACAAAATATGCATGCGTGTGGCCTGGTGAAACACATAAGTTTCTGTCAAACTTATTATGTTTGCTACAGTCAACAGCAAATGTACATGATCATTTTAGTATTGTGTCACATTAGCGAAAACAATACTGCGACAGTTGGGATGCGTTAAATTAGTGAAAGTGACAAGGTACTAAAATAATTACCTACTTTTGCTGTTGTCTGTACAACCTTTTACTTTTGACTGTTCTTTTTTATACTTTGCCTAAGTACCTTTTTATACAATGTCGCTGGCAAACAAGCTTACGACCTGCCTGCAGACACCGTTGCCTATGGACCTTTGTGACTCCAGTAGAATCACAAGAGTGTTGCCGAACCGGAAATAGACATACATGGACCTCCCTCACTCTTCACACACCGCATCATCGAGAGCTCTGGCGACTTAACTCACCACCAGGAACACAAAATCACATAACCAAAGAGCAAGTATAGTGGTGTTGGTGGCTGCTCCAAATATGAGCGAGATGATGTTCTGCCGTGTTCAGTGGTGCCCTACCTGTCTTATAAAAAAGTTGCCTTTATCGCCTCTCCCACCGAACTTACATAATACCTAGTATGCCAAGTTTCTGCTCAATTGTTTGAGGATATTGACACTAAATGGGACTAGTCTAAAACCTACTTGCAAGGTTTGTGCCACACATACATACTTAATTTACTTAATTATAATATAGATAGTCATCAACTTCAAGAAGACATTAACAGCCTGGTTAGGTGGTGTAATAACAACGAAATGAACCTGAACTCAACCAAATGCTATCATGTAAAATTTACTCGAAACCATAATATCATTCCGTCAACATACTTTATAGCAGGTAGCAAAATTAAGGAGGTTGACCACATCAAAGACTTAGGTGTTATTTTTGATAAAAAAAACTCACATTTGTTCCACACATTGACTCTATAATCAAAAAAGCTTCCAAAATGCTAGGATTCGTTATAAGGAATAGCAAACCCTTCCGCAAACTCAAAACTAAAAAAATTCTGTACTTTAGCTTAGTCCGTAGTACTTTGGAATATTGTAGCGTAGTTTGGCGTCCACATTTTGCAACACATAACTTAAGAATTGAAAGGGTGCAAAAACGTTTTACATGGCATTTGGCCCGAGCCTATGGGGTAGCTAATAAAATACAATCATACAAGAAAAGGCTAAAACATTTCAAGCTAGCCACTTTATCCCAACGTAGAGTAAACTTGGATCTATCTTTTTTACACAAAATAGTCAAGAATAAAATAGACTGTCCACAGTTACTTGAAAAAATCAAATTCAAAGCTCCCAATAGGTATCCGCGCGGCAAAATTAAGCCATTACAGCCACCATTCCGTAAAACTGTATTAGGTAAAAACTCACCTATCCCTCGTCTAAGTAGACTGCTAAATGAATACTCGGACACTTGCGATATCCACCATGACACAACGGTCAGGATAGTGAAGAACACCCAGGCTTGAATAGCTGTTATTTGTGACACTTAGTTATAGTTTTCTAAGTATTGTATGCAATTATACATTAATTTAATTACAAAATTACCTCATTTAAGATTACCGTTCCTACTTCTTCTGTTCCTCGATATAAGTTTATCTTGTATGCATGTGGTGTTTGCCTATAATTAGCTGTGCAATTAACTGTGAACCCTATTGATATTGTACTTACTTACCATGTATTATTGTAACCGCTGTTGGCAGACCAAATAAATAAAATAAAATAAAACAAATAAATAAAATAAAATAAAATTACTCTCTAACTAACTAAAATAGTACCTAAGGTTAATACCGGCTTGTAAAAATGGGAGTTGTTGTTTTTCTTGAGTATAAACCTTGAAATTATTGTTTATATTTTCAGGTGTGCTAGAACAACGAAAGGCTATTAAAGACAAAGTAACTGATTATATTCATCCTTTACCAGCAGCAGAGGCTCAATCAGATATTGATGTATCAGGTTAGTCCTTGAATTTCAGTTACGCATTGTATAGCTACTGAACCCCAGCACATACTTATATCTAAAACCGCTTCGTCCGCCGGTGGTATCCTAATGAAGACCCACGGTCTCCTTTGCTTTGCCACGTAATCCCAAGATTTGGCGTAGGCACTAGTTTCACGAAACCGACTGCCAACTGACCTCACAACGCAGAGGCAAAACTAGGTATTTTTGGGATAACACCGATGTTTTCTTTCACCGAAAACTAAGTGTTAAATTTATATGAAATAATATTACGTATTGTTATAAGCTTACCGGCACGGTACGAGACTGTGTTCGAACCCACGACCTCCAGATTGTAAGTCACGTGGCTGCTGTATTTAGCTTCGTAATGTGGGTACCTACTATAAATTAAGTACTAACTGTTCGAATATAATACAAAAGAGCGTTCGTTAGTGGCCCAGCGGCGCCCGTGTACCGGGTGCGGTATGCGAGGTAATCAATGTCGGGCGGGGTCAGTCTTTGGATGGGTGACCGCTTCGAGTGGCTACTAACTGAGCGCTCCCGTGCTTTAGAAGGCACGTTAAGCTATTGATCCCGGTTGCTGTCTATGATAGCAGTCCTTAAGCTAGAGACCTCCGGGCGGCTTGAGAACTTATAACAGTCAAGTTGCCCACTCACTTGACAAGCCTAATCCCAATAACGTCTAGTTTCCCCCTCTGGTTGGAAGGTCAAATGGCAGTCGCTTCCGTAAAAACTAGCGCCTACTCCAATTCTTGGGATTAGGGAGGGGACCCCAGGCATCCATCAGGATGCAACTGTACTGGGAATAACGCTAGGAGGATGATGATGACATACACTTTCTACAATTATGGCCCTGTTACAACCACAATTTGGCTGTCACATCACAACTTATAAAGTACAATATTTGGTATTAAGCTGCAAGTTTTTGTGACTGGTTAATTCATGTGTAATACCAGTTATTACCAACAATTAAATAAACATTGTCGTCATAGAGATTTTACGTTCATATTAAGATGCAACATTCATATAACTTGTTCCGTAGTAAACAAGTAACGATTATAGTTTCACCATGTCCGTTTAGGCATGAGGTTTATGAGGAGTTATAACGAGTAAGTATATCATATCAGCAACTGTCCGTCTGTCCTTCCGTAGTTATATGGTTTAGCTCAGTACCCGTTTAATTGTAGGTTGCATAGACAATCAACTGTATATTATTTATAGTTCATATATTATAAGGTAGTACTTAAAAAAAATTTTTTGACAGGAGATTATTCAACTGCTCCGGCGCTACGGGAAGTGCAGCCCCTTCGGTCTTACGTAAGAAAGCGTATGCTCGCGTGTTCACCTCCGCACAATTACGGAAAACGTACGTCGCAGTTGGATGGTAACTCTTTATACTTATTTAACAACGTATTTTTTGGAATATATCTTTTCAATAGGTTGTTTGTGCAACCAATGATATTTTACAAGTATTATTGTGTGAAACACGTTTTTAGGAAGGTAAGTACAGTCAACAGCAAGAGTAGATGATAATTTTAGTACCTTGGCACTTTCACTACTTTGACGCATTCCATATGTCGCAGTATTGTTACGTTAGTGCGACAAAGTACTTAAATGATAATTTACATTTGCTGTACGTGTTACTGCCCGCAATTCTATCAGCGTATCTAGTTGGAGTACGGCGACGCAAAACCTCAAACCATTCCGTACAGTAACTCGCAACTCCGTCGGCATTTCATTCACGAACATAGGCACCAATAATGGTGGTGGGATCCGGCATATCTAGGTCGGAAATTAGTTTCTGTTGGCGGCTCCAATTATGTATACAACGTTTCATGTTATTTCAGCGCGGCGTTTTAAAATAAGAGCTAAACTACGTTTGTATAGAGAACTGGGCGTCCTGCGGACTCTTAAGTTACTGCAATTAAATACGTTTTATTCATATTTTTAGGTATGCGAAAATAAGTGATGGTTGAAGATAATGTAGCAGACCACTTTCTACCCTCAACGACAGGTGCTCAAGAGGTTCAATATGATATTCCTACATCAGGTTAGTAGGTATCAGCTGAGTATGCTATTGCTAAGCACGTATTTGCCTTAGGTATACGACGTATAATATTTAATTATATATATATATATATATATATATATATCAGGTAACAATCCGATCATAGGGTCCTGGAGAAGTCGAGGAAACTCTTCAAAGATTTGAAATGACTATTAATCAAAGAAAGTATTATATACGTTTCATTTATTTCAATTTTATGTTTTTGTTACAGAATCTGGTGCAATTGAAAACAATAGTACAGACACAGCGGACTTACTTATGTTTTTTGATGACCTGTTTGACAGTGTCAATGGAAGCTATAGCCAAGTGCGGGGAGGAAAAATATATAGGGCTGCAGTAACTCCAACATCACCACACCACAAATTGTGGGCTAAGGGTCTGCCAATATTAAAATATATGCGTTTTTTAAATGCAAATAACCAAGGACTGGTACCGTCATTGACAAGCTGGGTAAAAACTATAGAGGGTTTTAGATCGATTGTAAAATATCTAACCATGAAAGGTATGAACTCCCTATTGCTTCGCAACTTTAACCAAGATGCTTTGGAAAACTTTTTTGGAGCGATCCGAGCTCATGGATACAGCAATATTATGCCCACGTCTTCCGCATTCGAAAGTGCGTTCAAAACGTTATTGGTCAATAATATTTCCTCTTCACATTCAGTTGGATCAAACTGTGAAAAAGACGACAGTGTCTGCCTGCAGTCACTGAAACATTTTTTAACGAAACCTGTAATCGACGAGACGACAACTGAAAGTGCAGAAATTGAAAGTACGCATTGATGTATAGAGCTGTTAGATACAGATAAGTTATTGCAAAACAAGGCCCCCGAGGGTGTTGAAAGGAGCGCAGCAATTGGATATTGCAGTGGGTGGTTAGCACAACTAGCGAAAAAACTTATTTACAGAAATTGTGAAACCTGTACCAATAACATGGAGGAAAGGGAAGAACTGTGTTTTCATAAATTCATAAAAATGAAGGAATACGAGGGTAAAAGGTGGTTGTGCTATCCTACAAGACAATTATTTGTTTTTTTTGCCCAGGTAGAGCACATCTGTATTGAAATATTAAAAGAACACTGCCAAAAAAAAATATTAGTCACATTATATTAAATTGATAGTAAATATCAATATTAATGTGAGTTTTATATCTTGCACAGAACATAAAGAATTGCTGTGTATGTATTTGATAAATAAGAGCACTATGTTTTTCATTCATAATTGGTACAAAGACGTGAACAACATTCTCAGTGGCAAAATTACTTTTTGGGATATCAATGACCCAATGAAAGAAAAGGCGAATAAACACTATTTAAAAAATAAAGGCAGAAAGAGGAAAACACAAAATGATAGAATTGTCAATGTATAGGTATGTAGGCAAGTAGAGCACAATTACCAACACAAAGTATTTTTTATCTACTTCAATAGAAGGAAGGAGGTGCGCTCGTGGCCCAGTGGCACCCGCGTACTGCGTGCGGTATGCGAGGTTAAGCAATGTCGGGCGAGGTCAGTCCTTGGATGGGTGACCGCTTTGAGTGGTTACTAACTGAGCGCTCCCGTGCTTTGGAAGGCACGTTAAGCCGTTGATCCCGGTTGCTGTCTATGATAGCAATCGTTAAGCCAAGTTAGAGGCCTCAGGGCGGCATGAGAACTTCTAACAGTCAAGTTGCCCACTCACTTGACAGGCCTATTCCCAATAAGGTCAGTTTCCCCCTCGGGTTGGAAGGTCCGATGGCAGTCGCTTCCGTAAAAACTAGTGCCTACGCCAATTCTTGGGATCAGGTAGCGGACCCCAGGCATTCTTCAGGATGCAACTGTACTGGGAATAACGCTAGGAGGATGATGAATAGAAGGAAGGAGGTACTCAGTTCGTCTGCAAACGCTTGTTTTTTTTATGTATGTATGTTCCCCGATAACTCTAGACCACTTCTTTTTTGTTTCAAAGTATGTACCCCGACAATGGTTCCATATAAATTTGGTGAAGGTCTGATGATGGGATCTAGGAGGAATCGCGAGGGACCTCCTCGAATTTGATAGGCACGCGTATGCCGATTTCGGTATTTTCTGTAGGTAAGCAAGCATTGGCCCACGGAAACCACAAATTGTGGCATAGAGAAGTACAAAATTGGAGAGGGTTTTTTTTGTATACATTATATGATGTAGTTTCACCTCTGCCCCACGTCCGAGCCACTACAGCCCAGTATCCGATTGAGCTGAAATTTGGCATGCTTATTGTAAGTTCGATAACAATATTATGGCACCACCGCGCTAATCGGATGATGGGGACAGAAGGTGGCCATAGCAACTCTGACACTACGCAAGAAAAGCCCTTCGTGTTTGGACACGGTCGTGATGACGATGTTTATGCAGAAAGTACAGTCGGCAATAAAAGCCTGTACAGTCAAGAGAAAAGTAAGTTAACATTTTTCAATCTTATTCGATTGTGATATAAGGTTAAAAAGTGTTAACTTACATTTGCTCGTGATTGTACCAAAAATGAATTTTATGACAGAAATCTGTTTCAATCAATATCTAACGTCGTATTCTTAATTTTTATAAATTTGTGATAGCACAGAGGTTCCCTTTCCTCCATATTGTTGATACTGGCCTCAAAAATACATATAAATCATTTTTTTTGCTAGTTATGCTCTTTAGTCTTGTTTTGCAATAATTTGTCTTTATAAAACGTCACATTAATGTTGATAACTATAAAATTAATATGATTTGTGAATATTTACCAAGTCTGTGTTCTTTTGATATTTCAAACATATGATTGCCAAAATGTGTATATATGTAGTTACGAGTAGTATCGTTATGTTATGTGTGTAAAAAAATCCGAACACCGAGTTCAATTCTCGGTCTGCTACGCTCGTATGCGCGTTTAATTTTTTCTTTTTGCTTCGATCTTTGTATCACTTGTACAATAAATTGCCTAAAGCTTGTTTGTAATGTGAAATGTAAGAAAAAGCTGACATCTAAAAAGCTAGGTGTGCTCAACAGAGCGAAGCGATACTTCTCCCCGGGACTGAGACTTCTATTATATAAGTCACAAGTCTGTCCCCACATGGAGTATTGCTGTCACCTCTGGGCGGGAGCACCTGGATACCAGCTTAGGCCTTCTGACTCGCTTCAGAGATCCCAAACTCTCGAGCAATATAGAATCGTTAAGTTTAATGAGAAACTTTGCCTCCATGTGCGTGTTCTATCGCTTGTATAACGGGTTGTGCTCCGAAGAACTGTTCGATATGATGCCTACGCGTACGGTACGGTTTCAGAGGAATTTCCTCCCTCGGACGGTCCGACTGTGGAATAGGGAGCTCATCAGCGCCGAGGTTTTCCCGCGGGACTACAGTATGTGAGTTCTGCAAGAGAGGAGTGTATACATTTTTAAAGCGTCGTTAACGCGCATGTGACGCGCCTGGAGTTGCAGGTGTCCATAGGCTGCGGTGACCGCTTACCATCGGGCGGGCCGTACGCTTGTTTGCCACCGACGTGGTATAAAAAAGATATCGCATTAAAGTGATAAGACCGCCTCGTCTGTTGTTACAAATTTTCTTTTTTATATTCTTTTGTCTAACCACCTGTGCCTTGTGCTTTTGTGGGTTTGTTTTGTTTGTGTAAGGATGCAAAAAAGAATATTATTATTTTTGTTATTAAATTGCAGTGTATTTTCCACAAAACATAACATGATTCATTAATCCTATGTAAATAGAGTCCACGATGAAATAAATGTTATATATTTAAATAATACTGGTTTTCGTTTATTTTGGGTCTTCTTCTCTTCTAAGACCCTATTAGGATCATACCGGTTTCCAAGCGATGATTTCCTTCACCGAAAAGCGGGAAGTCTTAAATGCTACTGATTGCAAGTCACGTTCCAGGCACGTCGTGCTTTATCACTCTGCCACGGAAGCAAATCACGTCAAATAAAGAATATATTTCACTAATAGGTTCATAAATTACTAAGTTCTGTGGTGACAAATGTTGAAAATAATTATTTAAAAAGTAATCGAAAACACATCCTCCTTTTTTTGAAGTTGGTTAAAAAGTTTCGACAGCTGCAATATAGATGGCGCCCCTAACCAAGCCTTTAATATGATTGACTTGCCAGTCTATCTCAGTATATATAATTGTAGTCTTTGACTCTCTGTCAGGATGCCGTGAGCAGTGCACACGTATCTCTGAGGGCACTCGCTAAGGCTTCGGCCATTTCTTTTATAATTTAGAGATGGGTGCTTAGACCCAAACGCATCTCGTTGAAAATAACTGCAACGACACAGTGAACAAAAGGTGAGTGCGTCGAAGTTTGTCGTGAATCAAGTGATCGTGTTATTTTTGCGGTTACAAGGCCGATCTTAACGAAATCTGTTGTTTTTTTGTCGCAGCCTAACTTTAACATTTTTAACGAAATGAACTGAGGACATCGTGGTCGCGTGTGGACCGTCACCAAGCTTAGACTTGTATTCTTGCCAGGTGAGATGAGCAGGATTTCGTTTACGTAGTGTTCAAAGAGTTTGCGTTGAAAAGACGTGCGCGAGGTTGTAGTTCGAGGATTAAATGTTTTGTGGTTTTCAGTGATTGTTGTGCTGGCCGCTACCGGCGGGCCAACATAGGCAATTGAGCGGTCGAAGGGCGTGGCGCGAGACTTTGCTGACGTCTCTGCATGCCCCCCCAAAGTCACCGCGACGCGGAGTCACTTCTTGAGGCTTCGTGGACCGAGGAGAGACAGGCAGAGGGTCTGCATGCTGGCGCCGCAATCTTTTAAGGTGATATCCATCCGTAACTTTTGTTCCGTTCTCTTGAACATGCCACGTGTCAACGTAGTGTTACGAAATATCTTGCTAGTGCTATTAGTCGTAACGAGCTTCACACAATCACAATTCACATTAGATTAAGGCGCTAAGCCGGCCTCATCTGATATTTTATTTTTAAACTAAAAGTTAATCCTTATCCGTCCTCGGTCAGAGACATAGTGTAAATCTCCAGGTAGAAAGCCCTGCCTAAAACATTGTGACTTGCATGCTAGCATTAAGCCTACATTAAGGTACTTTATTTCTTTGTATAAGCCGAGAATGTGTGTACTGATTATACATACCATTCGGTTTGAACACTAAACTTGTTTACATTTCTCTCACCTGTAAGTAATTCCTATATAAACTCTTTCATAGTTTTGAGTGATAAACTATGTGGCGCCCTCTTCTAGTAGCACTATATGGTGACAGCTGAAAACCTGAAAGTACCTACCTCCTGAGATTCTCTACCTAATCTAGCTAGAGCGGTGCATGACATCAAGTGTGGACGACTCTTACGAGCCCGTCAAGTCGCTCTCACACCCAAGTGACTGACAACCGTCACAGCTTGCTATCATACACGGTTGCACGTTACATTCTAGCGGCCCAACGTGGAGCTTCCAGGTTAAAATTTGAACGGTTTTCACTGTATAGTGTTTTTTTGGTACTATTTCTATATCTATATCAGATGAAATTGGATTTGGTTTGTGTGAGGCTTATCTTTTGTTACTGAAACAAAACTCTTACTATATAATCTGTATCATATATTGATATCTACTGTTCATTGTGTCAAAAATATTTACCGTACTGTGTGAAATATTTAGCATTAGTGTCAACGAGTTGTGTCATTTCTTTTACCTTTACTTTGTAGAGTAAAGCATGTGTTAGTGCTCCAACTGGACACAATATATGTACTGTATGTTAGTACAATAACTGTCAAACTTGACACTTTAATTTTCTGGACCCGACTTAAAATATATTTTTATCGGACTTGTATATGAAACTCACTTAACATAATTAAGTAGGTATCAGACCTATTGTATATTTCTAAATAGAAAAGATAAGTGTGAATATTGTAATCAGCTGTTTTTACTTATCTGTTTTATTTTCTTACTGAGTGTTGAACACTACTATATCTTGTCAAACATGGCTTTACAAATTGAAGTGGATAATCTGACTAAGGACGAATTATTATTTGAATTACAAGCGAGAGGCCTAGAAGTAAATTCTAATAATACAGTAGATGAACTAAAACAACAATTTAAATCTGCCAAAGGCACTTCTCTGGATAACACAAAAGCGAACACTTTCATCTCAGGCTTGTCCATCGATGACGAATTTCAGGTCTGCGAGGGAAAACTGGATGCAGTGTTAATGGCTGATCACTCATCGTCGTCGTGTCGAAGGAGGTGTCTGTCGAAGCTATCTCATGTCATTCTGAGGTTAGAGAAATTGGTTTTAATAAATTCTGAACAGCGGCTTAGGAAGATAGCGCTTGTGTCTAAGGCGTTCAATGCCATTGAAACTTTAAAGTGTAATCAAACACCTGGCTCATCTTCTCAAGGCGCTGGCACGAATATTGTTGAGTCTATTCCGTCTGTAGTGTGTCAAAGGCACACTTCTCAGGTGCTCAAATGGGGACTTGTGTATGATGGTAGGGTACCGCCTCATGACTTTATTTTCCGTTTGCAAGAGCTTAAGTGCTCATCTGAGGTTTCAGACTCTGAACTGTTGAGGAATGCGGTTCACCTTTTTTCTGGGGAAGCTTTGATGTGGTTTCGCACGAATAAGTCACATTTTAACACTTTTCAAGATTTTGTAGAGTCGCTCAAAGATGAATTCCAACCGGTAGAATATGAACGGTGTCTATTGAACCAGATTAGGGCTAGGTTGCAGGACAAGAGTGAGTCGATTAGGTCTTATATCAACATCATGGAAAGTTTGTTTTTGCGTTTGTCAGTACCTATCACAGATGCGGAGCAACTAGATATTATAATGACCAACATGAACCCTTATTTCATTTCGCGTCTAGCTTTAACTGAAGTACGTACCGTGCGGGAACTTAAGAATATTTGTGCGCGTTTAGAAGTGTCAAAGTTTAAATGTGAAAACCGCGGATTTTTGAACACTGGTAGAGAGCTAGTCATTCCTAATTTTTGTAGTGGGATCTCAAGCCACATTCCCTCAACTTCTAATGCTAGACCTCGTATCGTTAGCCAGGGACAAGATAGGGCTACTGTGTCTTGTGGAAAATGCGGTGGCAATCATCATCACTCTCATTGTGACGCATATCCTACAACTATCTGCTTTAGGTGTAAGAGGCCCGGAGTCCTCACTAGAAATTGTCCTTGTTCAAAAAACTAGGTAGTAGGTCAGAGACTTCTAAGAATAATAATAATAATAATTTTAGAGTCACTCGTGTCTCTGACCAATCTACACAAACACAAGTATGTATGTCTGACTCGTTAAAACAGAGTTCTTACCGTCCTCTATTTAAGGAAAATGCAGGTGATCCTAGGCCATTTCTGTCTGTAGGTATTTTAGGCTTAGAGTGTAACGCGTTGGCTGACTCTGGCGCCGCGATCTCTTTGATAAGTGAATCCGCTTACTTGCTATTGCAAAATGAAGGCTTGCAATTTCCTTTACACGCATGTATGAAAGACTTAGCTGTAGGAAACGGTGCACGCTTAACGGTCTTGGGAAAAATAGAAATAAATACCTATCTCTTACAAACATGACTTACACTATATCACTTTCTTTGTATGCAGAGATGTAAATACACCTCTCATATTAGGCGTAGATTTTCTGGCCAAATTCAACCTTTGTTCTGACATTTTGGAAACTAAACGCTCTTGTATGGCGTCCTCTGATATAAACTTGTTGAAAGACTCTGGTGTACATTTGCATGATCTAGAGGATCTCACTGACCAGCAAAAGGTTCAGTTGAATAGAGTTGTATCTGAATTTGAGTGCATCGCGGCTACTAAAGATCGGTTGGGCTATACCCCGTTAGAAGAACATGTCATAGATACAGGCGATCATCTACCTGTAAAACAGAAATACTATCCAATTCCGTTTCACCACCGGGAATATGTTCGAAAAGAAATTGACGATATGTTACGAATGGGCATCATAGAAAAGAGTAATTCAGCCTGGAATAGTCCAATTTTGTTAGTGCCGAAGGCGAACGGTGAACTTAGAATGTGCTTAGATAGCCGAAAATTAAATAGCATAACTAAAGTGGATACATATCCTATGCCAAGGGTTCAGGAAATATTGGATTCCCTAAATAATGCCAAGTATATGAGCTCTTTAGATTTAAAGGCAGCCTTTTTCCAAATTAAGTTATCAAAGGAGTCGAGAGAGAAGACTTGTTTCTCTTTGCCGGGGCTCGGTAGTTTTCATTTCCGTAGAATGCCATTTGGGTTGGTAAATTCGAGTGCCCGAATGATGAGGCTCATGGATAAGGTATTTGGACCAGAGTTTGCACATAATATTTTCTATTATGTTGATGACATAATATTAATTTCTGAGACCTTTGAAGATCACATGACCTTATTAAGGAAGGCTTGTGAAAAGTTGAAACAAGCCGGACTCACTATTAATCTGGACAAATCTGTATTTTGTCGCTCCTCTTTGAAAGTCTTGGGATATGTGGTAGATCGTAGGGGCTTGCGCACAGATAGTGATAAGGTACGTGCCATAGTGGATTTTCCCACACCTTCTACACAAAAGGCACTTAGACGCTTTCTGGGTATGGTATCCTGGTACCGTCGATTTATAAAGAGCTATTCTTCTGTTTGTGCTCCTTTGAATAAGCTCACTAGAAAGCTTCCAAAAGGAACTTCTTTCCAATTCACACCTGAAGCTGACGAGGCATTTAAAATAGTTAAGGAACTTTTAGTGACAGCTCCGATCCTGTCTATTCCTAAATTTGATAGACCTTTTATAATTTCAACTGACGCTTCTGATGTAGGCCTAGGCTGTGCCCTATCTCAGTTAGATGACGAGGGTCATGAACATGCCGTCGCTTATGCTAGTAGAACCCTTACTCGCACAGAGAGAAATCACTCTGTCTCTGAGAAAGAGCTTAACGCGCTTATTTTTGCATTGGAAAAGTTTAGAGGGTACATAGAGGGTTCTCCTTTTCAAACGAAAGTTTACACCGACCACAGCAGTTTGCAATGGTTAGTTAGTTTAAAATCACCAACTGGACGTTTGGCTAGGTGGGCTCTCAGACTGTCGCAATTTAATTTTAACATTCAGTACAAGAAGGGGTCTGAAAATAAAATAGCGGACGCACTTTCTAGAGCTCCAGTATCACCTGAAACAGTTGAGCTTGTCTGTCCAATAAATGACGTAACTGACACTTGGTACACTGATACATATAACCGTGTCGAAAAGTCTCCTCAGAAATTTCCTGATTTTAAAATTTTAGGTAATAACTTATACAAGCGTATTAGGAACAAAAATCCATTATCTAGGGATTCTGAATGGAAACGGGTAGTGCCCAGTGAGCTGAGACAAGATATACTAAAACAGTGTCATGACAGACCGGACGCTGCACATTTAGGTATTTTTAAAACTTTGAAACGGATAGCTCAAACTTACTTCTGGCCTAAAATGTTGAGTGACATTAAAAGGTATATCAAAAATTGTCAAATTTGTTTAGCCTATAAGAGTACTAATGAGGCACCGGCAGGTCTTATGGAGAACCCCAAAAAGGTTCAACGACCTTGGCAAGTTGTATGTACTGACATCCTTGGCCCTTTGCCCAGGAGTTATAAAGGCTTCAAGTTCATTCTGATAGTATGTGATTGTTTCACTAAATATACCTGTATTTTTCCGATGAGAAACTCATTAGCGAAGACGGTCGTAGGCCTAATCGAAAATAATGTTATCTTGAAGTATGGTGTTCCTCAGTGCATTATTATGGACAACGGTCCACAGTATGTGTCTAAACACATGCAGTCATTGAAGGAAAATTACAAGATACCTAAATTCTTTTTCAATTGTCGTTTCACGCCACAGAATAACCCTGCTGAAAGAAGCCTGAAAGTCATAGGTACGGCTATCGCATCTTATGTGGGTGCAGATCATCGCACCTGGGACCAACAGGTCAATGCGATTGAGTTTGCTATAAACACAGCTGTTCACGAGGTCACTGGTTTTAGCCCTTATTTTCTAAATAGTGGACGAGAGGCCATTCTTTCTGGCGAATGGTATCCCTCAGGACCTCCTAGTGGTGATGATTTACAGTTTACTAATAGGAACTTATATTCCTCTTTGCTGTCGCATCTTAAGCCTATTTTTGAGAAAGTAAATGACTGTTTACAAAAATCTTATCAACGTAGCCGAGTGTACTATAACAGGGGTAGGAGACGCTTAGAATATGACGCGGGTCAAGTGGTTTGGAAAAGAGAATTTCCTCTCTCCGACGCAAGCAAATTCTTCGCTCAGAAACTAGCTCCCAAGTTTAAGAAATGTGTTGTACTTAGAAAAATATCTCCAGTAACTTATGAGCTTCGCGATTTTAATAGTCAAAAGTCTGTAGGTATTTGGCATGTCAAAGATATAATAAAATCTCAGCCAGACTAAACAGTCGTGTTAAGATAAATCCTTTTTGCACAGCTGATGAATAGCTATTAGGTATTTGCAGAAATATTTTTTGCAATTAAAACTTTAACAATAACATTTCTAGCTAACTCAATGTGTCAATATGAACTTTTATTTCATATTATGATTGACGGATGACCGATGTTTATCTGTTGCACTTTGATAAAGCATAATTTGACAACTGCTGATTAACAAATAATCCAAGTAGGTATTTTGGTAATAAACGAACCGTTGTGTACACATTGTGTTTGTCAATGTGAAGCCTAACATGGATTTCATATAAACAAAGAAACGTTATTAAATGAGTCGTATATAGGAACGTAGCCTTTCCTAGGTAATTGCTCTCGAGTAATTATTATGCACTCAAACGCAGATTCCCGGACTGTACAGTCGACCTCAATATTAGGATACATCTTCGAAATGGCCAATCGAAAATGTTAGTTAAAATTGCATAGGGTTAAATTTTAAACGGATAAGTATATGCGCTAACTGTAGTTCGTTAGGTAAATGTATAGGTAGGAATATAACTGGACTCGTAGTCAAGATCATGGACGTGGGGACGCTCACGGACATGTCAATAAGAAATAGATTAGGAAAACGCGTTAGTTTAAGTAGGTAACTGTCGACCTTAAGTTAAGCTGCTTGGAACTTAGAGATCCATCTATATCTCATTCTGCTACTAAATAAAATAGTCGTTTCATCTAAAGACAATAAGTCTTCTTATCTCTGCTCTTGTCATGTAGACACATCTGTCTTTGTTTATTTTGATAGTCGTTATTTAAGGATTCCTGGGAGGAAAAGGTGTCTTTGTCGATTCTGTCGGATTTATGCTTTGTGCATTGAAGTGAATAGGTATTCTATCACAGGTATGTGTTTTCTTAACATATACAAGCGCTGGTTTTAATCATAGACAGAATCTCTTTTATCCACTCACGTGCTCTCCGCAACTAGGGTTGCGACTTGGGAAAACGTACAGTGCTCTCGCAACACTAGTTGCGAGTTGGAGTTCCAACGGTTTTTAAATTGTTGCTATGCGGAACATGCAAAGAACGCTTTTTAATTGAGTTATATAGGTAGAGTATGAATGTGGCAACTATAAAAAAAATTAAAACGGCAGTCTACGGAACAATTTTTATAAAATATAAAAGTTGTTTTGATGACCATCGAAGTTCGGTACGTCAGCGAAAGAGCTCGCGATTAAAAAATGCTGTAAGCAATCAATTTCGCATTTTTTAGGTGGTATTATATACCAAATTAATCCTGGTTTACTGCTTCATAAGACGAAGCATATATTTCGATACTAATTAAAATGGAATGTGATAAATTCTTCCAACAAAGTACGTTGAGTGATGAAAATTTTGCGAGGTTAAATTTAAATCGTACATTATTATGTGATTATTCCATATTTCTGTACTAGGCTATTAAAATCAATAAATGCGTCTATTAAAATCAACATAAATCCACTTTTAATGAACAATTAGGTATGTTCTATGCAGGATTAGGTGAATGAACTTGTGACGTCTATAAATACTATTGTACGCAACTGTGGTTGCACAAGGCAATTCCGCCGATTCGCGTCGGATCCACGTATTATGTCGTAAGGCGCGGTGCACACTGGGCTATTGTCGCAGAATGGTTTAATTTAGTTTATTTATTTTTGGTAGGTTCTTTTACGCATACTAAGTGGCGGCCCATTACCAATATAACTGCTTACCTTTTATTTATGAATCTATGAAGTAGAGGTAGGGTTCACTTTAACGTGTTTAACTGATCATATAAATTTATAAAATTCACATATTCCATGTAATGGGTCAAATAAGAATGTACCTATGGTTTTTTTAAAAAAAAAACAGTTCTGATTATGACCCGTATTGACCGTTATCTCAGTTATTTGTAGCTAGCATATATATTGTCATAGTCGTTTTAACTTAACACCCCAAAATTTCTTCATTGCGGCAGTGAAAACCACGTACCAATAAAAAAATACTTAACCTCACAAATTAAGTGTATGAATTTTGTTGTTACATGTGATTATTTTTTTCAAATATTAATTTAATTTAATTTCTTAAATTTTCATTACAATTTTCCTCTTTAGTGGTTACGTGATGTGTCAGGCAAGGATTTAATAATTATTTGTGCAATAAGAGAGCATTCGTTTTTTTGCGACGAGTGATAATTTCGAATACCGAGGTAGCGAAGGATACCTTAGTGCCTTAATCGAATCACTAGGGAGCGTGGCAAGTGATTCTATGATAGGTTTTATAGCGTATCGAGAGATTCAAATACACGATATGCATATAGGTAACTTTGCTCTCGTGTACCACACACATACCACATCACATAAAACTTATCACCTCAGCAATGAGAACCTGTTAGAGTTAAAATAAACTTGTTGAGGTGCCAAATAAATATATGTCCTATGTCCAGCAGTGGACGTCCTTCGGCTGACATGATGAAATTACAATATAGTCAGTTCTGGTACCGTACCTACTACTACTATACTACGCAACGCAAAAGAGGGGGGTTATAAGTTTAATGTGTATATCTGTCGGTGGCATCGTAGCTTTTATTTAAACTGGTGAACCGATTTGGTTGTCTTTTTTTCAGAGCAGGATTTCCAAGAGAAATTTAGTAGTATCTTATAGCCGTGGATCAATATGACTGAAGCAACTATAAATGTCTAGACACGTAAACACGAGGTCTTTGAGATCTGATATGTCGAGCCAAAAAGTTGTAACTATTATGGTGAAAAAACACTGCATTTTTAACTCCTCGAATTTATAATAGGAGAATTACATAACTTTTCTCTCTGAAACGATAATATTAGTAAAACATGTTTTATCAAAATCGGTTCAGCCATTGTTGAGATATATAACTTTGAAGTGAAAAAATCGGCGGTTTTCCAACTTTTCTACTTTGTCAGTTATTCTATATCACGACAGCCACTGATATTTAAAATAAAATGCCAAACGTTATTATTACTCCAAGAATATATATAATTAAAGTCACCATGAGTGTACAGCTGTTAATTTTGTATTAGCATTGTATAAGTAATAAGTTAAGGATCTGTAACTATTCGTAATTGATATAATAAGAAATGTAAATTTCGTGATTTCAATATTGACGATCACTGCATGAACTGTGGTTTCGTTGCGCACCAGTGTACCCCGTCCTTTATCGCCGCCATGATTAAATTTTGACAGCGCAGGCCCGCCGGAGTATGTCCGTTAGTTTGAGTCGGGACCTTTACGTGGGTTTTTGTATACCTTTGAAATGAGAACAAAAATATAAATCGAGTTGTAATCGGTCGCATATCTATTAAGTTGTGAACTGTAACATGTGTAGTATATGTGTTAAGTGTTTTATGTGGTTTGAAGTGCACGGAACTATTTGTAATCGGGCGTCAAAAGCGGCCCTCATTACGTTAGGTATGTAAGGCTATTTTTTGTTATTGATAATTTGTGACAGAAATTGCTGCGATTTTGACAAAACTGGCACTTGTTATTTAAAGATTAATAGTGTCTCTATCTACGTCTGACAATATTTTTGTACTCGTTTGCCTAAATTATTCATAAAAAAATCATAAACAAACTACACTGTTTTGCGGCGAATTGCAAAACTGACAATGTAAACATTGCAAATGAAAAAGGTTTTATGATAAATATTTCCCCGGGAACATATACTTTATTTGGTATCAATCGAAGCGTAAACTATTACAGTTTTAAATAAACATAAAATTTACATATGTTATCGATTTAGCTTTTAAAATAAAAATATATTTATTGCAAAAGATCTCATTCGAAACGGTATGTTAAGTTTGTGACTTTTAAAAAAAATATTTTACTATGGTGACCGATGTAATTAATTATATAAACAAATTGCCTGTTTCTTTAGCTTTATAACATAAAAAGAATCATAGCAAAAAGTTTAGACGAAGCCAGGCAATCGATTTATTAACAACACAAGACAATGCGCTGCTAATGCCCGGTGAATCTTGAGCACTTTAGACCACCTTTTTTTTTAACGCGAGCACTTGAGTGGTTAAAGTTCTATTTCCATGACTCATGTTGTTTTATCGTGCTAATTGAAGTTGTGATATTTCAGGACATTGTGTCAACGTGTATAACCTCATGTACAGTCGGCGGAAAATTTATTTCGTTATGGAACTCTTTTCCGAAACTTGTGAAAGTCTAGCGTAAGATTATTGTTGTGTTGCGATGACACCTGTCCCAATACCTCATTCATCGTAAGTTTTTTTTTAGTATGAACTCATATGTAAGTTCAAGGGTCGATGACCTCACATGGGGTCATGTTAGGTCAAATGTCAAATGGGTTAACTAGGGGCAATATGCTTTCTCCGAGTGGTGGCTTTGTTTGGAGTTTGATTACTTCACTGTCTCTGATTGTTTTAGGACTTTATTTAAAAAAAAAAAAAAAAAAAAATTTTTTTCAAAAAAAAAAAAAAATTTTTTTTGACTAACTGAAGCGGTAATGTTACGCGTTAATTTCATTCCTAAATATCTCGTTTGAGACTCACAGCGCCATCTACCGGCGAAGGATGGCGAGCAGTGACATAACGTCAATTTCTGGTTTGCCCTAAAGCTGCGTTCTGTTGTAATGTTGGTACGGTGAATAATCAATGTGTTTTCTAGTACATTATAGGTATTTTAAGCCTACACAGTTTATTAGTTTGTTAAAAGTTATCGTGGTAAAATTGGAGAATAATTTTTTGTCTTCATGCGGTGAGCGCATTTTGGTAAATGGCCCATACTCTCTATGGTCTTCAAATGGAACGCGTCGGAACGCATCCGTTCGGATTTTGACATCTGGAGAAGGAGCGGTGAGGCCTGTCACTCTCTGTCAGGATGCCGTGAGCAGTGCACACGTATCTCTGAGGGCACTCGCTAAGGCTTCGGCCATTTCTTTTATAATTTAGAGATGGGTGCTTAGACCCAAACGCATCTCGTTGAAAATAACTGCAACGACACAGTGAACAAAAGGTGAGTGCGTCGAAGTTTGTCGTGAATCAAGTGATCGTGTTATTTTTGCGGTTACAAGGCCGATCTTAACGAAATCTGTTGTTTTTTTGTCGCAGCCTAACTTTAACATTTTTAACGAAATGAACTGAGGACATCGTGGTCGCGTGTGGACCGTCACCAAGCTTAGACTTGTATTCTTGCCAGGTGAGATGAGCAGGATTTCGTTTACGTAGTGTTCAAAGAGTTTGCGTTGAAAAGACGTGCGCGAGGTTGTAGTTCGAGGATTAAATGTTTTGTGGTTTTCAGTGATTGTTGTGCTGGCCGCTACCGGCGGGCCAACATAGGCAATTGAGCGGTCGAAGGGCGTGGCGCGAGACTTTGCTGACGTCTCTGCATGCCCCCCCAAAGTCACCGCGACGCGGAGTCACTTCTTGAGGCTTCGTGGACCGAGGAGAGACAGGCAGAGGGTCTGCATGCTGGCGCCGCAATCTTTTAAGGTGATATCCATCCGTAACTTTTGTTCCGTTCTCTTGAACATGCCACGTGTCAACGTAGTGTTACGAAATATCTTGCTAGTGCTATTAGTCGTAACGAGCTTCACACAATCACAATTCACATTAGATTAAGGCGCTAAGCCGGCCTCATCTGATATTTTATTTTTAAACTAAAAGTTAATCCTTATCCGTCCTCGGTCAGAGACATAGTGTAAATCTCCAGGTAGAAAGCCCTGCCTAAAACATTGTGACTTGCATGCTAGCATTAAGCCTACATTAAGGTACTTTATTTCTTTGTATAAGCCGAGAATGTGTGTACTGATTATACATACCATTCGGTTTGAACACTAAACTTGTTTACATTTCTCTCACCTGTAAGTAATTCCTATATAAACTCTTTCATAGTTTTGAGTGATAAACTATGTGGCGCCCTCTTCTAGTAGCACTATATGGTGACAGCTGAAAACCTGAAAGTACCTACCTCCTGAGATTCTCTACCTAATCTAGCTAGAGCGGTGCATGACATCAAGTGTGGACGACTCTTACGAGCCCGTCAAGTCGCTCTCACACCCAAGTGACTGACAACCGTCACAGCTTGCTATCATACACGGTTGCACGTTACACAGCGCCGCCACCTCACGATCCTCCGCCACCATCGTGGCGCGCCAGCTAGCGGCACAGGCGCTACATGCGCGCCGTCTGGCTGATATGGAAAAGCAGAGCGAGCGTCAGGCTGCAGAGCTTGAGCGCCAAGTCGCAGAGCGCGAGCTTAACCGAGAGCGACACGTCGCAAAGCTTCAACTGCAAGCTGAGCTTGCCGCCATAGAAGTGGGCGCTAGCCAGCGCGGTAGCCATGGCACGCGTAGTTGTGCCAGTGTACAGGAATGGGTAGATAACGTAGTTAATGTTGACCCTAATGAGCGAGAGTTACTAAGTACTAACCCACCTTTCAGATACGTCGATACTACGGCCCGGTGCGAACCACTGGGCATGAGAGCACCGCTCGCGCCTGGCGTCGTTGCGGATAAGACCTCTCACGTACATAATCGCCCTGAAGACGGAGGAGTGACGCGCTTAGTCAACACACTCGAGGCATTATGAACAAAGGTTCAACCCCAACCCCATGTAACAAAGGCAGATGTTCTGCCAATTTTTGACGGCAAGTCCTATTTGGATTGGTTAGGTTTCAAAAGAGTATATGAAAATTCAGCTCAAAGTTTTTCAGCGGTCGATAATTTAGCTCGAATATCGTGCGCCCTACGTGGGGCGGCGCGCGACGCCGTAGCAGGGTTGCTGGCGGCGGCTCGCGCGCCCGACGCGGTGATGGTGGCGCTTGACGCGCGCTTCGGCCGCCCCGAGCTCGTGGTGATGCATGAAGTGGCGGCGGTACGTGCGCTGCCTAAGGTAAGCTACGAAAGCAAAGACTTAGTTATTTTTGCCGGCCGTATACGCAACTGCGTCGAAGTGATCCGTCTGTTAAACCAGCCGGACCACTTACGATCGCCCGAGCTCTTTCAAGCATTGTGGAGCAAGTTGCCTCCACTGTTACGACCACGATGGCTAGATTATGCTCATTCGTGCAATGGTTCGCTATCGAAAATAGAAATGTTTGCGGATTTCCTCTCCCACGAAGTAGACTTGCAGTGTAGGTTTGGTGGAGCGTTTGATTGTTTGCCTTCCAATCCTACACGGCCGAATGGGGGTTACAGGGATAAAGTAAACATTATCGCCGAAAATAACCATCACAATAATCATAACATTCCTTCGCCAACAGAAACACCTTCAATTTCTAACAATAATTGTTCGCTATGTAAACAAACTCATGAATTGAGCGATTGTCATAAATTCGTCAATATGACACTGAATGATAGGTGGCAATTTATTAAGAAAAATAAAATATGTCATAGGTGTTTAAAGAAGGGTTGGCATAAAAATAAAACTTCTTGTTTGAAAAAAGTTTGTAGTGTAGAAGGTTGCGACATGCGTCATCATGTTTTGTTGCATGGGTCAAAGTTTGAGCGCGCTGTCGCCACACACGTCGACGTGGAAGAGGACGACGACGAGCCCGCGCCATCGACGTGTAGCGAATCCTCGGCCAGATGCTGCGGCGCGCCCGCGGCAGCGCCGTCTGTCGACCATGAAGTCCTGACGCACGCGACTTCCTTGTCATCTGCGGAACTTTCTCTTCGACCGTTATTAAAAATAGTTGCCGTAACCGTATCGGGACCATCCGGATCTGTTAATACGTATGCTTTGCTTGATGATGGCTCCACGGCCACGTTTATAGACTCTGAGATTTCAACTCAAATTGGCTGCAAGGGGCCAGAAAAACAAATCCATTTAGACTGTGTAGGTGGTCTAGGAAAAGACGTCAATATTCAATATGTTGATTTCACTATACAGGGTCGTCACTCATCTGAAATTCACACTGTTAAGAGAGCTAGGTCTATCAGCGGTCTAGGTGCTGCGCGACAGTCTGCGCACCACGACAGCGTGCGGAAATACCCGTACCTGGCGGATATTGCTAGTGAATTTTGTTACGAGGACGTTAAACCTACAATTATTATAGGTATTGATAACTGGCATCTGTCTTGCGCAAAAACCACGCGCAAGGGAACCAAGACACAACCTGTAGCCATTTTAACTCCTTTGGGATGGGTTTTGTTTGGTTTCGGTTGCAGCAAAACTAAACGGATTGATTTTGTCAACCATACCTCGCTTATCGAGCCTGACGTAGAGAATGATACCTTTTTATTAGAGAACCTGGTTAGGGAGCAGTTTAAAATTGATTCAATCGGTATCTCAAAAAAGGAAGCCCGTAGTACCGACGACAAACGCGCTGTGCAAGTTGTCGAGCGCACGGCGCGCCGGCTGTCAGGTGGTCGTTTTGAAGTAGGCTTGCTGTGGAAAGCTGACAACCTGAATATGCCTGATAGCTACAAGTTAGCTTTATCTAGATTTCTAAGTTTAGAGAAAAAAAATGATAAAAGATCAACGCTACGCCGAACGCTATCGACGAAATATACATGACATGTTGGCGAAAGGTTATGCCGAGCCATGTATAGCTCGTCCCAGCTTAGATTCTCCTCTGTGGTATCTGCCTCATTTTGGCGTGACAAATCCCAATAAACCCAATAAACTACGAACGGTACATGACGCGGCTGCAAGGTCACATGGTGTGTCATTAAACTCGATGTTATTAACTGGTCCAGATCTTTTGCAACCATTATTAGGAGTTTTAATGCGGTTTCGGGAAGGTAAGGTCGCACTGACGGCTGATATTCGTGAAATGTTCCCTCAAATCAAAATTATACAAAAGGACAGGGACGCGCAAAGATTTTTGTGGCGTGACACACCAAATGAGCAAATTAAGACATACCGTATGTCGTCCATGATCTTCGGCGCTGCCTCCAGCCCTTTTACTGCCATATATATAAAAAATAAAAACGCAATGGAATGGCAGGACTCTTATCCGGACGCAGCCAGAGTAATTATTTATGATCATTACATGGATGACTGCATAACGAGCTTAAATAATGTTAACGAAGCTGCCAAACTCGCCGCTGATGTTTATGCCGTTCATTCCAACGCTGGCTTTGAGATGCGGGGTTGGACATCGAATAATCCCTTGGCGCTCTCCTTGTTGCCAAAAGAATCCCTGCTAAACGTTCCAATAGCAAAAGATGTTAATGTCGATTTAGGTCGCATTACCACACCTGTTCGTACACTCGGCCTTATCTGGCAACCCTCTTGCGATATGATTGGTTTCAATACAGGAGTCAATAAACAAGGTGTGTTGCCAGAGAATCTGACTAAACGTGAGGTGCTTGTCCATGTAATGCGAATCTATGACCCGCTCGGGATTCTTGCGCCAATTGTTGTAAGAGGTCGCATCATGTTCCAAGAGGCGTGGCGTAAGGGTCTTGAATGGGACGACGAGCTCTCTCGAGATGACAGTGCTGCGTGGAAGCTGTGGTTTCAGGATTTAGTCTCGGTTTCCAGTCTACGCATACCACGGTGCTATAACTTGAGTGAGCTCGAGGTAGTAGGATGCGAACTTCATTTGTTTTCGGACGCGAGTGAGTCTGCGTTTGCCGCTGTGGCATATTGGCGCTTTCTGTATGAAAATGGTGAAGTGAGACTCTCTCTCATCTGCAGCAAGGTTCGCGTTTCACCACTTAGGCCTGTCTCAATTCCCCGTTTAGAACTCCAGGGCGCTTTGATGGCTGCGCGTCTTGCGACGTCGATATGCGAGGCCCACCGTCTGAAGCCTACGAAACGCGTCTTCTGGTGTGACTCAATGACGGCTTTGGGTTGGCTACGTAGCGACGCTCGCACTTTTAAGCCATTTGTGTCTCATAGAGTCGGTGAGATACTAGAGCTCACGGGTGTCAGTGAGTGGCGCTGGGTTCCCAGTGACCTAAATGTAGCCGATGACGCAACTCGGGTCAAACGCTGCGTGCTGTCTCTAGAATCTCGCTGGATCTCAGGTCCTGCTTTCCTTCTTTCTTCAGACTGGCCCGCTGAGCCTCAGGTTGATGTCAGCGGACTAGGACGCTACTATCACAACATTCATCTCATCACCGATATTCATTTGCCTGCACCAGTCTCTGCAAACCCGACCCGCTTTAGTACGTGGTTGAGAATAGTGCGAGCAACTGCAACTGCACATCGATTCATTACATCACTGCGTATGCGTAGCCTACGTAGACGAGTTCCTGATTGTAACTTAACTCGTCTCGAAGGTAGTTTGTGTACCTTCAATCCAACTTGCACATCCTCTCCTGCTATTCCCAATAGAACAATGAAACTAACTGCGACTGATATACGCCTTGCCGAAACCCACATCCTACGCCAGAGCCAGCTAGATTGCTTTAAAGAAGATATACTATGCATCAAGAACCAAAAACAATTGCCTCGTAGTAGTCGCCTGCTCAAACTGTCACCCTTTATTGATAATGATAACCAACTACGGATGTCCACTCATATAGTCGCCACACCGGGTGTTGCTGAGGAAACTAAGCGTCCATTGATTTTAGATGGAAAGCATCCAGCAGTACGCCTTTTGATCACCAAATACCACCAGAAGGCTGCCCATAGAAACTCGGGATTAGTAATGAACGAGCTGCAGCAAAAATACTGGATAATAGGCCTTAGAAATACTGTGCGATCTGTGGCCCATAACTGTCAGCTTTGTAAGCTTAACCGAGCCAGAACCTTTCAACCGCCAAAATCTGCCCGAGGCCCGCTTGGAGCACCACCGAAGACCATTTTCATTCGTTGGGCTTGACTATTTTGGACCCCTACACGTGTCAATTGGCCGAAGACGAGAGAAACGCTACGTGGCCTTATTTACCTGCCTGGTCGTTCGTGCCGTACACCTTGAGGTGGTGCACAGTTTATCGACGGATGCGGCCATTATGGGCTTACGGCGCTTCATCGCACGTCGGGGGACGCCTGTTGAAATCTGGTCGGATAATGGGACTGCTTTCGTTGGAGCCAGCAGAGAATTGAAAGCCCTCTACGGTGATGCTGTGGAGAATTGCGCTGCCAACGAATCTATTAACTGGCGCTTCATACCCCCTTCAGCACCGTTCATGGGAGGCGCTTGGGAAAGACTTGTGCGAAGCATCAAAGAAGCGTTGAAAGTGACTCTCCATGAACGAGCTCCCTCGGATGAGGTTTTGAGCACTTTGCTAGCGGAGGCCGAGGCTTTAGTGAATTCGCGCCCCCTCACACATGTTTCACTAGATTCAGACACTGACCAGGCCTTGACACCATGCCACTTTCTTTTCGGGGCATCGTCCGGACGTCCTATTCCTGCTTCTCTTAATGATTCCGACCTTCTGAGCAGAAGCAAGTGGCGACGAGCAGTGAGACTGGCGGACCATTTCTGGCAACGTTGGATTACAGAATACCTACCTATTTTAGCACCCAGAAGGGGAGAAGGCTCTGTACCAATCATTGCCGAAGGAGACGTGGTCTTCGTCTGTGACTCAAATTTACCACGAGGCACATGGCCCAGAGGCCGTATCACTGCGCTGTATCCCGGCAGAGATGGGATTGTCCGAGTAGCTGATGTTGAAACTGCTGCTGGCACCTTGCGACGACCACTCAAAAAGCTGGCTAAGATTGCCGTTCAATAAAAAAGGGGAGAATGTGCAAGATAGCACATCCTTTTTATAATTAATGTTTTTTTGTCTATGATTTTTATACCTTTTTATGATGTTTTTTTCCTTTCGCTCTGACATTGATTATTATATTTTTGTTGTTCATCAGAAACCAGTGCCTTTTACTTTTAGTGCGTAATACTCGTAGTAACATTATACCGAATACAGCGTAATTCAGGAGACGTGAGCAGGACCAACACTACATTCATAGTAAATGGCAATGAATCTTTCACCATTGTATTTAAGTGAAACACCACCATACCACACCATACCATTTTCCTGTTTTTTTAATTTTTGTTAAGTTAAAGTTTAATTCTTTACAATCATGGTCACTCTACAACAACTGGTTTATAAATATTAAACCTCTAACTGTTATGACAGCACTTTAATTACGAAGAAAGTAAATTATCACATTGAGTGAGATACGATATTTCATCGGACTCAATCGGACTCAGATGACATTCAATTTGAAACATATCACTTGACTGAAGTTGTAGAGTGAACATGAATTTCGTAAATAATTTAAAACATTTTGTTTTCAACACCAAAGATAATTGAACGTTAATTTCACTAATAGCGGTACGAAGCAGTAACTTATGATCTACTGAATCCGTAGTGTTGAGCTTGCTCACGTCTCCCGAATCACCCTGTAGATTGGCAATACTTGTACCACAACATTTTATTTAAAAGAGAATGCAGTTTTGTGGCTCAACTTTAAACTGTGATAAAAACTAAAATGAACGGTGTAAAACTACAATGTCCGATACGGTTTGCCAGTGGTTACCGATTTAAAGAATCCAGATGGGACGCATTTAAATCCTAGTTTTTTCAAGTGATTCTATAATGTTGTCTAAGGCTATGTTATTCATGTTTCTTCCAATTACAGTTACCAATTACTTATTAGTGAAAATTTGCAGTCAGAACCCTGCTTAAGAAGCCTGTTGGTTTGAATCCCATTGAGAGTATTTATTTGTGTGAAAGGCAAAAATATTTTTTCTCTCTTTCGGCCAGCATCTAGCCAGAGGGTAAATATGAGGCCGGCGATAAAGCGAGCTCACTCAGAAGATGCCTATTCACTTGTTCCTTAATATGGTCTAGGTTTTATGAACTCGGAAATACAAACGCCGGCAGACAATCCCAAACCTTAAGAGTGCGCATTATAAAAGATGATGCAAAGCGCTTGGTTCGAATTAAAGGAATTTCGACCGGTTTCAATAATGTGAGTATGGTACAAAAGGTATATATTATGTTTCATAACCACGTCATAACAATCTACCGATAGCCGGCATGCAAGATATCAATACTAATCCATATACTTACTAATATTATAAATGCGAAAGTCACCCGTCTGTCTGTCTATCTGTTACCTCTTCACGCTTAAACCGCTAAGCCGATTTAAATGAAATTTGGTATAGAGATAGTTTAAGTCCCGGGAAAGGACATAGAATAGTTTTTGTTCCGGAAATAGTTCCTAAGGGGGTGAAAAGGGGGGTAAATGTTTGTATGGGCGTCTACTAGAAATTGAATAGCAATTATTTCTATAACATCGTTTGCTAAGAGTGTAAACCCGCTAAATCCATTTTTTATTTTTTTGTTTCTTTTTACTCATCATTATGTAGTCTATTCCAGAAATCGTTCATTAGTGGGTGAAAAGGGGGGTAAAAGTTTGTATGGGTCTACAAATTATGATGATCAATTATTTCTTTAATATCGTTTGCTAAGAGAATAAACCCGCTAAATCCATTTCTTATTTTTATTTGGTTTTACCCACCATTATATGTATAGCAAAAAAGATACATCGCCTGAGAAAACAGCTACTGCCCGTTATTTTAACAAATTGTTTAAATCAAATAAGGAAAACAGTCAACTCCACGAGTTTATAGTTATCGGCTGACTAAAATATACCCGCTATTTTCGTAAGAATTTTGATCACCATCATACATCTAAATGTATGTTCTCGCAAAAGATAACTTTGTTTCATGTTTTTGGTGTAAACGAAGAAGGATAACATCGCAAAGGTATGTACTCGTAGGTACTATTATTGTGTTTTTTTTTACTATTTCGTGGCTTTTGAGCTGTAAATCCAAACAATCACTGTTTTGGGGTTAGGTTAACCTCTTATCAAAATTAATGGAAGTTTACTTACTATCGCGATAAACGTACTTAGCAGGTATTTTTCATATTCTCAAAAGAACTTTGTTACAGTGTCTCAAGACGAGAGTCTTTGACCAGTGTGTGTTGCCAGTGATGACATAACGGGCACTGAAACGTAGTCACTTACTATGGGCCTCATAAGAGGGCTTAAAGTCATCAAAGAGCAATGGAGAGGGCTATGCTGGGAGTATCTCAGCGTGATTGCATCAGAAATTAGGCCATCTGCAGCAGAACCCAATTATCTGACATAGTCGGAAAACCTACCAGAGTTTACGGATTGCCTCGGTGCGGTAAGTGCGCTAGTGAGTAGTGAGAATATCGAAACTGTGTATGTGCTCGGTGATTTTAATGCGCACCCAGGCGAAGCCTTCTACACCGAATTACTAACGTTTTGCGATGATAGTGATTGGCAATGCGCGGATGTTGATAGACTGGGTTTGCAGTCGGGTGTGTATACTTTCGTTAGTGAGGCCCACGGCTCGCGGCGCTGGCTCGATCACTGTGTAGTGTCTGAGTCAGCACTACGCACTATTGCTAACGTGTATGTTAAGCTTGATGTTTTATGGTCTGATCACTACCCGCTTGTAATAGAGTGTAACATTAGTGTAATTAATATCAAGTCCTATGATCAATGTGCAATATTCGATAGGGTAATATGGGGCAAAATAAGTTTTAAGCAGATAGATGTGTTTGCTATTGATTGTCATAATAGACTAGAACGAATCGACATTCCCGTAGGTTTACATGAATGTTGTTTTCTAAAAGGAGCATGTAATAACGAAGAGCACAAGGTTATTATTGATAACTTGTATAATGACATAATAGTGGCCCTTAGACGTTCGGCTGTAATTAGTAACTCAGAGGGAGTACGTAGGAAAAATAAATCGGTCATTGGTTGGAATAAGTTTGTTAGCGAGGCTCACGGGGAGGCCAGATGTACCTTTCAAGCCTGGGTGTGGTATAATCGGCCTAAATCGGGACCCATTTATGACGCCATGAATGATGCCCAAAGGTTAATTAAAGCTAGATTAAAATGGTGTCAACAAAACGAGGAACAAATTAAGCTCGACAATTTGGCATCATTACACTCAAAAAAAGATTTTAAACAATTTTGGAAGTGTACTAATAGAATGAATATGAAAGCCGAGCTTCCCGTGAGTGTCGACGGTGTGACTGACTCCCGACTAATTGCTGAAGTTTTTAAAAACCAGTTTCGAGTTGAGTCTCCATTGGGGCCGTCCGACTCGATGTTCGAGGCTGAGACCTTCAAGATAGAAACGAAGATTACAGCCGGGGACGTAGTTATGGCTATAAGGAATATGTCCAGAGGTAAATCCCCGGGTCATGATGGTCTCAGCATCGAACATCTTCAGCATGCGGGTCCTCACCTGCCTCGAGTTTTAGCTATGTTTTACTCACTTTGTTTGGAGCATTCTTACTTACCGGCCCAGCTTATGAAAACTATTGTTGTACCGATTGTAAAAAACAAGACTGGAGACACTTCGGACAAAACTAATTATAGACCTATTTCACTTGCTACTATTGTTGCAAAGGTGCTCGACAGTTTGCTTAATGCACAGCTAGACAAATACATACAGTTACATGACAACCAGTTTGGGTTTAGACCTGGGCTGTCAACTGAAAGTGCAATTCTGTGTCTTAAGCAGACTGTTAGGTACACAGACAGAGATACTAGCGTATATGCGTGTTTTCTCGACCTGTCGAAGGCTTTTGACCTGGTCTGCTATGGCATCTTGTGGAGAAAACTAGTGGATATGAAAGTACCTTTGGAGCTCATATCCATTTTCAGATTCTGGTATGGAGGACAGGTCAACTGTGTTCAATGGGGCGGGGCTCTGTCGGAACCGTATAGGTTGGAGTGCGGGGTGAGGCAGGGGGGATTGACCTCACCGAAGCTTTTCAATCTATACGTTAATGCTTTGATTGCCGAGCTCAGCAGCACTCATGTAGGCTGCCATGTGGAGGGCGTGTGCGTTAATAATATTAGCTACGCGGACGACATGGTGCTGCTGAGTGCGTCACCCTGTGGTCTTGCTAAACTCATAGCAATCTGTGAAAAGTATGCTACTTCTCACGGCCTCAAGTACAACTCCACTAAGAGTGAGCTAATGGTCTTTGGAATCAGAGGTGAGTGTGTGGTTCCTACGTTAAAGCTGGCTGGAAGCGCACTAAAACTGGTATCTCAATTTAAATACCTTGGCTACCTCTGACCTCAAAGACGGTGCCGACGTCGAAAGGGAGCGCAGGGCGCTGTCTGTTAGAGCGAACATGGTTGCCCGCAGGTTTGCTCGTAGCTCAACAGCTGTTAAGCTGACACTATTCAGAGCTTTCTGCACGTCGTTTTACACAGGCAGCCTGTGGGCGAGTTACACGCAAAAACAATACAGCGCCCTGCGAGTGCAATATAATAATGCATTTAGAGTGCTGTTGCGGCTGCCTCGCCACTGCAGTGCTTCAGCAATGTTCGCGGAGGCGCGTGTGGACAGCTTTTCTGCCACCATGCGGAAGAGGGCTGCATCATTGCTGGGCAGGGTGAAGACAAGCACCAACAGCATTCTGTTAATGTTTGCAAGCAGGATGGATGGAGTTTATTTAAACCACTGCCGTGCACTCCATCAAAATTTTAAGTAGTTAAATAGTCATGACATGTTTCTTATTTTATTTTCATTTTATTTTATCATGTAATTTAATTTAATATCTAATTTTGACAATTTAATATTAATGTTCAATTGTTATGTAATGTTAAATTATGGGCTTTTTGTTGCCTGAAGCAAATAAATAAATAAAAAAAAATAGCCCTCCGAATCGCTAAACTTAAGTGGCAGTGGGCGGGGCACATTGCATGTAGAACCGATGGCCGTTAGGGCGGAAAGGTTCTCGAGTGGCGACCACTTACCGGAAGGCGCAGCGTGGGTAGGTCCCACACAAGTTGGACTGATGGCCTGGTGAAAGTCGCTGTAGTCCGCTGGCGCAGGACCGGGCATTGTGGCACTTTTTGGGGGAGGCCTACGTCCAGCAGTGGATGTACTTCGGCTGATATGATGATGATGAATATTTTCGCACAACACGAATATATGTGTATATTTATTTGAGAAGATATCATTTAGTTTTGTTCAAGAAGTGTCTTTGTATATTAAGTACCTTATGATTTACATTAAGATCTATTTACTTTCTCTTTCCCGAAAAACTGCAAAATCCATAATTTAAAATGTTATTTATTGCAATATACGGTTAAGTTACAAAAGTCATCGTAACAAAAAAGTATAATAACAAATAAGATACCTAACCAAAACGATTTACCTGTCTTATATTTTGGAATTAGGGGAAAAAAATAACCCAATAATATTTTCCCCATTTTTGCGGTTTAAAAATTTAATTTGTAAAAGAAATAACTTATTTAACAAGCATAGAGATTAATTAAATAACAGTATTTAAAGAACATATAAATAATATAAATATAATAATAAATATATTTTAATTTAAATCATGTTTTTTGTCTCTCCTGTAAACTTCCATAATATTGACGTTAGCAGGTTCACACTATTAGCCGACGATAGAACGAGTTGTATGCGGACGAAGTCGCGGGCAAAAACTAGTAAATTATAAATATTTAATGTGCAATTTTTTGTTACAGCTATTGAACCTTAAAGTGTGCGTTGCATGACACGCACTTGGCCGGTTTTTTCATTTTTGATTTCCTTATTCACGGAATAGCTGTGGAGATCATCTGGGGAACTGGTGTCAAGCTATACAAACTAATTTCTCTTTAATAATAATATAGCCTTCCTGCTGTGCTCTTGCATGTAACGTCGTCATTGTTAGTTTTTATGTAATTAAAAATTCACTCAGCATTTTTTATGTATTCATGGTCGTTCAATGTACCTTCCAGGTGCTTTTATTCCTTGTTAATCGTAAAGTTGATGTCGACACTGCATTTATTGCTCGCGCCCGGATACCGAAAGAATTCCCCATTGACTTGCCAACGGCGCTGTGAAATTTTTAATGGCGTTCTATGGTGATCACATAAATTAGGGATGAACTCTCTCTTGAAAACTCTTATTGTACCGGTATGAAATGCTACTACTACTAGATAATAATACACTAATTTTACATTATGTTTAGAGGTTACCGAAACCGTAGCAATAGGCTTGCAAAAAAAGAAAAAAAAACGATTAGTGTGCGTTGTGAATTTTTTTTTATCTAATTCACGGCATTACCACTGAGTAGACAAATCTATTATTATGCCCTTTATATTATTTTAATTATTTAGCAAAATATGTTCATTTAATAATAATATAATGTGGTAATAAGCAGGAAAAGAATAACAACATGCAAGGTGATTCTTACAAACATAAAAAATTCAATCATACTAAATGTAAATTTTGTTACGATATTTTTTTTAAAAATAATAATAAATTAAGCGTTTATTCACAAAAAACAGTACTCTTTAACAATTTCTTTAACTTCCGCCAAACTGTATAACAGTTTGTTGGCAGAAATAAGCTCCCTTTCCTTACATTACTGTTTTAAGCAAGCTATATTTAGTTAAGTGTATAAACTATTCTGACTACGTTAACTAATTAAGTATATTTTATTTTCTAATTCTTTTAACATAAACTTTTTTATTTTCGATTTAAAAACATTTTTGCTGGTGCTTTTCCTAATATCTAACGGTATATTGTTATAAGTTTTAGGAACGAGATAGGATCTGGTTCTCTTACCATAATAATTGACTACTCTAGGTACAATTAACACTTCTTTGGCCAACTTTCTACGCAGAAGTGTATTAGTCACAGGAACCTTAAACTCACTCAGATCATATTGTTCTAATGCAATTTGGAATGACACCCTCTCAAAGACTGGCAACAGATTACATTCAAGAAACAATTGATTGTAATCATTTCTACAAACTTGTTTTGTCCTTTTATCTACTAGAGCTTTCATAAACCTAATTTGTAGGTGTTTAATTTTATCAAGATAGGTTTTAAATGTTCTGCCGTACGTGCTTAGTCCATAGGAAAGTATCGAATCCGTGAGTGCATAATATACTGTATACAAGGTCGCTCTATCTGTGAAAAACTTAAGGTGGTGGAACTTCACAAGCACCGCCCGGAGCCTCTCACACACCAGCTCTACGTGTGCACTCCAAGTGAAGTGGGAGTCTATTGTCAGGCCTAAGTACTTGTATCTCTCCACCACCTCAACTCTTCCACAGTGACAAGAGGAGTGGACACCACTATGTAAACAGTCGTAGTTATGACCTATAATCTTTGGTTCTCCCGTTATACACTTATTGTAGGGCGAGTAAATGTGCATACACTTGGTCTTTTTTTTGTTATCGTACTTTTCATCTTACTTATTTACATCGGTGAATTGTCGATTTACCTATTTAAAAAGAGATTGACTTGGCACTAACTATCGGTTTTCTGGACTAGCTTAATGTTTTGATTAAAGAACTTTTGTGTTTTGACTAATTAAAAATCTGTAGCAAAATCCCAAAATCCGATGCAACATCTCCCCTTATTCGTTCATCATCATCATCATCATCATGTCAGCCGAAAGACGCCCACTGCTGGACATAGGCCTCCCCCAAAGACTTCCACAATGACCGGTCCTGCGCCACCGGGTTCGGGAAGCTACGGCACATCTTTTCATCTAATATTCCGCAGTGTCTCAAGACAAAAGTCTTTGACCAGTGTGTGTTGCCAGTGATGACATATGGCACTGAAACGTGGTCGCTTACTATGGGCCTCATAAGAAGGCTCAAAGTCACCCAAAGGGCAATGGAGAGAGCTATGTTGGGAGTTTCTCTGCGTGATCGCATCAGGAATGAGGCCATGCGCAGCAGAACCAAAGTGACCGATATAGCCCTCCGAATCGCTAAACTTAAGTGGCAGTGGGCGGGGCACATAGCACGTAGAACCGATGGCCGTTGGGGCGGAAAGGTTCTCGAGTGGCGACCACGTATCGGAAGGCGTAGCGTGGGCAGGCCTCCCACACGGTGGACTGATGACTTGGTGAAGGTCGCGGGTGTCCGCTGGATGCGGGTGGCGCAGGACCGGTCATTGTGGAAGTCTTTGGGGGGGGGGGGGGGGGGGGGGTCAACATCGTTTACAAACTTATTGCGTAGATACCAAGCTTTTTTTTATTGGCTGTGGCCGATTCCGCGTCGATAGGTTTCGGGAGACCCCAACAAACTTTTTTCATGACTCGAAAAAATACTCGTGCTCTCGACCCAAATAAATATCGTCAACGGGATTTGAACCCAGGACCACCGGCTACCAAGGCAGGGTCAGTACCTGCAAGGACGAATTATTATTTATCGAATTAATTCTCATAAATTATACTGTAACTGAACCAAATCTACATTTGTCGACATATTTAAGAGCTAATTGGGCATATTAACGAATAATTTTTGTGCATCCTTATTTTTGACTCTTGACAGTTGGTACTAATTGAGACAACATAATACTTAAGAAAAAAAAACCGACTTCAATGGGGGAGGCCGGTGAAAGATCATTATACTTAGATGGTGCACTCTTAGATTCCATACAATGAAATAAAAATGGATATAAGTATGTTTATAATGGTAGAAAATTAAGTACTCTCAATTCCTCAATGGAATCCTCCATCAGAACTCAAGCTTGACTATAATGTTTCTTCAAAACCTAGCGTGCTTGAGAAACATAACGAAGAGAACAAATCGCCAAACGTGAACTATGTGTCGTTGAAGAGTTCTGTTCTGATCATCATCAGCAGTTCCACTTCATCAAATGTCACATTTTTGTATGAAAATGTTTAATCTGTTGATAAAAAAAGAACATACAACCGAATTGATAACCTCCTCTTTTGAAATCTTGAAGTCGGTTAATAATGTACAAATAACTATCAACACAAAACAAGTATCTTACGTAAATAGTACTCGCATCAAACCAAAAGTGCAATGTTTCATTTAAAACTTTAAATGACACACACACACACACATAGACAAACTAGTTAACGCTGACAAAGTCCTTAAAAGTCCTTAGAACCGAAAGCCAAATCACCTCCCTAACTGTCCGACGCGTCGCAGTGAAAAGTCTTGCGTTGGTTATAATTATGTTCCACTAATTGCACAAAGTTTGGGGTCTCGTTAAAACTTGGTTTCGCTCAGTCAGGCCTTCCCGTTGTCCTGGATTGATCTGCTAGAACTATTCTAGAATAGATGAGAGCTGGAAATGTATTGCTTCAATTCTGTAAGATATTTAGTCACACATTTTGCACGTTAAACATCTAACGCCCAAGGTTATATGTTTAACAGATTCGAGTATCTTGGTTTGTATGGCAAATATTATTGTACCTGCTTAAATAAGAAATTGAGAAAAATATGGGACAACATTTTAAAGGCTGTTAACGTGCCGTGCCGATGTATTTTTGTTTTTCAGTGGACGTATATTTCTTGAAAGTCATGAACCGTAATATGCACATAGTTTAGATTTTAATAAAAATTTAAGAGGCAAAAAATGTGATTATTTTGGTGCGCACTGTTACGGAACCCTTGGGTGAGAGTCTGTTTTAACAGTAGCCAGTTGTCAAATTAGTATTTGAATAAGATGGAGAAAGATGCTGCAATTGCTTTTTAAATAATCTTTGTTAACTCTGTTAGGGGGCTGTCAGTTACGTTCATAAATTACAGACCCATTAATAGAAAATGGCAATGACTTAAATTTAGATGCATGCTATTATTGTTATTTTAATCAAATAAAAAATTACACAACTATTATATCTATGTCCTAAAAATTAAAATATTATTAACGGGTATCAAAATCAAGCATTCAATATCAAATCGTCTAAGAGTATAGGACAAATGCCTGTCACTGACAGACAGCCACATAGGAGACTGAATAAATATTCTGTTTTGTCACGGAAGCTTTAAAATTGGATTTATCATCCATCGAAATCGTGCAAGCTTCGCCGCTCATTAATGAAACATTTTTTGTTCCGTCTCAAATCAATAACAGCATCTCGACGGGAATACTCAAAGCTAAACAAATACAGAAAACTCTCTCGTTACGGGAGACATTTGCATATTTTAACAGGCGCGGACGTTTCAATTTGTTGTCGAATAAGAACGCATTTGCATCGGAAAAGTTCTTGAATGGTTTTAGGGAAAATATGGACTTTGAGAGGAGGTACTTATTTGTAAAAATTACACCGTGGTTCGTCGTCTTTGGCCACTTCCGCATTGGGGTGAGCGTATCACAATACGATCTTGGCCGCCCAAGACCCGAGGCCATGTTGTAAGTTCCAGCTACCTCTTTCTCAGTATCTATTACGAGTACCACCACCGGGCCACCTTAGGCCCAGGCCTATTTGGCCTTAGGGCAGATTTTCGACTGACTATCATCATCATAATCATCATTTAATCATAAACATTAAAAATTGTGTCTCAAAGCACACACATTAAAATTAAAGTAAATTTAACAATGTCAATGTAAAATAAATAATAAAATCGGCCAAGAGCATGTCGAGCCCAATGAACTTAATTAAATACATCAGATAATAACAAGCTAAAGGGAGTACCTTCGCAGCGTTTCATACGTCTTTTATTAAGACGGGAAGACTTTTTATGATAACTCAAAAACAGCTTAGTTGATAATGTCCGCTTTAGTTCTGTTTTCATTGACAGTCTTTGTAAAATTTTACTTTCATGATTTTTGACATATTTTTTGGAGAGAGGTTTACTTCCCCCTAAAACACCCTTTAAAACATTTTTTTTAGATGTTATTTTAGCACTTTGTCAGAATTATTGATTTATATATCCGTGCCAAATTGCAGCTTTCTAGCTCTAAAAATCACAGAGCAAAGCCTCTCACAGACAGACGGACCTGGCGAATCTATAAGGGTTCCTAGTTGACTACGGAACCGTAAAAAGTAAAACAATTCAAGGATTATGTTACACTAAATTGAAAATTACAAAAATGTCATACAAATGAAATAATAATGCAGGTACACTGTCCAAATTATTCTATAACTGGTGTATAACTGGTGTGTAGTTATAAACTCTTCCTCATAATATAAGCAGTGTTTAAGCAGTATTTTTTTAATGATTGGTACCAAATTTGTTACAATTTGTTAGTACAGTCGGCGTCATATAGTACGTAGCAGTCAAACCGGGCAGTTGAAAAGGTTTTTTTTTTACAAGTCCACTGGATGAAATGTAAGATAGTGTGCGATGTTTTTGGAGTTAATTAGCTCATACAGCACTTTTATATGATACCCCACTCGATAGCCTTATGGAGCACAAATATATTTTTTTCCACACAAATAATTTAAGACACCATAGCTGGAAAACGTAACGTGTAGGTGACGGATGTCCACTTAAGTCTAAAATACTTACAAAGACTCCTACTAAACTATCGCGATAAAAAATTCTCCATACGCGAACTTCACTACTGTATTTCAGTAGAGGGCTATAAGGAAAACTAGGTGTCAGTATGCTGTCGGCAAAATAGAAAATACCGCACATAGGTTGCACCCCGTAATCGTTCTTGAAGTTCGTTCCGATCTTAGTGTAGATATTTTAGCTAAGTGATTCGCTTAATAGACATGCCGACACCTGATTTTCTCAAGTTCTCGTACCTCGTATATGTTTGAATTATGTTGTTGTCTACGATGGGTAAGAGTTTCGGTTTTTATTTCGTGCTCAATATAATTATATTTAAATATTGGAATCGATTCATTCAGGAATCATGTTACCTGTCTTGTGTTTGTGAGTGTCATCAGATAAGCTATGTATAAAACAGCTTTCCCAAGGTTAAATTGATGTCTAACGTAGTTATTGCAGGTTGGCAACGGTTGCAAAGCACGTTTCATCTCCCGTCGGTGTATTTACAACATTGTGTGCAATGTTGCTGAAGATATTTTTCTCATTCGTGTTCTGAGAGGTACACATTTCTAGCTCTATTACGGACTTGTAAATAACACTGCACTGCGTTACTGCACTGTAACAGAAGCGAGGTTTTTTACCAAAATTTCTGCCAACTCTACTAAAACTCAAATGAAATACAAAACTCACGTTTTTGGTCCTATAAGTTAAGAAAGAACAATAAAATCTCATTTAAGTTTTTGAAGTACGTACCTACAGTTGATCAATTTGAATGTTTGTCAGTTTTTAACTCTATGCCAATGAAATAGAGTCCAAAAGTAACAAACATTCTAATTCCTCAACTGTACGGTCAACCAATTTTATTTCTGGGCCACTTCGTACCTTGTCACAGTGAAAATCAATATGGAAGCTGCTAGCGATCCCATATTATTGTCACTGTGACAAGGTTCGAAGTGGCCCAGAAATCAAATTGGTTAACTTTACATTGGTGTATAGAAAATTATTAATTATGACATACTATTGAATTTTTTAAAGACTTCAACTAACCCTGAACTGAAATAAAAAATAATGTCACCACCTTGGTCATATTAATTAAAGACACAGACACTTAATCTAAGTTTTGAAAGTACATCTGCATATACGTCGTAGATGTAGCATTGTATTAAATGATGGCATAGAACTTAAAATTTCTAATAATATATCATAGAAAATGCATTGTCGCGTAAATGATCCAGTTGCAATAATTTTTTAACCCCCGACGCAAAAAAGGGGTTTTATATGTTTAACGTGTCTGTCTGTGTTTCTGTGTGTCAGTGTATCGTCGGTGGTATCGTAGCTCCCAAACGGATGTACCGATTTTCGTTTAGTTTTTTTATGTCATAGATAACTTTATCCCGAGTGTTCTTAGCTATGTTTCATGGAAATCTATCTGTTCAGCCGTTTTTGAGATATTGAGCATTGAAATAAAAACGGGAGATTTCCAACTTTTCTAAGGTGTAGTTATTTAATGATAATTTCAGAAAGCCTTGTTTCATTATTTTTTTCGAGTGTCTTGAACTAATTCAAGTATCTCGTAAGTTTTGTACAACACAGTGATTTAATAATAGGGCAGCGTGCGCTGTCATGTCGCTATAATATAGAGCGTGTGGAAGCGAACGTACGCGACAACCATCGAAATACGATTGCTCAAACAGACCCTCACTTTACGCGTACTCATGTAGATTAGAACTAATCTTTAACTGAAAGCTCATCCAGTGTCTTTCCGCTCATAGTTGTCATAAACATATTATATTGACGGCCTGTTTAGCCTAGTTGGTAGTGATACTGCCTCCGAAGCTAGAGTTTCCGGGATCGAATCCCGGCCAGGGCATTATTTGTGCTAAATGCACAAATAATGCCCGGATGCACGGATGTTTATTCTTGGGTCTTGGATGTTTTCTATGTACTTATCTTTATAAGTATGTATATCGTCGTCTCGTCTCGTACCCATAGTACAAGCTTTGCTTAGTTTGCGACTAGGTCGATTTGTGTAAGATTGTCCACCAATATTTATTTATTTATTTATTAACCGCAATACCCAGACTCGCACATTGAAACAGTGATTAGGAGGGATGTTCATTTTAAGACTGGTTTTACTCTACTATACTGTAACGTGCAGTTCGTATATTTTAAATACATATGTTACACAATGAGCTGCTTGCGATTTCCCAACGCTTCGTAAAGTACAGAGTCAACTCACCGCCTTTGTTAATGTACGAAATCTCGACGTGTGCGGTTCCGCTCCCTTTGATGATGACGAATTTAACACTGAAGGATTCATGGCTTGTCTGACGGGAGGTTCTCTGATGTGCTCTAACACATGACATGTAGTCACTTAATATTAGTGTAGCAATTTCTATTCGATGTTCGAAAAATATTTAGTAACTCATATATTATTGTACCGCATCCATAGAAATAAATATATTGATTGATTGAATGGATATACATGTATGTTTATTTGTATATTTATGTATGTTTGATGTATTTATATTATGCTTTATAATTCATGTTTTTTTTTTGCGTAACCCACTGGTGATACTCTTTCTTCGCTATCCAAAGGTTGTCTCCGTTACCGATTGTTGTTTATCTCTGCTTGTATCTCACAGTGATATGTTTCAGATTTGTTTATTTTTATCGAGGTGTGCAATAAAGTGTATATCGTGTATATATACACTTTATTGTACGTAAGTACGCGTATGATCAATGGCAACCGCACTAAATGTGTGACACACTATAATATATATCGTTCTGTCAGGGGGCCGACACGGCCTATCGGTGTACGTTAGTATATATCTTCTTTGGTTCTGTCGCATCAACCAGGTCTCCTCCAAGGCGTTATTGGCACAAAGGGTTAATTAAAAATTTATTATAGAATAAGTAATTAAGTTAACGAAAGGAAATAAAATGATTTCATTTAAAAAATCTAATAAGTACAAGGAAAATAAACAAACGCTGATGTCGCTGATATAGAAACAGAATGTACTTAAAAATACGAGTATAACAAAAACAAGCAACAAAAAAACGGCGTTGTTTCATATGGGCGAACTTACACGAACTTACTTATTCCCTGTAACTATACCTATACCTACCCTTAATTGTTCCTTGTTAATAACAATAATAACCTAGTTTGATAGCCTAGTACTAAAAATATTTATATATATCATACAAATAACATCAATTAATATATTATATGAATTCTCCGTACTTACTTGCACCAGTTTCCATAATCAGAATCTATTTTATGTCATATTAATGCATGAAATCTTAACTTTATTTGGTTTTCTGCGAGGAATAAACATTACTTCAGCATTTGGTATTTAAAACGAGATTTTATTCCCTTGTTAAAAAGTAGAACTATCTGTAATAACAGAAAAACTGCTTTTAAATACTGAACCCCGAAAACATTCAGCCATAATCGGACGCCCAAAAATTTTCAGCCATAATCGGACGTCACTTAGTTGTTGACGATGATTACTATGGTTGATGACGTCTCGTGAGTTTTCAATCAGTCAGCGGCACGACGTACAGTAACAATGAAAAATACGGAACCCTAAAAAGCATCAAACACAACGTCCTTAATAGGTCTTCCCCAGCGCTCGAAGTAGAGTTGTGATTGTACCACGAGAAAAGTTAACAAACGAGGAATCCTGATGAAGCCAGCGTATTGTAAAGAGAACTGTGACTGTATTTAATTAAGTGTTTTAATTGCTTGCCGCGGAATGTTTGGATAAAGTTTGGGTTGAATTAATAACATACCTGATCTACGTTGTGGTATAAAGTGATTGCTAAAGATAGGAAAACTGGTATAATGAGTTTGAAATAGGCACGGATTGTTTGCATTTTACCTAACTCTGACGATTACCCATAGTAAAACTATATTAAGGCTGGTATTCCATCAACAGAGGGCGGGTTCCCCACTCTGCCTCTCTAATTACGATTTAGAAAGATAGAGACATGAAAGCGGAGACTTTGAATATCGCAGACAGACTACCGATCAAGATCACGAGATAGAAATCGACACTAACTTTTAGTATGTTGTACGAGTATGGACAAGTTACGGTAGTGTTAATCCAAATTAGGCGAAATTTTGTTTTGATGCTTATAAAGTCATAAACTATGCGTTTATCGCCGCCAGTTGACAAGTTAAGACATGACATTGAATTATTATAATTAAGATTTTAAATAAAACTTTTAGACCCTAAGTATAAAAAGATTCGTTTCTACATTATAGCATCAGGGTTTATTGATCCCCAGACCCCTCTATTCGAACAATCTTATTCAATATTAAAGATAACTCACGGTATAAGCATCACTCAAGGATACGAGCACAGAAAACTTAATTGACAGAATTTAGACAGTTGAGAATAAGCACTCGGTGCTGATTTTTGTGGTGGAGCACAGCGTTACATATTTCGTAATAAAATAATGATAGTTTCTGGTAAGGGTAGTTAGGTAAGGGTTACATTTCAATAAATAGGGAATAACACAAATCAACAAGAGTAGGCCGATAGGCGGTTTGGACAATATTCAATTCGCGATATTTGAGAAAATGGGACATGTCTTGTATCACGACCATGTCAGTCAAAATGACAAAGAGGTGAAACGGAAGATAAGGTGGAAAATGTATGGGTCAAGTCTAATTCATAATTAATTTTTTTTTAAAAGCAGTTTTTTGGATAGAGAATGAGAGTGTAGGATATTTGATTCCATAGACGACGAAGCCGATCTAAGATATATCAGCAAATTCACAGCTTATCTGTAGATTGAAAATCGGTCCCAATCTCCAGAAACGAACACTATTTTCATCGTTAAGATAATCTTAACGATGGAAGAGTAAAGTAAATAAAGCTTGAAGTGCCCTTTACTCTGTAAATAAATGATAAAAAAGTGAATGCTGTGCCCGAATTTATCAATATATCGAACACTATACATATGTAAGAAAATAACATATGTCTGTGTTAGAAAAAATCTAGAACACAAGTCAAGATAGCAAAGAATGTTCGCCAAAATAATAACTTTATAGTATGATAGTTAATAAGAGTAAATATTGCAAATGATAGGACCTTACCTATTTTCTTATATTATATTTGGAAGAAACCATTGCAGCCGAGCGCTAAGGGACGTGACTTTCGATTTGGAGGGTGCGGGTTCGAATCCCGGGTCTTAAGTACTACGGGATTTGACGGGGTTTAAAAAAAAATTAGGGGTAATATGGCTTTTAGACCAGAGTTATACACTCTACTTTTCACTTCGATTGCGAGAAAATAAGTAAACAAAGATTGTCCTCCCAAAACGTAGAAAGAGTCCCAAAAAAACAATAAATTCCACAACGAACATACGTATAATTTGGCATCAATGGTTACACGTCTATTTATTTTTATAAACTGCTTTGACACGTAGTCGTATAGTTAGGCGCTACTTTGAGTACTGCCATTGAGCGCTTCAAAGCGTTGCTCAAACGATTGAATCACTTTTTTAATTATTATGAAATAAAGACTAAGAAAACTTAACATTTTGAGAAAATAATTTATGTTGTATTTATGTAGTGAAAAAAAAAAGATTCGACATATATAACAGTAGCTTTTCTGTAAGGAAAACATCGTGAGGAAACCAGTCTAATCCCAATAAGGTTTAGTTTTCCCTTAAGGTTGGAAGTTCAGATAGTAGTCGGTTTCGTAAAACTAGTGCCTACGCTAAATCTTGTAGTTAGGTCCTAAAGCCGAGCCGCCTGGGCAAGGAGTCAAGCCGGTGGATACAACCGATAAAATACAAGTTTATTTTACCTAAATATTATTTTACTGGAACTTAGTAAAATATTTACCTCGCATAAAACTTATTGACCGAATGATACGAAGGTCTCCACTTCCGCTCGGTTAGTGTAAGTTTGTAGGGAAATGACGTCACAATTTTCTATGGTCAAACTGCGTCCTTTTGATCGTGCTTATGTATTATTTAAAAAATCTCTAAAATTGCACAAATAAGCAGAAGTTTGATTTTTTTTGAGTATTTTTCTATGATTTGTTTATTGGCAATGTAAAAAAAAAAACAAATACCCTATTATTGTTTCTGTATTAAGAACTTTCTTGTATATCGTTATACTGTTTATGTCAGAGTTCTGTATTACCAGTTATCTGTGCAATTGGAGGTATATAAGCGAAGTTAATCGGCGATTTATGTTACAGCCGGAGATCATCGGATATAGCAGATTTATATTAATGTTAAAGAAAATTGATGATTGCGCGAAAAACGACGATGCTTTTTTGGAAGTTTTACTAGAACTGCGAGCGAATGATTATGCGTAGATAAGTTTAATACATGTAGATCGTTTTGGAAAGCCGAAGACGTAGTGCAATAAAGAAGACGCTAAAATATATAAATGTACATAGGTAACGCACTCAAAAGTGGAGTAGAGAGTCTGTAGATTTTGCAGTGACCGTATTCGCTAGCGACTGCGTAACCCATCAGTATGGAGAATAAGTACAGCGCCTCTGGTGGTCACTAATAGAACTACAGATCGGTACTCGTACCATGAGTCAATTACACGTTTACTATACTCGCTAACGTTAACTCGATTCATCGAGTAGTTTACGTTACGATACGGAGTGACGTGCCTAACTTCACAGCATACAAAGCTGTCTTTCTAACTCTACTGAAAAGACAGAGCAAGGACGATATTGGACAAAAGGCTAAGTAAATACCCAAGGTTTCCATTCAAAAGTATGTTCATCAGGCGCTGGGTCTCGTAATGTATGGGAAAACTAAAATCCCACTCGCACTTGACCAAAATTCTCCTTGATATTTTTGAACGTTCTTATTAATGATAAAAAATATTATTATTTAAATTAAAATAAAAAAGGTTATAATAAATTGTCTAATGTTGTATAGATAATAAGTACGGAACCCTTCGTGTGCGAAATATTCGTAGTGCACACATCAGAATTTAATATAAAACGTAGTTTCTCCTACACAGGTTGGGGTTTAAATAGTAGATTGTAAAACAAGTGCATAAAACAAGCCATTTTGTATGCTCAGACAATTTCACGAAATGGTTCCAACTCAGCATGTAGCTGGCGTGACCACCAGCGCTGGTCTTCCATTAGAACCAGCAGTGACACTAGGGCAGGCAGCTCACAAATAAAATAAATAACAAAAATTAAAGTAGCAAACATGACAAAATGAACATAGGAAAAGAAAAACATTTTAATATACAGGTAACGGTATCTGATACTGCGATCGCCAACCCGCATGCCAAGCGTGGCGATTATGGCATTTACCACCCATGAAATTGGGGGAGGCCTATGTCCAGCAGTGGACGTCCTAGGGCTGATATGGTGGTATGGTGGTGGGTATCTGATAACCATCAAACCGAAAATGCATATTTGACTTCTTAGACTTTCTGTCTAATAAAACATTTTTGTTACAAGTTGAATGGGCAGCAGCATCCCTGGAGTGCGGTGGAGATACTGCGATCGCCAACCCGCATGCCAAGCGTGGCGATTATGGCATATACCCCTCATGAATTTGGGGGAGGCCCATGTCCAGCAGTGGACGTCCTTAGGCTGATATGGTGGTGGTGGTTACAAGTTAATAATACTAATAATAAATATTGGGGGACAATCTTACACAAATCGACCTAGTCCCAAACTAAGCAAAGCTTGTACTATGGGTACTAGACGACGATATACATACTTATAAAGATAAATACATACTTAAATACATAGAAAACATCCAAGACCCAAGAACAAATATCCGTGAAAAATGCACAAAGAAATGCCCTGGCCGGGATTCGAACCAACTAGGCTAAACAGGTCGTCAGTTGATGATCAACTTCTCGTTAAGAGGGTTCTACGAGTAATAGCCCAAAGACGACGAGTTTATTATGTGTAGTTTAAGAGTTGCTATGGCCACCTTCGGTATCCATTATTTAGATCCGCTAGAGTGGAACCATAATATTGTATGACACCGAAGTTACATAATTACAAGCCGTCAGAAATATCTGCGAACCTTGCTTGGAACAATTTGCTCCCGGCCAGGTTCGTAGATATTTTTTAATTATTTATGTAAGTTTTTTCTTCAATACAACCAGGTTTGATTACCGAACTGAGAAATTATACAAGATTTTTGTAAATCTATGCATGCAGGATTTCTTGTAACGAAAATCGATGACATGGTTCCTAAGAATAGATCTTTGAACGAGGATGTGTTATAGTTTCAGATCTTGGATGGGTGACCGCTTTGAGTGGTTACTAACTGACCGCTCCCGTGCTTCGGAAGACACATTAAGCCGTTGATCCCGGCTGTTGTCTATGACAGCAGTCGTTAAGCCAAGTCAGAGGCCTTAGGGTGGCTTGAGAAGTTGTAACGGTCAAGTTGCCCAATTAATTAACAAGGGGGGTCGAAGTTGCAGCACGTCCGTATGGAGTACCCACGGGTACCCTACACGTGACCCCTGGGTGGTGCTAAAAGTGCAACAAAACTGGCAACCGTACTATCTTCTCGAAGATCTCACGACTCTAAAAATAAATACCATACGATTATTATTATTATTACTTGAGAGTATGAGAGTTGCCCATACTGACCAAACTACATAAATGGCCCACCCATATACTGCACATCATGTACTCTCTTTATTATATGACTTTTATCCTTGTCACACAGCACAGCGGGCAGCTTATAACGATGCAGAACAGTTTCAAAATTGACTGTTATAAGAGTAACCGGGGCATATAAGGCTTAGCGTGGTACAAGTCAAAGAAGTCATACATAATAATTTGTCGGCCTGTTTAGCCTAGTTGGTAAAGTGACTTGGTAGTGTAGTGATACTGCCTCCGAAGCTAGAGACGACGATATATTTAATAGATATCTACTTAAATACAGAAAAAACATCCAAGTCTCAGGAACAAATGTCTCTGCTCACCGCAGAAACAAATGCCCTTACCGGGATTCGAACCCGGGACCTCTAGCTTGGGAGGCAGTGACACTACCAACTAGGCTAAACAGGCCGACAAAAATATAATATACTAGCTGTTGCCCGCGACTTCGTCCGCGTCTTCGCTCCTATTAGTCGCAGCGGGATGTTATAAATAGCCTAAAGCCTTCCTCGATAAATGGACAATACAACACAAAAAGATTTTATCAATTCGATCCAGTAGTTCCTGAGATTAGCGCGCTCAAACAAACAAACAAATTCTTCAGCTTTATAATATTAGTAAAGATGAATATATTTGTTTTTTGTTTTGCCGAATATATTTGTATTACGCTTATAATTTTATCATTTTTATGTCAGGTGTGGAAACCCATAAGAGAGCCGATCAGTTTAAGATTGGCTGTACTTTAAATTAATGCCTGTGGCAACGATATATTATAGTATAGTCGCGGAATGAAAAAAATAGTCACTTTTCCGCATTATGGGCATTAAAATAGAGTGAAAAATTGATGAACTTTTTCATTCCCCGACTGTACCGTGACATTTTCCAACGGTTGCTGCGGCTTCAGGGCAAATAAAGTAAACCATATGTCAAAAGGCTAATTGTCATTTCCTTCGTTTGTATTTTTTTAAGTAAATACGATTTCTCTTTTAGTCAGTTGTTATTGCAGGGCAGGGGTATGATAGTATTATGTTATGTATATCGTCTATATCCTGTTACTTGAGAGTTCACAAGCGACGCTCTCAGTAGCAAGTAACTACATAGGTCATTGTAGTAAATGTTGAAATAAACGAAGATGCTGATATGTACATGTAAAAGATGATAAGAACAATAGGGACCTATATTGCGTTTTTGGGATTAACATCAAAATCTAAGCAAAAATGCTTAGAGCAAAATTGCTTGGCTTTGAGAAAACAAACGCTTGAATCTTATGGCTTAAATGGGTAATGCAATAAAGCACACAACGAGACAACGGACGCATTCCAATGTCCCCCGAGTTCACTTCACTACTAACATAGTGTGCCTGTGCTACATTTTTATAAAGTTTTCCTTTTTTATAGAGTAGTAGGGTAGGGTAGTGGGGTAGGGTAATATTCTGGTGTCATTTTCAGGTACAGTCCAGGACGTTAATATAGGGAACCCTATAAGGTTGATGGCCTGTCAAAATATATTGAGGTTAGAAGAATAAAACAGTGCAACCGTAATAAAGGGAAAATCCCAGCAAGATCTGACAGCATTGCTTATGTTTCCGCCAAGTTTGAAACCGACAGTGGGCTGTCGTCGCATAATTTTCCAAAAACTGATGATGAACGTGATGAAATGTCTGCAACGTAGCAGACACAGGCATTGCAGTACCACTGTACTACTCCCAACTGTGCTAAACCGCATTTCTACTACCTCGACACACTTGTCTAAGTAGTAGAAATGCGATAATTTTCGATTAATGGTTACCCTTCCTTTTGAATCTAGCTCAAAAACAGCAATGAGCTGAGAGAAACATTCAAAATACGACCGAACAGCAAAAGATTTAGTAGTCTTTTATACTCCACTAGTCATCTCATCACTTGGGTTGGTGCTCTAAGGACGGATAACTACAGTTTCAAGGAAATGCCAATATATAAATAATTTAGTCTGAAAGTCAAAGTACAAAAATTTAAGTAATAAGAGCTGTTTCCATTAGGGTGACAGTCACGAGAATACATATCAGAACATTTTAATGCGAAGGCGGCAAACGACCGATAGGGAATATTTGCTCTGAAGACTTACTTGTCTGCCATAGGCACAAATATTATATCACTTCCGTCAGTCAAGCAAACCTCTACTTAGTCTTAACCGTCATAATAATGTATCCCTTTTGTAACGAGACTTTCAAGGGGTGTAATAAAAATTATCATAATTCATATGATGTATGTATCATACTGTTTCTATTAATAAATTCAATTTAAAAGAGAAAAACATGGCACTCGCATGGAACTAATAGTACTTCTTCCAATGTTCTTCGTCCTACCCAATGTTCTCAATTAAGAACACTTTTGATTTAGTGCTTCTTGCCCGAAAGTTTTTAAATAAACTTCCATATTCTGCCCAATGTGCTCAATTAATAACATATCCAAATTTTCCGCCTAGTAAGTACTAGAACAATTTGCACTATGCGATTTGAACTGATCGTTTGTGATTGGTTGGAGTTTTGCCTAACAGGTAAATGAGGGCTCGGGCTGAACTTGCTCGGACTCGACGATCAGTATCACGCCACGTGTCGACAATGACGCAACTTAGCAGGAGAGGTGTGTTTGATCCCTATTTTATGTGTTAATCATACCTGTTTTGCATATGAATATTAGTGTAAACTAATGCTAAACAGTTCTCGATTGTAACAAATTATTTATTTTTGAAGCAATAGTAAATTTCAAATTTTTAATGCCACTTATCGAAAAGTGTGCTTGATTAATCACATTGGGCAGAAATGACTACAGTTTTGTTTTATTATTACTTAACAGAGTAAGGAAATAAAGTAATATTTTGCAAATGTGAGTATGTCGGTTCACCAGTTTGTATGTATGTTGGTACGCACATTTTCTTGCTATGCCCCGCAGCCGAAATAGCTTGCCGGAATTTAATGTATGAGGTGCCATAAATTTGTTTTAGTCATGGCAGTGACGTGTTAATTACGGAATTACAAAATTATGTTTGCCACCTGTGATTGACAATCACATGCTGTTTTCGTTGATCACATTATTTTTTACTTAAAATGTGACAGTGATAGTTAGTAGAAAGATGCATATATTTTAAGTTATTTTATGAAGTAAGGTAAGGGGATATTTATGATTATATTATACTTTAAATTGCTGTCTTATGCGAGAAGAAATAAGTTTTTTTTTAATTTTGCCTTTAATTTTAAACTTTTTTTATACTTAAGAAAAAATACGATAGCAACCATTCTTGTTTAATTTATTTGACCGTGGTTGACCAATAAATAAATAAATTATAATTGTGAAGATTGTGCCTAATGTTCTCAATAAATAAAATCACGATAGCAACTATACTTGTTTAATTTATTTGACCGCGGTTGACCAATAAATAAATAAATTATAATTGTGAAGATTGTGCCTAATATTCTCAATAAATGTCAAAAAAAATTTGGCAACTTGAAATTCTGCCCAATGTGCTCAAAAACTAGCTCATCCTATTAAGAACATAAGCCTTCTACCCAAAAAATTGTATAAAAATCCTACTTGACTTAAACATTGTTTATTGACAAAAGTTGTGTTGGGCAGGACCTACTAAAATAAAAGTGTGCTTAATAGAGAACATTGGGCAGAATCCGGAAGTTTGTTTAAAATTCCTTGGGTAGGACAAAGTTATATCCAATATGTAATTTCCAGAATCAAAATATAAAAAAAAAAATATATCAAAATATTGCCAAAATACCCTCTTCAGAGACTATACCTATAGTTCTTATCCTGATTAAGATGATCCTAAGATAAAATGGGCACATTACATTACAATCACAAAAACCTTGCCTCATAACTTGCGAAACAAGATGGCGCCTACATCAAAATGGCCGCCACACGTAGACAAAAGAATAAAGGTCCGATCTCATCTCGCTGCTTTAATGCGGGGCTCGGTCATTTTACGCTCATTCCAATGCAAATTTAAGGGCTCCACAACGTTTTGAAGTCTATGTAAATACAGCCAGGCTTAAGTATCGGATAAAGACATCTAAGTATGCAAAAGATTTTGATGATAATACTAGACGCTGATATTAGCATCTGCGTCCGCTGGATGTAGTAATTGAAAATTGAATTATGCGGGAGACTTCGTTAAGTCTAAGACACGTGAGCGGTTGTGCGATATAGTGTACACAGTATTGAAAATGTTCAGGTTCATGAATTTACTTTTGAGTAACACGAGAAAGATAGCGGCGACGGCCTGTTTAGCCTAGTTGGTAGTGACACTGCCTCCGAAGCTAGAGGTCCCGGGTTCAAATCCCGGCCAGGGCATTATTTATGCATTTAGCACGAATTTTGTTCTTGGGTCTTGGATGTCTATGTATTTAATTATGTATTTATCTATATAAGTATGTATATCGTCGTCTAGTACCCATAGTACAAGCTTTGCTTAGTTTGGGACTAGGTTGATTTGTGTAAGATTGTCCCCCTATATTTATTTATAGCCCCTTCACCATCTTTTTCCTGTTGGAACATCTTGAATGAATGAAAAAATCAATGAAAATAATTTTAGGCCCTTAAATATTTTTTGGAGATTTGTCTACCAAGAACTCATTATAATTTATCCATAAATAATCCAAAATCCATAAGAAAACAACGCATAAACCGTTTATTTGTACTTTGGTACAGAACACTTATAACTGTGTGCTGCTGTGACTGACACAAAATTTTGCTGAAACGAAATATTCAGAGGAAAAACGGTCATTTTAATGGAAAACATCTTTGATCGAACCTCAGACCCAAATATACCTTGTTATGCCGAGATTCTCTATGAGGTGGCCACGAGGTGGCAAATGTGGCAATAAAATATAAGCACTTATGAATATAGCTTGTTTGTTGTTCACATACCCTTTTATTACTGTATTTTTGAGTCTTACTGTCAGTCCATCTGTTACAACCAAGTTGCTTTTACTGGACCGATTGAATTGCAATTTGGCACAAACTATCAAGAATTTAGAGCGCTCGTGGCCCAGCGGCACCCGCCTACCGCGTGCGGTGTGCGAGGTTAAGCAATGTGAGCGCAGATCAGTTCTTGGATGGGTGACCGCTTTGAGATGTTACTAACTGACTCTCGTGCTTGTGGAAAGCACGCTAAGCCGTTGATCCCGGCTGCAATCGTTAAACCAAGTTAGAGGCCTTCGAGCGGCTTGCGAACTTCTAACAGTCAAGTTGCCCACTCACTTGACAAAGGGGGGTCGAAGTTGCACCACCTCCGTAGGGAGTACCCACCGTTACCCTACACGTGACCCCTGGGTGGTGCTAAAAGTGAAACAAAAACTGGCAATCGTACTTGTCTTCTCGAAAATCTCACGGTTCGTAAATAAATGCCATACGATTAAAAAAAATCTAAAGGTCGATTTAAATAGAAAAAAATATCGAAATGTCTATGTCGTTTTTAAAAGCAAATCCATAGATACCCCACCCGCCTATACTGGGTGGCCCATTCAAATCGGTCAGTATGGGAAAGTCTAAAACTATAAGACATACGAAGATTTGTTCTTAGGAACCATGTCACCGATTTTGATAAAAAGAAAAACTGCATTCATACATTTGAAAAAAAACACTGTACCCAGCTAGGGAATCGAACCCGGTTGTTTTGAAAAAATAAACTTACACTATTTCTATTCAGATATCGTTTGTGTAGGTCTTAAGCAGTAAATGTCTCTAAGAAACATAATGTCTAAAATGAATAAAATGCATTTTTTTCACATACTTTAATTTATCATAGTAGGTGTTCAAAGTGACCACCGTTACAATATTCAACAAGTTCAGGCATGTAAAATTGTCTCTATGGTTGTTTGTACCTCTCTACTTGTAAAATCGGTGACATGGTTCCTAAGAACAAATCTTCGTATGTCTTATAGTTTTAGACTTTCCCATACTGACCGATTTGAATGGGCCACCCTGTATAGTAACATTAAACTTTTTTGCATACAGGCATGTATGGAGTGCCAAATTTTACCTCAGATTCGTATTAAGTGACCTCTTGGACGCTCAGATATCGATATTGAACGAAATCGGGACTAAAATGAAGAAAATCAATATGGCCGCCACTTTTTTCAAATTTTATCTCAAATTCGTATTAGGGGACCTCTTCGACGCTGAGATATCGATTTTGAACGAAATCGGGTTGGAAATGTAGAAAGAAAATCAATATGGCTGCCACTTTTTTCCAAATTTTACCTCGTATTTGTATTAGGAATTCTCTCGAACGCTCAGATATCGATTTTGAATGAAATCGGGTCGGAAATGACAAAAATGAATATGGCCACCACTTTTTCTAAATTTTACCTCAGACTCGTATTACGAGACCTACCTCTCGGACGCTCAGATATCGATTTTGAATGAAATCGGGACGAGAAAAAAGAAAATCAATATAACTGCGACTTTTTCCAAATTTTACCTCGTAGTCGTATTAGGGGAGCTCTCGGACGCTCAGATATCGATTTTGAACGAAATCGGGACGGAAATGAAGAAAAGCAATATGGCCGCTACTTTTTCCAAATTTTACCTCGGAGTCGTATTACGGGACCTCTCGGACGCTCAAATATCGATTTATGTCGAAATCGTATCGGACGGCACTGATTAATAAAACCACTTACAATACATTGAATCAAAAACTCACGGCACTTCATGCACCTTTAGACATTAGAAGGAACTTACATGCCAAATTTGGTATCTCTCGAACCAGCAGTTGGGGCTGTGCGTTGATATGTCACTCACTCAGTCAGTCAGTTCCTTCTTGCAATTTGGCACCTACTTTTAAGTTTTCATGCCCACAATATTAAATTTTAAAATCAATGCCATTTTCGAAATTAACGACCCAAAAAATCATAAAAATCACAGCCATATTAATATTTAGACATTCCAACCCCCTCGGACCCCAACAGAGGGGATGGTATTTCACGTCCTCCACGTGGGGTTTTAAAATCATTGTTGTTTTCGCAATCAGCGACCCGTTAAACCATAGAAACAACACCCATATCGATTTTCTGAATTTGTCACCAGATTTCCCCCTTTTAGGGGTTGATTTCTCAAAAAACCTGAAACACGTATTTACTCATTTATCGTTTGAAATACTCCTGTGAAGTTTCGAATAAAATAGTCCAACTAATCTTGTTTCCCTATACAAACTTCGGACCCCCATTTCACCCCCTTAGGGGTTGAATTTTGAGAAATCCTTTCTTAGTGCACCCCTAGACCTTATAAGGAATCTACGTGCAAAATTTGGAATCTCTAGGACTAGCGGTTTGGGCTGTGTGTTGATATGTCAGTCAGTCAGTCAGTCAGTCAGTTTCTTCTTTTATATATTTAGATATCAATCACACCATTAAACCGCTAGTTTTATACCTTCCTTTAGAGTGGGATTTTTTTTCTTGGGGTGGGCATATATAGATAGCTCGTTTCAAACTAATTTTTTAAATTTAGGAATCTGTTTACTGATACCTATTCAACTTTAAAGTGCTGATTTATGTTGGAGTAATGTGAAATAAAAAAACCGGCCAAGTGCGTGTCGGACCACGCACACAGAAGGGTTCCGTATCGACACCTCCTAATACATTTAAAACCACTATACAATACCACCACCACCACCATATCAGCCCTAGGACGTCCACTGCTGGACATAGGCCTCCCCCAATTTCATGGGGGGTAAATGCCATAATCGCCACGCTTGGCATGCGTGTTGACGATCGCAGCATCTCCACCGCACTCAAGGAATGCTGCTGCCCATTCCCCGGTGGTCTTGGTCGTAGTTTTAGGACATACCCGGGTCCCTATAAAATACATTGAATCAAAAAAGATCGTATCTTCATACAAAACTTACGGTACTTAAGCCTTTTTCTTTGGGTAAGACAATTTTTCAGCAATAACTCAAAAACCGTTAGACCTATCTTGTTCAAACTAAAAATCATTGACAGGGTTTATTAATGTAAATCATCTTGATTTTTTTCAGAATATTAAACTTCATAGTTTCGAAATTAGAGGTGGGGATACACACTTTTTACGACTTTGACAGCTAATATCTTACCAACAGTTGACTTAAATGGAATGTTTTTGTAGGAAACTCGATATCATTTTTAAAGGCCTATCCATAGGTATCCAAAACGCCTATGTGCACTGAAAATAAATGTTTGACCCCCTGTTACATGTATGAGGTGCCCCCCCCCCCCCAGTTTAATATTTTTTTCGTAATTTCACATCATATTTCTATAGCGGTTCATAGCATACACCTCCCTACCAAATTTCATAATTGTAGTGCTCATAGTCTCCAAGTAAATCGGCTGTGACATACGGACGGACGGACGGACAGACATGACGAATGTATAGGGGTTCCGTTTTCGCCATTTTGGCTACGGTACCCTAAAAATATCATGGCAGTGTAGTACATTTGCCATGGTAAATATATATACCTAATTTAGAAGGAAAAATACCACGGCAAGGAAGACATTACTAGTTAACGAGTACCTAATAGTCGAACTTATTAGATATGTACCTAGAAAAGCAAACATTCGTACAATTTCCATTGAGTACCTACATAGATATGTTGTTATGTAAATTGTGTCAAATATATATATATATATATTGGGTCCGCGTAATGTTGAGGATGGACTATGGAACCATACGAGTACAATGCACGTGGCTCGGCACCTGCTCGACACGTGGTCGACTTTTATTTTATATATCTGCAAGTATCATAAATTCAAGTACGAAGCAGTTTTATATTACTAAAGACGCGGACGGACTGCATTCAGCTACTACAAAATGTATTTGATTAGGTATCAGTGCATCGCTCTCTCGTGTATACACTCGGCTAAAAATATTTTTTTCGCGGTCCTTTATCATGAGTACTTATCACGACGGCGGTTCTTTTATTTATTCATTATATTGCAATATGTCTAAAATTCACGAGAGCTTTCAATATAGACTGTTTTATTAAACTCATATTTTGTTTTTTGCTAAGCATTCAAAATTGGTGCGGCCTGGAAAATGATGAAAACAATAGAAAAACTTCTCGCACGTGACGTTTCCAATGTATTATGATGCACAATTGTGTAATAACTCCTCACTTTAAATTCCAAGTTTCACAACAGTGGTTTTTTGAAGAGCACTGCAGCCTAAACCTGCAACACGATTAAATACCTACTAGTGATTACGACTCTCAGTCATGAGATTGTAAGAGAAAGAAAAAAGACACATACTTACCTCAGAAACTAGATAGAGGTCCTGGGTTCGAATCCCAGTAAGGGCATTTGTTTCTGTGGTGAGCAGAAACATTTGTTTTCTATTTATTTAAGTATGTATCTGTCTATTAAATATATCGTCGTCTAGTACCCGTAACACAAGCCTCATTGAGCGTACTATGGGAATAGTTTGATTTGTGTAATAAATTGTCCGCTAATATTTATTTATTATTATTAATAACACAATTATTTTACCATAAACTACAAAACAATGTGGTGTTTACTGGCGAAATAAGTAAGTAGGTACCTATTTTTACTCTGTAGGTATATAAAAACTTCTCTACGTGCCAATTTAAAGACACCTGATACAATATGCGCACAAAACACAAAATCAAACCACCTGAACACATAATTAACACAATTTTGCGTCAAACAGTGTCAATATTAGATCATATTTAATTATATTTAACTGCCTTGTATTGAGTAAGTAGGTAAGTATGTATTTTACCATAGCGCCGGCAGTGCCGACACTATGCCTTGCTTTCGAAAAATGTTAAAAAACAAAGTACCTCGAATCCAGAAACCAGTACAGCACATGCTCTAACTAAAACGTGGTCATAATATTTCTCTTTTTAAACGTCCCCACGGTAACTTTCAGCACGTCTCATCTTACCAGCGAGTGCCTCAATTATAAACTTTATGGCAATTAAAAACGGTTATTTTTCTGACGTCTAGTTAGATAACATACGATCATGTAGAAGGTAGAGGACATACGGTACTCTAAAAACTTTCTCCTATATTTGCCAGAACGTAAAAGGCGGCGAGCCGCATCCAGTCCCTGTTTTTACGAGCAACCACTTGCCACAACGTCAGTTCTAGTTGTTAGGGCGACATTTTTGTTAGTTAAGGTCGGTGGCGAGCGAATATTGTATTAAGGTTCCGGTGGTTATGCTGCGTGTTACGCACATTTTGTCGTATTATAGGGGTAGAAATGGGAATAAAGAAAAGTTGGTCCCGAGCGGACACGTCACGTGATTTCTAAAGTACGGTCTCAAATTATTATGTGATGTATACCCCTAATGTAGGTAGTTTTTTAATATTGTGCAAGGAAAATTTACAGTCGAACTCATTAAAAATTGTCGAATTTATCTGTTTTAGAGCGAAAGCTAATGTTTTATCTATGTTCACTTTTATTTTTCTGATTGAAATTAGTACTTACTATTGAGGGTGTTACCTGACGCACCATCATTATCTTGCATTACCTACAACATACACATTTTTTACCCGACTGCGCGACGCAAAGACGGATAATGTGTTTAACAGTCTGTGTATGTATCATGTATGTATGTTTGTTCCTTCGTGGCACTCTAGAGACTAAACGCGTCGGCCGATTTTGATGATTCTTACGTCAATCGATTCGTCTTAATTGTCCAAATGTCAATAAAGACATTTTTCTACGCAGTCGGGTTTTTTAATTTTGCTTGTTTCAAGACCGCATAAATAGAACATGTGTAATTAGGCTTACAGAGATCGTGTAGGATCGGTACAGCAATGTGTAAACGATTTTATGTATCAGCATTACATAAACACATACATATAAGTACGCCTGTTTTCCAGAGGGGTAGGCAGAGATCACGGATTCCCATCTAAATATATAAAAGAAGAAACTGACTGACTGACTGACTGACTGACTGACTGACTGACTGACTGACTGACTGACTGACATATCAACGCACAGCCCAAACCGCTGGTCCTAGAGATTCCAAATTTGGCACGTAGGTTCCTTATAAGGTCTAGGGGTGCACTAAGAAAGGATTTTTCAAAATTCAACCCCTAAGGGGGTGAAATGGGGCTCCGAAGTTTGTATGGGGAAACAAGATTGGCTGGACTATTTTATTCGAAACTTCACAAAAGTATTTCTAACGATAAATGAGTAAACACGTGTTTCAGGTTTTCTGAAAAATCAACCCCTAAAAGGGGGAAATGTGGTGACAAATTCTGAAAATCGACATGGGTATTGTTTTTATGGTTTATCGGGTCGCTGATAACAAAAACAACAATGATTTGGAAATCCCACGTGGAGGACGTGAAATACCATCCCCCCTGTTGGGGTGCGAGGGGGATGAAATGTCTAAATATTAATATGGGTGTCGTTTTTATGGTTTTTTGGAACGTTCATTACGAAAATGGCATCGATTTTGAAATTTAATGTAGTGGACATGAAAACTTTTAAAGTTTGTGCCAAATTGCAAGAAATAACTGACTGACTGAGCGAGTGACATATCATCGCATAGCCCAAACTACTGGTTCTAGAGATTCTAAATTTAGTATGTAGGTTCCATATAAGGTCTAGAGGTGCATTAAGAAAGTACTTTTCAAAATTCAACCCCTAAGAGGGTGAAATGGGGTCCGAAGTTTGTATGGGGAAACAAGATTAGTTGGACTATTTTATTCGAAACTTCACAGGAGTATTTCTAACGATAAATGAGCAAACACGTGTTTCAGGTTTTTTGAGAAATCAACCCCTTAAAGGGGGAAAGGTGGTGACAAATTCTGAAAATCGACATGGGTATTGTTTTTATGATATACCGGGTCGCTGATATCGAAAACAACAATGATTTTAAAATCTCACGTGGAGGACGTGAAATACCATCCCCCCTGTTAGGGTGCGAGGGGGATGAAATGTCTAAATATTAATATGGGTGTCGTTTTTATGGTTTTTTTTGGACGATAATTACGAAAATGGCATCGGTTTTGAAATTTAATATTATGGCCATGAAAACTTTTGAAAGTTTGTGCCAAATTTCAAGAAATAACTGACTGACCAACATATCAACGCACAGCGCAAACTGCTGGTTCTAGAGATTCCAAATTTAGTATGTAGGTTCCTTATAAGGTCTAGGGGTGCACTAAGAAAGGATTTTTCAAAATTTAACCCCTAAGGGGGTGAAATGGGGGTACGAAGTATGTATGGGGAAACAAGATTAGTTGGACTATTTTATTCGAAACTTCAAAGGAGTATTTCTAACGATAAATAAGTAAATACGTGTTTCAGGTTTTTTGAGAAATCAACCCCTAAAAGGGGGAAATTTGGTGTCAATTTCTGAAAGGTCTAGGGGTGCACTAAGAAAGGATTTTTCAAAATTCAACCCCTAAGGGGGTGAAATGGGGGTCCGAAGTTTGTATGGGGAAACAAGCTTAGTTGGACTATTTTATTCGAAACTTCACAGGAGTATTTCTTACGATAAATAAGTAAATACGTGTTTCAGGTTTTTTGAGAAATCAACCCCTAAAAGGGGGAAATCTGGTGTCAATTTCTGAAAATCGATATGGGTGTTGTTTATATGGTTTATCGGATCGCTGATTACGAAAACAAGAATGATTTTAAAATCCCACGTGGTGGACGTGAAATACCATCCCCTCTGTTGGGGTCCGCGGGGGTGGGAATGTCTAAATATTAATATGGGTGTGATTTTTATGATTATTTGGGTTATTAATTTCGAAAATGGGATTGATTTTGAAATTTGATATTCCTCATGAAGATACGACCTTTTTTGATTCAATGTATTGTAAGTGATTTTATTAATCAGTGCCGTCCGATACGATTTCGACATAAATCGATATTTGAGCGTCCGAGAGGAGTCTTAATAGGAATCCGAGGTACCTATTTCCGTCCCGATATCTGAGCGTCCGAGAGCTCCCCTAATACGGCTCCGAGGAATAATTTGGAAAAAGTCGCAGTCATATTGATTTTCTTTTTTTCGTCCCGATTTCGTTCAAAATCGATATCTGAGCGTCCGAGAGGTCTCGTAATACGAATCCAAGGTAAAATTTAGAAAAAATGGCGGCCATATTCATTTTTATCATTTCCGTCCCGATTTCGTTCAAAATCGATATCTCAGCGTCCGAGAGAATTCTTAATACGAATCCGAGGTAAAATTTGGAAAAAGTGGCAGCCATATTGATTTTCTTCATTTCAACTCGATTTCGTTGAAAATCGATATCCGAGCTTCCGAGAGGTCCCCTAATACGAATCCGAGGTAAACTTTGAATAAAGTAACGGCCATATTGATTTTCTTCATTTCCGTCCCGATTTCGTTCAAAATCGATATCTGAGCGTCCGAGAGGCCCCCTAATACGACTCCGAGGTAAAATTTAGAAAAAGTGGCGGCCATATTGCTTTTCTTCATTTCCGTCCCAATTTCGTTCAAAATCGATATCTGAGCGTCCGAGAGCTCCCCTAATACGACTCCGAGGTAAAATTTGGAAAAAGTCGCAGTCATATTGATTTTCTTTTTTTCGTCCCGATTTCGTTCAAAATTGATATCTGAGCATCCGAGGGGTCTCGTAATACGAATCCGAGGTAAAATTTAGAAAAAGTGGCGGCCATATTAGTTTTTGTCATTTCCGTCCCGATTTCGTTCAAAATCGATATCTGAGCATCCGAGAGAATTTTTAATACGAATCCGAGGTAAAATTTGGAAAAAGTGGCAGCCATATTGATTTTCTTTATTTCAACACGATTTCGTTCAAAATCGATATCCGAGCGTCCGAGAGGTCCCCTAATACGAATCCGAGGTAAAATTTGGAAAAAGTGGCAGCCATATTGATTTTCTTCATTTCCAACCCGATTTCGTTCAAAATCGATATCTGAGCGTCCAAGAGATCCCCTAATACGAATTTGAGGTAAAATTTGAAAAAAGTGGCGGCCATATTGATTTTCTTCATTTTCGTCCCGATTTCGTTCAAAATCGATATCAGTGTCCGAGAGGTCTCTTAATACGAATCCAAGGTAAAATTTGTGAAAGTGGCGGCCATATTGATTTTCTTTTTTTTCGTCCCGATTTCGTTCAAAATCGATATCTGAGCGTCCGAGAGGTCTCTTAATACGAATCTGAGGTAAAATTTGGCACTCCATACATGCCTGTATGCAAAAAAGCTTAATGTTACTATATAGACGTGTGGGGTATCTATGGATTTGCTTTTAAAAACGACATAGAGGTAGTGATATTTTTTTTCCATTTATATCAACAAGTACGGTTGGCAGTTTTTGTTGCACTCTTAGCACCACCCAGGGGTCACATGTAGGGTAACCGTGGATACTCCCTACGGACGTGGTGCAACTTCGACCCCCCTTGTCAAGTGAGTGGGCAACTTGACTGTTAGAAGTTCGCGCGCCCACATTGCTTAACCTCGCACACCGCACGCGGTAGGCGGGTGCCGCTGGGCCACGAGCGCTCTAAATTCTTGATAGTTTGTGCCAAATTTCAATTCAATCGGTCCAGTAAAAGCAACTTGGTTGTAACAGACGGACTGAAGTAAGGAGTGCGAATGGAAGTGAGGCCAAATTTTCTTTTCGGATGCTCCAATGGGAACTGGCAAAACCTACCTAATAAATTTAATTTTAAGAAAAATAAATGTTACACGTGATATTGAATTAGCCGTATTTCTGTACTTCAAAGAACCAGAGTTTATGACCGCTGCGCGCTGCTTGGTCGTTTACAGACCTATTGGTGTTACTGTAGTACACAGATACTTTTACTAAGGGCCATTTAAGACATGCTTTTATTTCATCGGCCCTTTCCCCTTCGGCCTCTCGGAAATGTATGATAATAGTTTTCGATCCTTAGTTTTGCCAAAATCAAATGAAATTCAACAGTTTGCCGGTTCTCAGAATGTATACTGACTTTTCATCCGTTCATCTGTTAATGAATCACAATCACCAAACTTCGTATACCGAAACCCCCAGAATGTAACAACTACTTTTCTGGAGATGGCATCTAAATCGGTTCAGCCAAACGCGAGATAATCGTGGAAAAACATACAAACCTGTTTTTTGTAGACGGTTAAAATATTGCTTAGTACGCGGGCGAAGCCGCGGGCAAATGCTAGTTTGCTATATACGATCCTGACATACAACTTTCGCTTACGGTACTCTTGACCTGGCCTTTGAGCATTATATTTAAAGTTATTTCTTAATTTAGTTTTTTTTGTCATAATCAGTGCTGAGGCTGGGGTACTTTTACAACTAAGTCAATACCAACGAATCGTGCCCTTATCTTCACTCCCAAGAGCTCAATGAAAATACTGTAGCTAAGTTCGGGCCTGAACAAATTTGTATGCATAAATCGTAAAAGCCTTATATTTAATACGTAAAATAAAACAAATTACCGCTAAGGTCTGCGAAGAAAGTGTAATTTTCTACGCTTAGTAGATAGGAATCTGCCTCCGCCGCCGCTAAAATGCCGCTTGCATTTTAATACTGACTTCAAATTGGATTTGTACTAGCCAATTGCAATAGAAGAAAAGAAACGCGAATGGTACAATTATTTGAGTCAGTTGTAGTTACCAGTATAAAAACGGAAGAGGCCAGCATTTAAAGAATAGTATGTGGCAATTTATTTATTTCTCTACAATAATAATAATAAGTTTATGTATTATTTATTCTTCATTATTTCAATATTTTGTAAAACGTAACACAATTTGGGAAAACAATTTGTAGAGAAATAAATATTTTTATTATTAACTAATACGAGTAACAAACAACTTAATTTTTTTTGCAAAAATTCAATTATACTTATTTTAAGTGACTTGAGTTAATGTTTGATACCGCAATTGCTTAAATGTATGAATACAGTAGTTAAGTATAACTACCTAGTTCATTATGTAATTGCAAGAAATAAAAGGCTTTTAATTTATTATTTATTTATGTGGCAATTAATGAGAATGCAAAAAAAAAAAAACGACAATGGAAAAATAGTACGTACTAGAATAGTACCTATACTGTATTGGAGACGTTCAATTGTAATTGTCAATGTATCCTCGTTTTTGATTGCTAAATTGAAGTGCGATTGATGCAGCTTCAATGTATTTATGTTGACGTCCCGCAATGGGCTCGCCACCATCTTTAATGTTCCAAATCTTAAAACGATTGACAATGATGTGACGATCATCGAACCCGTCATAATTTCCATAGAATTTCCTTTGTTCGTGTCAGGTGCCCAGTCATTTTATTAATTTACAAACAATATCGCAATTATTAATTGATAAAGCATTTGATGAAATCCTTAAAGCCGTTTAAAGAATTGATAACAAATATAGGTATATAAAAATATTTGATTTAATACAAAGACGTATCTTGAAAAAACAACTAGACAGGTGAGATAATTCATGTTGAAATGCAAATGTATAGAATTCGATTTCCTTCTCTGTGTCAATTTGAACAAACTGTTGAGAACATTACATGTATTGTTATGATAATGTTATTGTCTATGATAACAACTGAACATTCTTTTTCCAGAGATAAATTTGACATTTAATTTTCGTTTCACCCCTTATTTTTGAATGGTCAAATCCAGCTTAACTGGTGTAGCGTCCTTAAAACTCGTTTCAACTGGCTTGCCTATTTTATGACAAGGATATTATCTTTTGAATCTTGAAAATACATGGAATGAAATTAACACCGTGTTGTTTATAAGTATACATTTTACGTTAAACTTCTGGCTATCAACGCTATCGACAGGTAACTAATCTCTTGCATTGTCGAAATGCGTTAAACAAAAGATCGGAATCTGTGCACTATATTAACCATTGAATTAAATCTGGTCTTGAACCCAGCACCTGCTCCAATAGAGGCGCTTCAAAGCCCGACAAGTGGAATTTTAGGCATCCAAGACTAATAATCGTGGGGCTTGGGCCAACCCCTTTTCACCCTGGATTTATATTAAATTCCTAAGTCCCAATTTGTCGAAACAATTCCTTAGGGCGGTATTTGACCACCATTTCGCTATGCTACTGGGTATTTAGTTAGGAGTATGGATACAATAGTATTAATTGTTAGTTGGGTTTGCGGTTTCACTGATTTGGAGGTTTCATGATTGTAATCCAATCTATTAGAAATAATACCTTAACGTAAGTAACAAATTAACACAAAAAGTATTTGATTGAAATTCCACTGGTTCAGTTACCCATCATATTTGATAAAAGGGAACATACCTCGAACATACCTATCTAAACTTTGAGGTCTTTGGCATTTTGACTTTGGAAGACTGATATAGGTACCTTTCACAGATACCGGTCAAAGTTGTACGTATACATACAACTAGGTGAACTAGGTTTAAAATATGACTTTCATTACCTACAGAAATCCGTACTTTTTTTTACCTTTTTCTCTAACACATATAAATTCACTAGAACTCGTTCTATGAGTATAAGAAACACTTTTTTGTTTCCATTTTCAATAATAAATAAGTAGCTACGCAAAAATTTTAATGATTCTCATACTTTTTTCCTGAAGACATAAATTCACCAAGACGTGGAGTTAGGTAACCCGAAACACTTTAAATCCCCTATGTATTTTTCCCTGTTCTGAAACTTCAGCTGAAACAAGACAGCAAGCGAAAGGTTCAGTTAATGGACGTTAGAAAGTTTTAATATACGCCGCACTAATAGAACAGGGGAAACTTGTACCAGGGTTACCGTGGGAAATACTACCGAGTACTTTCTGCAACAGTTACGTTTATTAGGTACATGCGTTAAATGTTGATTGTGAAGAAACGACTGTAGTTGAACGGTAAGGCACGCGACTTTCAATCAAAGGTCATGGTTTGAACCCCGGTTCATATCACGGGTTGCTTCAAAAAACTTATCTACGAAATAATATATTATTTGATATATGACAGTAGCTTCTCGGTGCGGCCCCAACAACGTCTGGTTTTCCCTTGATGTTGGAAGGTCAGATGGTAGTCGCTTTCGTAAAACTAGTGCCTACTCCAAATCTTTACCTTTAGAATGCAACCGGGAAACAGCTAGTTGATGGTGTTCAATGTGTTCATGGCCCACTACATCTGTGTGTACGAAACGTTAGAAAAGGAACCTTTAACGTCGACACGTGTTCAGCGGCTCGGAAATTAAAAACGTGGCTTTGAAATGCAAAGGGGAAAGTTTTACCCTCAAGCTGTGTTTATTGCGGGTAGTTTTATTTATTACCCTACTTAATTGAGAAGGGAGCTCGCTTTAAGTAATTATTGTTCGGATTTTACATTGCTATTTTGGGGTCCAGAAAAATACAAACAACTGATGGAAAAAGCAAAAATTTCTCGTAGCTGGGTTACTAATTTAGGGAATTTTGTTTTTGTTTTCGAATAAAACCACACGCAGGGTCATTGTAATTTAACGTTAAAAGTAAAAAAGATTAAATGCCTCAATTATACCATTTGTACTTACTTCTATATAAATTAGTTCTATTATTTTTGGAAAAAAGTCCATTTATAATCTCATTTTAAACAATTACTATAGAATTAGTGAAGATATTTTGTTAAAGTTAAATTCGATACTAGAGTTTGTGTCTGGTAAGACTCTGGTACTATTTCGTTGTAACATGCATGATGAAGATAGTTCATCGAAAATTGGCATTGATTTTCAGTCAGGACCATTTGTGAGTACACATTATATTAATAGGGCTGCGATTCTATTAGTATCAATTGACAGAAGGTGATAATCTCTATGACATCGCTTTTGTTTCATGTCTACGTCAAACGAATCATGAATGAAAGAGAAGTGAAATTTCGTAACATGCAGATAATTCATCCAAAATTGGAATTGATTTTCAGTCAGCACCTTTTCTTGACTACACATTATGTTAATGGGGCTGCGATTCAATTTGTGTCAATGGACAGAAGGTGATATCTCTATAACATCACTTTTGTTTCATGTCTACGTCATACGAATCATGAATGAAAGAGAAGTGAAATTTTGTAACATGCAGATAATTCATCCAAAATTGGAATTGATTTTCAGTCAGCACCTTTTCTTGAGTACACATTATGTTAATGGGGCTGCGATTCAATTTGTGTCAATGGACAGAAGGTGATATCTCTATAACATCACTTTTGTTTCATGTCTACGTCTTTCGAATCATGAATGAAAAAGACGCGAAAGTTGGGATTGGCCAATGCAATGACATATCGGAGACATGACATAAAACCACATAAAATGTCATAAAATCGAGATTAACAAATGACATTGTATAATAAAATTGGAAAATAAAACAATAGGCTAGTTTCCAAAAAAATATTAACGATGCTATTCAAACCAGTTTTTGAAGGTAGTTAAATGTTTGTACAGGATCAACTACGATTAAAGCAGAACAAAAGCCGAAAATGAGGGTTAAAAAAAAGGTGGATATTTTTCCCGGACATCAAAACCACTTCATACTAATTAATAGAAAATTATAACGTCACAACGCACAAGTCCATTACATGAAAAAACAAGAAATTGCTATTTTAATTGTTATTAATAGTCCAGATTATTGACTCTATCGTATTTAGCACGGAGTGGGCCTTTTAAGACATTGCCTTTAACGAGTGCCATTATTTCGACTCTGAACATTTTACGACTTTGACACAAAATGCCGAGGTGACGATAGCCATTAATATTATTGGCGTAAGAGGAAATGTATTCCATTCGTTATATTTTCTTTTTGTCCGCTGTTGGTCCCCGGAGCTTAGTGCTGGAGATCAATTCTCGCTGGTCTAGCTAAGTTCTGGAGTAAAGTCGTGGCTCAATTTATGAGCGATTGGCTCCACAAGGAGCAAAATTGGTTTCTTTTAGAGTTTTAACACAACGTAAGTAGTTAGTAGTAGCTACTCAGTAGTTTCAATAAAGCCAGTGAAAACCGAGGTTTTTTTTATACCCACCACTGTTACGTTACATTGACTATGAAATTAACATAAAGTTTAAACCTATTTAATACTAGTAATTCATTAAAGTTTAATCATTTAAAATATTTAAACGCTTTTGGTGATTAATATTCGAGTAAACGTAGTAATTACAATATAATTTAAAAAAACATGACCAAGTCAAAATACTTTTTAGCCGGGCATTTTATTTTATTGCATGAAATTCAATTCACATAACATAACTTATAGTCTGACAATAAAGAGTAGAAATTAAATAAAATGGAACTAACATAGAACGTTACATGGCAGCACCAGGTGTCATGTGAAAGATGTCAAATATTGGCCCGTAAATAAACATTGAACTGCTGCTGGTGAGTATTACCGTTGTTTACCTAGTTTTTTTTTAAAGAAAATATAAATATAGTGAAAATGAATAAAACAATTCGCAGTGAAGCACGGGAAGTAAAATAATACGTGTTTTTAACGTGATTTTCGGAAGCTTGAAGCTGGAAAGTTATTGCTGGGTTTAGAAGAAGTTTACAAACGAACTGCTAATTTAACGGGTATGTACTACTACTCGTAAAAACTTTATTTTATATTTATAAATCGAGGCAAAGATGTACAGCTATATTAATAATCATTATTTTGATGTAATTTCGCTATTGTTAATAATTTGAGATTAGGTAAATAATGTTCGATGTTGAAATGTCATATAGCGTAAATGCCACTTCTTGATAGTTTACTACTCGATCACATAAAGGATGCAAATGAGACGAACAAAATAATCTTTATATTATTTGTATAGATTGCAACTTTATCAGTGTAAAACGATTTATTACATATAGCCTGTAAAGATTAAATATTAGTAAATAAATCTTGTAGGACCTAAAATACTAAATAGTTACACTTGTACAGTCAGCTGCAGAGAAATGTGACCCCCCTTCATAGAAGTTTTCTATGCAGGGGGATCACACTTCTCTGCAGCTAACTGTACATATATACTAATCCACTTGTCATCTGATACCCAAATAACTTTGAGTACTACTTATTGATATGATCATAAATATGTTTAAAACTTTAAAATGTACATTGTTTCAGGGAAGTCAGTACTGTAAAGAAAGTAGTGAATGAAAGAAGTACGTAAGAATAACGGAAAATTTGGAATGCCCACAAAGCACAAAAAAGGGCGTCCTCAAAACAATGACTTTGATATATGACTTTTTTAATCAATAAATTGGACGAAACTAATAAAAGATCATTTATTTTCATTTTCGTATTAATTTTTATAACAAGCATGTATATTACTATAAAATATTGAATATATTAATTATCGTATTATATTTTTTTGTATTTAATTATATTTAAAAGCAAGTATCAATATCGATCGAGTCCTACTACAAATGTTGCCCGTTAAAGCACAGTGGCGACCTCAATTAATTTCTACTCTTTATTATCAGACTATACGTAAGTATGTATATGAGGCTTGTAACTAACGCAGCTTCTTAAAACTGTCAGCCATAAAATAAATATTTATTTATTTAAACTTTATTGCACAAGTCATATGAGTACGAAGGGCGGACTTAATGCCATGAGGCATTCTCTACCAGTCAAACGTAGGGCCAAACAGAAACTAATATATAAAACTGAGTTGCAAACAAAATTACTAGGTTAGCAACTTGTTTTATTTATAAGCGTCGAATAAATACTTTTCATCCTATGGTTAATTTGACTCAGCATGATGATTATTTTATAGCAAGGAACTACGTAAAATATCTTTATATGGGCAACTTCCATAAATTAAGAGTATCAACAATATCTGTCAAATAATTTCATCGGCTTCAATTGCAAATAGTTAGCTATATTTAGCATAAGTAATGACTGAATCTTTTATAATTGAACATAAAATTTACTAAATGAGCAAGTTGATTAGTTGAAGTATTGTTTCGAGAAAAACGCAAATAAAGATTAGCATGTTAATATTTCTATTCCTATGAATAATCGTGACTTTCTGCTGTAAAGTAATAAACGTTTGACCTAAATAAAGTCTTCGAGCGATTTTAGTTTTTATATTATTCTAGTTTATTTAAAATTCACGATTCAGTTAGTAGGTTTTGCTTGGAAGAATTTTGAAACTAAGCAATTTAAAGCATTTATTGTTAGAAAATACGCGCACAATGTTTTGTCCCGTGAGGTTTCATTATTATTTTTTTGTCTCCAGTAGTCATTTTTTGTAATGAGACATTTTCATATAAAGTCTAACCTGTTTTTTGACAAAGTTCAAGAAAAGAGACAAGTTGAACAAAGACTTACTTCGGTGTTCGAAAGATATTTAGGTATTTACTGTCATTAAACTTATGAAAAACATTTTAAATTTAGTAATGAAATAGTAATTAGTTTAGCGTAGGTGTGGTACCAATGAAATATTTTAACAATTATGGCACACCCGGGGCCCGATTTAGACATGCTCGCATCTTTGAACTGACTACGTTCCGGGAATCTCTTCGCAAAAAACGAAGGTTTTGTCTGTGCAATTGCGGACGAAGTTGTCATGATGAACAACTGCCGGAGATATATCCTGAAGGACGATACGTTCAACATTTGTCGGGCATGCCGCCGTCCCGGAGAGTCACTCAGGCATATCATTTCCGGTTGTGGTCATCTTGCTAACGGCGAGTAATTGCACAGACATAACTTGGTAGCCAAGATTATTCACCAGCAGGCTCTTCTATACGGTCTTGTGGTCGTCGAAGTGTCGTACGAGTACGCCATTCATACCTGCGCTAGTTCTCGACAGTGGTCGTGGTATTGGGATCGATCTTATATCCGACAAACCTGATATCGTGCTGACAGATCGATCGAAGCGCCAGGCTGTGCTCCTCGACATGATGAGAACCTCGCGAAATCCGAGAAGGATAAAGGCAGCAAGTACCTGGCACACGATGGAACACGCCAAGTGGGATGTTGATTCAATGATTCACCAGCAGGCTCTTCTATACGGTCTTGTGATCGTCGAAGTGTCGTACTTGTACCTCATTCACACCTGCGCTAGTTTTCGACAATGATCGTGGTATTGGGATCGATCTGTCGTCATGGACTATTATATCCAACAAACCTGATATATTGCTGACAGATCGATCGAAGCGCCAGGCTGTTCTCCTCGACATGATGAGAACCTCGTGAAATCCGAGAAGGATAAAGGCAGCAAGTACAGTAATAAAGCATATTTATTTATTTTATTTATTTAAGTACCTGGCACACGATGGAACACGCCATGTGAGATGTTGCTTCAATGATAATTGTCCTGATAGTCGTCTCGGCGAACGGTTTAATTGCGAAGAGTCTCGACCAACATCTTAAGAAGCTCTCGCTAGATGGCTGGGATAAGGGTCAAATATAGAAGGCGGTCACTCCTGGACATGGTGCGGATATTCCAGAGGTTCCTCACTCTGTCACCCTAACCACCTGTAGCTTAGGCCCTGCCTCGCTGCCGGTGGCACTCTAGGTCAGGTTTATAATGCTTTTATATTTTGTATGTTTATGTTTATATTTGATTTTATAAGGTTATTGTAAAAAACCTAGCTTAAGTAAAATAGATAAATAGTTAAAAAGATAAAATAATATTTATTTATTGTCAGGCATGAACACATAAAGACTTACGTGTATTCCTAAAAGTAAAAATAAAATTAAGTAATAATCTAATAATTATTAGGCAGTCACAAGTAGGAACACCTAATTCCTGTTCCTTTCGCGATGCACGGAACATCAATGTCTATATATTGGATTATTTAGGTACCCATACAGCTCACGAAGAATACTGTTATCTGACGTTCGTAGCCGGTTCCAGATGAAAGCAACACGAGAGCGTATGATGGCAAAAAAAACCGGAACTTTGGCCTCGGTAGTTTCATTAGAATACGCTATGCGTGATTATACTGCACTCTAATTTTGCTCATCGCGCTTTTAGTGAATCTGTTCCAGAGTTGACATGTATAGAAGAATCATAGACAGTAGGTATGAGTCATAAGTCATAATTGCTCTAAACAATTTTACCGTCACTTCATGACTGCAACGCGCGAACCTGCGCGCAAACATGTTGCATCTTACGGCCAAAACTGTATTCATCATCAAGCAGGTCCTCAATAAGCATGTGTCCGAGTTATCTAAAGCGTTCCACCTTTTCCACTTGCGCTCCATCTTAATACACTGGCGGAACTCTGGTCGGACCTTTTCCATTCTTAATAACCAGCAATTTTGACTTCTCGACGTTGTGCAGCCCATGATTGCGGGCATGTAGCTCGCATATAGACTTTCGGAGCCTATATAGATGGGCTGAGAAGAACCATGTCATCGGCGTAACTAAAATTATTAGTGCAGGTGGCACCAATATGAGAGCTCACTCTAGATCTTCTCAGCTCATCTATGAGGTTATTAACGTAGAGACTGAAGAGTTCCGGCGAGGTCAGCCCTCCTTGGTGAACGCCACACTCTAATCTAAACTCATTAGAGGTTGTGTCGCCCTATCTCACACAGTTAGACTGGTTTTCATACCATTACCTCAATACATTCACGATTTTTGAGGGTACATTACACACGGCGAGTTTCTCCCATAGTAACTTTACGTGAACAAGGTCGAAAGCTCGACTGAGATCTAGGAAACATCCGTGTACCGATGAGTCCAAACTAAGGTAGTAATTTATTGTACTTTTAAGGCTAAAATCGTTGAATCCGTTGAGAGACCAGGACGCGAACCAAACTGCGCACCATCTACACAAATGTTATAAGATTACAATGTAGGTATCTGTATATAAACAAGTTTTAAACATTAACACACATATACATCCAAATTATTTGCATGTACGGTCGACGGCGAAGAATGCTGGACCTTATTTCAATGGCATACAAATTATTTATGTAAAAACGATTGGCACGGTAACCACCCGCCCCCGCTCCGCGGGATGCCGAAGGAGGCTACAAGGCCCAGCGAGGAGCGTCAAAGCGCACTTAGACGGTTTTGGCTGAATGAATTCAATGTGGTCGAGGGCGAAACGTAACGGGCAAAGCCGCTTATATTACATTTAGTCTATTATCGCTGAAGGACAATTTTAACTATTGATTGATTTGGTGTTCTGGCAAAACGTAGTATATGACGTTAGAATATTTTGACAGATTATTAAACACATATTTTGATGTAATCGCTTTCTGCAAAAATCTACTGTAGTAAAATTGCAAGTTTCGTTCAAACTACTAACATTCCAAAAACGCTTAAATACTAATAGAATGTTTTTGATCTTGAAAAAATGTACCACTTGCTATAACAGACACTTAGTAGGTTTTGCTTGTAAATTATTTAAAAAAATCGTTGTTATCGGACCTTATTCTAAAACCAAAACAGGAACGGAGCGACGTATTGAAAAACGGACTTTTGTAGCGTGTAGATCTTGGAAAGCATAATATAGCAGTAGTAATATCTCATTTTTGACCAAAACGGAGCTTAAGCGGTTTTTGCAATCAAGGGACGGTATATTTTTGTAGAGCCCCCTCCACAAACCCCTTATCCACCCTTAGGGACAAAACTCTTTATCTCCCTTAGCACTTTAAAAAATAAACTATGTAAAAGTATAAAAAACATAATCGTTAAATAATACTTAAAAACTTTATTTTAATTTATTTATTCAGTCTCAAAAAATTACACCAAATTTATTTTTTTATTTGAAAAATAATTTAAAAAGCACCTGAGACTTGCACCAACGGCCGCGCTTGAAAGTGTTCGTACCAGCGTTTATAAATCAAACGAGAGAAATGGTTCCCGGGCGCGACAACAGATGGCGCAAGTTCTGATGGTGGTCTTAACCGGGCGGGTTTTTAACTTTTACCATTATTGCCGGTTCAAAGTATTTGAGAAACGCTGGCGTATAAGGCGAGTGCTCGTTATGTATGAGTTTTGGTTTATAGTGAATTTTTGAAAGCAACTAAGAGATGAACCAAAGTTTCTGCCAATATTTAACTATAATAAACACCAATGTTAAGTTTGACATATTTAATTTAAATCTATGCTTTTGAACTAATTTGGAAATAGGTATCCTCTATTTTGGTTGTTCAAACTGACACTTAAGTCATCTCAGTCCGTATTCGACTTACAAAATGAGACGTTTCGACCGTGTCCTCTAGTTCATATCTCTGTCGATCTCATTTTAAAAGACCGAGAGATAAAGGTAAGGATATTTCTATAATATGGTGGAGACATATCACATTTTGTAAGTCGAATAGCGCCCCAGTCGTTTATCCGAGTTCGAGCCATCGCGAGACTAGAGAGCTTAACTTTTTACTGACTGCCGCAAATGAAGTCAAGTTGTTTCTGCAGGAACTGCTAATTTAGAAAAAGAGATTGTCATTTTCCTCTCTATCAAAAACCAGCGTCTACGCTACCGATTCTAGGAATAAAGTAGTCCAGAGGACACAAGAAACAATGCTGTGGGTAAACGAATTGTATGCTAATAGTATATACGATACAAGTGCAAAGAACAGAAAATTCGGAACGAGTAGTGATAAATTAAAACACGACCGAAGGGAGTGTTTTAAATCGACACGAGTTGCGAATTACCTATTCGCCCGTGTATCGTACAAAGTTTTACAGTACATATGGCTCTTTAAAGTTTCGACATATGCACGTAATTTGTTGATTACATTTGGGTTTGTGGAAGCTGTCCATAGCATTGGGTCTAAGTTCTTTACGGCCCAGCGGACTCACAGAGCCAAAAGGCTTTCTATCTCCACTCAGAGGCTCATCGAGGAAAGGAATGAAATGATTCTGCAGTCTTCAGCCGATGCGACATTATACAGGCAGCTCAATAAACAGATCTCCAAGTCCCTTACCCGCGATCTGCGCCAAATCAATACAAATCGTATTGAAGAGGCCATCGAGCAGAATAAGGGCTCTAAAGTGTTCTCAAGAGTGAGAGTGGGCAGAGCCACCTCGCCAAATTAAAAACTGGAGACGGTAGAATCGTTTCATCCAAACCCGAGCTTCTGAATGAGATAGAATGCTTTTATGGACAGCGATACACGTCAACTAGCAGACCCGAAGTTGGTCTGGCGGAAGACCCTAGAGCCAGATTAACCCGGCACTATACCAAAGATATCCTGGACATCAGCCTTTACGAGATTAGAATGGCTCTTAAACAGCTAAAGAACAACAAGGCACCCGGTGAAGACGGAATTACAGCTTAACTCCTGAAGGCGGGTGGAAAACGGTCCTTAGGGCCCTTCAGAAGTTGTTCGACTCCGTCTTACTGGAAAGGAAAACTCCAAAGGCATGGAGCAGAGGTGTGGTGGTGCTGTTCTTCAAAAAGGGTGACAACGCCTTACTGAAGAACTACCGCCCCATCTCACTTCTGAGCCATGTCTATAAGCTGTTTTCAAGAGTCATTACGAACCGTCTCGCACGCAGGCTAGATGACTTCCAGCCTCCCGAACAAGCCGGTTTCCGAAGAGGCTTTAGCACCGTAGATCACATCCATACGCTTCGTCAGGTTATACAGAAGACTGAGGAGTATAACCTGCCCCACTGTCTAGCGTTCGTGGACTACGAGAAAGCCTTCGATTCGATTGAAACCTACACTACACACCTACCTACCTGTACTACAATCTCTCCAACGGTGCCAAGTGGACTACCGCTATATCGAAGTGCTGAAGTGTTTGTACGAGAACGCCACTATGTCAGTCCGACTCCAGGACCAGAACTCGAAACCTATTCCGCAGCGGGGAGTCAGACAAGGAGATGTTATTTCTCCTAAACTGTTTTCCGCTGCACTGGACGATGTCTTCAAGACTCTGGACTGGAGAAGGCTAGGCATCAACATAAACGGCGAGTACATCACTCACCTTCGGTTTGCTGACGATATATTTGTCTTGGCTGAGACCATGGAGGATTTAAGTATATTGCTCAATGACCTCAGTAAAGACTCCGAGCAAGTTGGTCTAAGGATGAACATGGAGAAGACGAAGATCATGTCAAATGCCCATATAGCACCAACTCCCGTAACAATCGGACACTTTACGCTCGAAGTTGTAGACGATTACATATACCTAGGACTAGACTGTCCAGTTAGGCAAGTCCCACTTCGAGAAAGAGATTAATCGTCGAATCCGACTCGGCTGGTCAGCGTTCGGGAAGCTACGGCACATCTTTTCGTCCAACATTCCGCAGTGTCTCAAGACGAAAGTCTTTGACCAGTGTGTGTTGCCAGTGATGACATATGGTACTGAAACGTGGTCGCTTACTATGGGCCTCATAAGAAGGCTCTAAGTCACCCAAAGAGCAATGGAGAGGGCTATGCTAGGAGATTTTCTGCGTGATCGCATCAGAAATGAGGCCATCCGCAGCAGAACCAAAGTGACCGATATAGCCCTTCGAATCGCTAAACTTTATTGGCAGTGGGCGGGGCACATAGCACGCAGAACCGATAGCCGTTTTGGCGGAAAGGTTCTCGAGTGGCGACCACGTAGCGGAAGGCGTAGCGTGGGCAGGCCCCCCACACGGTGGACTGATGACCTGGTAAGGGTCGCGGGTGTCCGCTGGATGCGGGTGGCGCAGGACCGGTCATTGTGGAAGTCTTTGGGGGAGGCCTATGTCCAGCAGTGGACGTCATTCGGCTGAATGATGATGATGATTAATAATATACCTTTTTGTATAATGTATCATATGTACGAAGTTCATAATAAACATTTTCCATGCAAACTGTTATCATAATTATGTCAAGCAAGCTTTCTCAAAACTCATACGAAACAAGCGCCCACGCCACCGACTCAAGAAAAAAGGTAGCCCAGAGAGCGCTCAAGATATAACCGTGCGAATGCCAGGCGCGCAGGATGCAGTAATTGCAGATTGCGGGGTGCAGGATGTGGCGTGAGAACCGCCACTGCGAGGAAAGCAATTTGCGCTTCCTCCACATGATGCTCTCAGGTGGTAGGGGAGTGGAACGCCAGCCCTGCATGAGCATTGGAAGGACCATTAGGCCATTAGAAGAAATCCAGGGCCAGATATTAACTCTTTTTTTTTTTTGTTTAGTTATACGACGTTTTCAGCGTGGCAACGCCGCCAGCATCATGGGAACTTTTGAGCCATCTACGATCCGGGGCGGTCCTTTAGATTAGGTTAGGTTAGGTTGAAGGTGTTGACGAAGCCTGTTGCGGATTTTGTAATAATTAGTTATTAATAAATTAAAGTGTGTTTATTTATTATTTCAATTTAATGTAAATGTATTTATTTCATTTCAATTTTATGTTTTTAGTATGGACTAGGTCTGGAATAAATTATTTTCATTCATTCATTTAATGCTGCGGGTAAAGGATGACTTACCTCCACCACCAGCATATCAGCCGAAGGACATCCACTGCTGGACATATGCCTCCCCCAATTTCATGGACGGTAAAAACGTATGTTTTACGATAATATTTATTTACGTAATAAGAGTACGAATATACAATGAACATTTCGTCATAAGTAAATCTTTTACCATAATTTATATACATACCATACGTACGAAATAAACGTTTACCTCAAAAACTGTTATCATTAATGATTGGAGAAAGGTAGCCAGTTATTGCACTTTGACGTCGAAAGTAATAACGAACATGGATAAGCCTGTGTCGTTATTTTTTTTATTATTGCAGTTTATTTCTATGCTTGATATTTGAAATCGATTTCGTTTAACATTGACAATCTACTTCTATAAAGAGAACGACCTCTCTACGTCAACATACGTGAGCGATGCCACTGTAGGTATGCCTATCCCATCAAAATAATAAATGTGAAAATGACAGCCAAGTTCAATATGCTATGCGTGGTTGTCGCCTTCACCGACAAAAGAATTGAGATCTAAATGGGAGCCAAGTTCCGTAGATTATCTGAAAAGGTGCAAGTCTGGTCTCTGGTCTCCCGAAAGAATAGTTCAGTTTCTTCTGTACCTGGCACGCTTGACGGCTGAATACCTATGCAGTAAATGACTACCGTAGAACTCATGTTTTTCTACCGTACGTTCGAGAAACGCACAGTAGTACACCTGTAAAAAATCTCATTGAATATTATCAGTCTAATAAGTTTCGAAAATTAGGGCCTATGTAGGTATACTTTTCATTACTTTTCTGCTTCAGCAGGGAGCTAAAATAATGAAATTCCTCGTTTTACAATAGATGAGTAGCACCTGTAGCACAATATTTTTTATTGCTATTTTTTTTCAATTGTTGAAATGCATTTTCATCATTGAATTGCACATTCGTCATGTCCCGTCACGACAAATCAAACTATATGCCAGCACGCGCTACAGTTTATTAAAAAAACTTCTTTAACTATTCTAAGAGATACGTGCGCGGCACACGTGACCGAAATACTCCAAAATGCCCTAAAGTTTACTGTAATTATGTATGTCTGTGTGGGTGCGTCAAATCGGACATTGGTATGGATTTGTTTTACTGCTATGACCTAATTTTCACATAACATACAGTATCTCAACACCTATCATAACTACATTTGCTATAACGTTTAAAGTAGTGGGTCTGTGAGCTGTACCTAGACCTCGCAAATTTTTTTTTTTTCAAATTGCAAAATTGTTAAAAACTGACTAGGCTAAAAAGGTAGGTAATTATCGAACGTGCTCACAAAATTTTATGAGAATCGGTTGAGAAATGCGATCTGTAGAGGAAAACATCCGGACAGACAGACATACGAATTAAATTTTGTCGAAAGCTGAAACGGAGACGCTTCGCGATAAAAAAATGCATAATTCTATTCAAAATTATGTTATTTGTTTTTATAAAACTTAATATTATGTCAATTGATTGTTATGTTTCTTGAAATTATGCTAAGTGATTTGTTTGTATAAAGTTTTTAATTTTGCAACTTAATCACTGATACAGTTGGAATATGATATACTATTATGAAATTTGTTCTTGGTAATTGTGATTGAGTACTCTTTAACTGCCTGACAAAAATCTGTGCATTCAGCAGCTTCCCAGTCTGCCTCCAATTGCTTTTTAACCAAATCGGCTATTATTGAGTGAGATTTCCGTCAAGCGAAATCTTTTGTAAATTTTCTAGTCTAAGTTTAATAGATATAACTTAGCTACTGAAATATAGTAGTAACTCCTATGAGTTTCCAAGCCTACACATTTGATTATCACTAAACATTACCAGCTAAGTGCGGTTTCTTTAATAAACAAACATAATAACTAAGATCTTAAGAAAATTAAACCGCTTTCAAATATCATTTTTTGTCGCTAAAAATGGAATCCTAAAACATGAACCGTCAAAAGGCGGAGTGTGACCTTTTTGGCATCAACATATAGCGAGAGCCCTTTGTATGCCAGCATGTTTTTTAACTGACATGACAAACTGGTGGTCCAACGTATACCGGCGCTTTACCTACTGTCTGGTAGCGCCTCGAGGCAGAACCGCTTTTGTTTTAAAGGAATGGGTGAGCGATTGTCTCTCGCCTTTTCTGATGTGTTCCATTTTTGCTCCGTAAATGTTTCTTTTTTCGAATTTAGAGCCAGAATTTTTGGCGCTGTTTGAAAGCCGAAAGTATTTTGTATTTTTTAGCTGTTTTTTTGGCTGCTTGGCTTTTATGTTTTTACTATAGCAATTTACTTGCTGAAAACTAATTTTATGTTCTTTTGAGTCATTCAGTGCAGAGAATTAAGTTGTCTCTATTGTGAGTAAGTATGCCAGCAATGTACTATGTATTTACATTATTGAGTGGCAAAAAATAGCAATTTGCTGTCGCTTCCATTTAAATAGAGGATCTACTGTCTAAATGTTATATAGCAACAAAAGTTAAATAAGAGTTACAATAGTATCGTTGTGTTTACGAAATTGGATCCTAATATTTACTATATGGATTGTTATTCTCACTATAATATAGTGATCATAGCAATATGCATATTTTCATGTTATAATGCGCGTGCGCCCGAGTGCAGTGTCGAGTCAGCAAGATGCGATGTGTCACAAGCACAAGACGCTGACGTCGAGCACGTCGTGTCACCCCCTGCACCCCGCGCCCCGCTTCCCGTCGCCCAGTCGTCTGCTCCAGCTGTGAATGTGACGTCATGCGCTAGTGCGTCGACTCCTCGTCGCGCTTACGCTGCCTCCGCTGCTACTGCTGCTTCAAAACGACAGGCCGCACCTCTACTACCGCAGAAATCAACAGGTAGAAAGCAGATAATTGATAAAGATGGCTTCATATCGGTGGATACGAAGAAGAAGTCGGCTCGTCGCAACCTGTGTGGAACCGCGGCGGTTGGATCACTCCGGCCCGCGGTACCGACGACACAGCTGTACGTGTCCCGTCTGCACTACACGACGAAAGCTGAACAGCTCGTCCAGTACCTGCGCGTCAAGACCAACACCACCCTGAGGGTCGAGCGATTGGAGTCCCGCCGCAATGTGAACTTCTATCCGTGTGTGGTGAGAGTGCCAACCGACAAGCTGTCGACCTTCATAAAGGAGGAGTTCTAGCCGAAAGGTGTCGTATTCCGGCGATTTCGCGGCCAGTTATTCGACACCCTGAATAAGCGCCTTGAGTCGACGTCTTATCGCGATACAACTTAATTCTAAGAAATAAAATAATATATGTATGTTAATCTTTAAGGTATATGTAATATGGGCCTCAGATGTCCGAAATAAATGATTATTATTATTATTATTATATTTGTCTTTACTATTTTTTTAACTATAAGTGAACCGCAGAATTTTCTATTTGTATAGTTGTCACATATTCAATTGAAAATATAGTTACCGAAACCAAATTCTGGTTTCGGTAACCTGATTTTTTTTCCGTGAACAAATATTCGTGTTCTTCACACAAATAAATCTGTCTTCATAGGCAGGGTGACTGCTATCTAAGCCAAAGTCGTCGTCCAAAGCAAAGTGTCTTTTGACTAACACATACATACAAAATGAAACTCATTTTAATCGCAATATAACCATTTTCATATTACGACAAAACGTTATTGACAGATAGTACGTCGTTAAATTGGTTTACCTATATTTAGATTATATTACTGTATTTACTGCACACATTTCACATTAATCGCCTTCATAATATATTAACATTATTACATTCCTGTCATTACAAGCCACTATTCGTGTTACATCCAATCCGCTACGCCACATAAAACAGCGGCGACCCAATATAGACGATCGCGCGTTACATGCGAGACGTAATGACCGTTACTGCTACCGATCTACAGGCGAGACATACATCCAGTAGGGTCGGTATTCCATCTGCGACATTTTTTCTACAAGAAAATCTGCGATCAGTTACAACAACCCCCAACTCCTGTCTTAATACATTTTGGGCGTTAAGGTTAGACCACTGTCCTAGCTTCCCTTAGCGCATTGGCTCACGCGTAACTTCATTGGATTTAACTTTTAAAGCATCTGTGATAGAAGCATCGGATGATATCACACAAACACATCCACTTTTATGATAATCTTACAAAATGAGAATTACCGAAACACGAAAACGGCGATATACACGTAAGTATGGATACTATTGGATACTCATTTTGTCAAAAATCACGATAGGCGGCCCAAGTATTTTCAGGCTGTGGCCTCACTCTCTTCTTTGTTTCACTTACCTATAACCAAGCAGTAATCACGAGGCAATCCTGGTTTCGTAATTTTCCCAACTCCAAATTTTTTTTTTGTACAAATTTGTTTATTATTACAGCAATAATTTTAATTAACATACACCAACAATTGAAATTAATTATACCGACTGCCTGTGTCAAGTCCAAGTCTGGTACAAGTTGTACACATTTCATTTACCTATTTAAATAAGACATTTATACTATTCTACTATTTACTGTATCTCAAATATGTAAATTAAGTTGAGTTAGTTTTACATTCTTGTGTAGACTTAATGAGATATATTATATCTAAGACATAAATTAAGTTAAAATACCAGCGTGTTTGAGAAATTTATTTAATGTAAGAAATGTTCTTTGAATTTTTCAGAAATTGAGAAATACGGGGTATTGTACCTATAGGCAAGATATTTGTATTATTTGGTCGAATAAAAAAGTCCACTGTTTCTCTCTATCTCTTACAGAAATACCAAACAAAACACAAGGCGACCGCACTAATGGGTTATTGTGCTCATAAATACCTATTACGCCCTTAGTGCCACTCGTAATACTGTCTCTCATACGTATGTATTGTTTTAGGTTAGGGGTCCGATCAGTTTTGTGACAATAGTGGTAGATTTTAATACTTTAAGAGGCTTAGTTATACCCAATATAGCTTGTCTAGGAAAACAGCGGGGGTTCAAGGGTTGCGTCGCGACTCGAGAATTTGAATTGGAGGTTGTAGGTTTTAATCCGATGGGCAGCAAACAGGTACCGAAAATAACCGGAGATTGTATTCCTTACCTGTCTAATTTTAGAGATGCTATTCGACATCTAAAATGTGTCAGCCCTGTGAGGCGATATCCCTAATTTATTTTCTTATAGATCATATTTGGGTGAACTTATTATGCCGCATTCTGTGATTTATGTCTAAATCACCCCCCATCAATATAATAAAACTAGTCGAATATCACTCTAGCCGCCCAAAAACCGTTTAAAACACATCCTACTTTTTTTCAATGAAATATTCTTAATTGGAAAATTCGCATTTGTTTAGTTCAGTTTAGTTTTAAAACAAAATGAATCCCACATTTTTTTACTATAAATGGTTGATACTCTTCCCATCTTATTTAGCATGTTGGGCAGTGGGCTGTTGTTTCTCCTGATTTATCATTGCAATTTTCCTCTGCATGTAATTCCGATATAAACTAACTATTAAGGATAGCTATCAATTTATATGTACCAAGTAGCATATTTATGTAATGATATTTTTGAAAGTTCTGCAATCAATTGAGAGTTGAGAGTATTGGGAGTTTTGGGAGCCTTGGTGTTGTCATTTCCAGCAACGTCCAGTTTTGGAGCCACTTAGAAGGCAAAGACAAGCTGCATCTAAAAAGCTAAGTGAGCTCAATAGAGCGAAGCGGTACTTCACCCTAGGACCCGGGATTTTATTGTATAAGTCACAAGTTCGTCCCCACATGGAATATTAATGGGCGCGGGAGCACCTGGATGGATACTAGCTTAGGATTTTTGACTCACATTAGAGACGCGTAGACGATCCCAAAATCACAACCGATATAAAACCGTTAAGATCAAGGTAAAAATTTGCCTCCTGCGTGTTCTCTCTATCGCTTGTATCGTTGTGTTGTTTGTGCCCCGATTGCCCTGAAGAACTGTTCGATATGATTACCATGACCGCTTTCCAATCATCTCACAGTTCGGCAGTGCATTCATCCTACCACCTTAGAACCTAAATGGTCGCGTACAGTACGATTATAGAGGGATTTCCTTCATCGGACGCTCCGTTTGTGGGATGCCTTGGTTTTCCCGAGCGACTACAGTAAGGAGTGTTTAATATTTTAAAAGGTCGGTATCGGATATGTGACACTCCTGAAGTTGTAGGAGTCCATAGACTGCAGTGACTGCTTAGCATCAGCAGGTGGTTAAAAATGATCTTGAGTAAAAATAAAATAAATGGAAAATCAATAAATAATGGGGGACAATCTTACACAAATCGACCTAGTCCCAAACTATGAAAAGCTTGTATTATGGGTACTAGACGACGATATAGGTACATAATAATATAGATAAATACATACTTAAATACATAAAAAACATCAAAGACCCAAGAACAAATATCCGTGCTAAATGCACAAATATTGCCCTGGTCGGAATTCGGACGCGGGACCTCTAGCTTCGGAGGCAGTGTCACTACTAACTAGACTAAACAGGCCTTCAAAAAAGAAGTTAATATTTGTTTTTTTTTTTTTTATAGTAGATAAAAAAAGAGTAATACAATATCAAGTTATTAATATATGTAAGTGTATAGACATTAACGAATACGTAGTGAATACGTAGGTATATATTGCTTTGAAACAAAAAGACGGACTATTGCTGAGTGTTCCCTCAGACATTGAAGGTTTCCTGAACAAATTGCAAAAAACTCCAACACTTCGTTTAATATTTCACGTTCAACATTTGCCGAAGTGAAAGTATTTGATACTCATCCGGGATTACCAAGATAATGTCTTATAATCATTACAAACTTTCCTTGTTTAACCGAACACCGATCAAACAACTGGAATTCGCCTCATAACTAAACATTGATTAAACAATTGTTAAAATAAATGGGATTAAACAAATTTAAACTGCCTATTTACTCGATTAATCGAAACTCGCTGTAACGGAACAAGTAAACTGACTTTAACATAAATTCCAAGGGTTTTTTACTTCTGTTATTTATGTGACAATGTTTTAGGTTGAGTGCCAGTCGAGATATTCTCTATGTGGTTTGATGAAGTCGTGTGCTTACTGTTTCATCTACAGTCTACTCTCGCTTTTCCCACGTTGCAGTCGTCTAGTGCTAAATAGCTGTATTGGAATTTTGACCAAATAATTAAAATCAAAATTAAATATTTATTCTGCAAAAAGGCCACAAGGGCACTTTTACATGTCAAAGCGTGAATTATACAATCAAAAAAAACTGACAATCTTACTTAATAATAATGATTAAAAAACCGGCTAAGTGCGAGTCGGACTCGCCCACCGAGGGTTCCGTACAAAAAATAAAAACGGCAAAGAGTCCGACTCGCATTTGGCCGGTTTTTAATATTTTTTGTTATAGCGGCAACATAAATACATCATCTGTGAAAATTTCAACTGTCTAGCTATCACGGTTCATGAGATACAGCCTGGTGACAGACGGACGGACGGACGGACAGCGGAGTCTTAGTAATAGGGTCCCGTTTTACCCTTTGGGTACGGAACCCTAAAAATATAATGATTAACAATTACAGGTGGACTAGAATACACCTTAAAACACAACAGACACTAATTTTATGAAAGCAACGTCCCTTCCCACCCATAGGGATAGCTAGAACTTATTGATGTTTCCCTTCCCTGAAAAGCTACTGTTAGATATCTAGTGATATTTCAGACATTAAAGTTTCTTTAAAACCTAAAGACATCTGATTTCTAAACCCCCCAGATTGAAAATTGCTCGCGTGAAATCTTGGTTTTATTGGAATCTATCATCTAACAACGAGAAAGGAAGAATCCACTTTTAAACCTCACACAAAAGCTTCATTTTACAAAAGAATGAGAAAATGAGACCCCTTAATCTTTTAATTACAAGAACACCAAAAAAGGGGTTGCTTATTATTTTTTACTTTACTTGGAGAATAAAGTCATTAAATTGCCAGTGAATAATTACATCGATTTGTTTACAGCAGTGCTATTTCAATAACATTAAATATACAAATAGCAATTGCATTCAGTTTGGCTATTCTGTTTTTATTACTAAAAGGAAACTTGCTTATTGTTTCTTGATTAATTGTTGTAATTTTTTTTTTAATATGACCGGTTTCATATGCGTGCAATTTATTGCCTAAGGTGTTTGGCGTACTAAGTTCTTATAAGTACTTTCTATTTCAGCATTATAATGACTGACTGACAGCAATATTAAAACAATAAACTTTTTATACAAATGCAAGTCTACAACATTACATAGACAGAGACATTATATGACTGGTGGGAGAATCAAAATGAATTTCCTTACCATTATTATACTACTGTTATTTTTTTTAAAGAGACACACATCAATGCCCGTTTTCTGACTTCCGACCATATCGATTTTTAATTTAAATCAAATTATTTTGCTGTTGCAGAGAAATTATTGTACGCCACGTTACATAATTACTTAGGTCTTGAAAGTCTCGAGTTTTTAATAAAAAAACTCACTACAATCGTTTTGTTACAGCGACCCCTTTTTTTGTTTAGGGGGAAAAATGCATTACGCATACCACCCGGGTGCAGGGGGTGACCCGAGTGGTTATGTGGGACTCCCGTATAGGCTGATGAGACCCACGGTGTACCCACTAAAAACCCCCCCATCTGCCGCCTCGCCGCCTTGTGGTGAGGTCACGGGAACGCTTGCGCACACATCCGCGACCCCTGGATGACCAGTCCACGGTTACTAAGCCCCCCCGCCCCGACAAGGCGGGCACCCTCGAGGGGGCTGTTACAGCGACCCAAGTAACCCTTATTATGGTCACTGTTGCATAAAATACTATAAAAGCTTTAAGTAAATGCCAAAAATACCATCTTATTTTAAGCCTTGATTATAATATTCTATATGAAAATATAACTTATATACAATGCGTACATTAGAAGCAGGCTAGAATATAAGGCGATTGTATGGGATCCGCGTGAAAAAAAAAATACTATATTGATTGAAAGAGTACAACGAAAATTCGCTCGGTTCTTATACAAACGCTGCTATGGGTAGTATCCAACTCTCTTTCCATCATTGTTTGTGACCGGGATGGTTGGCCTGGAAACCCTGCATCTACGCCGGAAAATTTCGACGCTTACACACTACTGCCTTCTTTTACGCCACAAAGTGGATAACCCGACTGTCTTGGCCCAGTTGAATTTATTTGTACCTGACAACTTTACAAAGGCCGTGGGTCGTAAGGAAGGCGGGCACGGGTCCTGTTTGCGCACACGAGTAGAACTCGCACTTTACAAGCCCGCAATGCACCTACTGCCAGAGCCATCGCACTACTGAATGGTTTCCTTGCGCAAATCCAGGACGCCGATGTGTTTGCAGACAGTTGGTCGTCACTTAGACTAAAAATTATTCGTTTTGCAAATAGTCTCAGCTATCTGTAGTATGTTGATTTTTTTTCTACATCTCAATCTCTCATTTCCTACGGAGCAATTATACCAAGTCTGTGGCTTACTATCGGTTAGGAAATTATACATTCTCCAAACCACATTAAAAAGGCATAAAACCTTACCTTACAACCCAAGCTATAAAAAGAAAAGACTGATAACGAACATAGCTAAAATAACCAAAACTCGAACCACTTTTGCCAGCTCCCAATACAACACAAAGTCCGCACTCTTATACAATAAAATTAATAAATCACTAGACATTCACTCAAAACCTTACCTTGAATGTAAAAATATTGTAATAAACTGGCTAAAAAGTAAAACCTACGAAGATATAGAGAATTTACTTTGATGAATTGAATTGAGCTTTTGTAATACATACACACTCACATACTCACACAAACACACACACACAACACACACACACACACACACACACACACACACACACACACACATACACACACACACACACAAACATGCACCCAAGATAAAAGAGGTATTACCATTAGCTTACCTGTGTCTTTTTTTTTCCTTTTTGTTTAATAATTAATTTTCAATTGAAATGTATTTCCAAATTAGAGTTAGAGTTGTAAATATATAAGTTTTATTTTGTTTTCTCTGAGGAAGAGCGGTGCCTCCCAACACAGGCAATTTTTTGCTTACAGGGTGGCTCCATCCCTTAGACCACATAACACGTGTATTTTATGAAACAAAGAATTTTGTATTTGTTGATATAGATAATATTTAAATATAATAATTATAAATGTAGTTATTAGCGTTTAGTACCTCGGAAACCTTTGTATAATTCCACAAGAGAACAATTATAAATAATTAAATAACAAATTATGAGACGGCGGTTTGCAACCTTTTCTAAATTTCAAGAAACCTTGAATATCCTTAAAGCCTCAAAGTTCCGCAGAGAACACTATAAAAAACTAAAACTCCAACGAATCAGATAACCAGGAATAACCGACGTCCCTCAACCTATTTTACAGGAGAACCGTAGCGTTTAGTTTTAAATTAACGATGGAATTTAAAGAATTACGGGTGAAACGGAAGCTATTTACAAATCCTTGGGATGGAACCTTAACGCACCCCCTTACGACACCCTCAAACGGAACCCTCTTTCTGTAATTGCTCGGATATCGGCTATAATCCGATAAGAGCCTGAATTAACTTTTTTAGAAGGCGATTTGTTTTTCTGGTGAATTCTGTCGGTAAGTGATTAGGTAATTTGAAGATTTGGGCGTATTAAAGGAACGAGCGAATGAGTCTTAGAGGAATCGCAGATAATGGATTATACTTAAATACTTAGTAGTAAATTCCTATTGTACACAAAGCACTGAATAAAAACAACAGACAGCAGTGTCAATACAATTTAATAGTCAATTCTTTGCAAGTGGTCCCGTTAAAAAATTTTTTTTCTTAATTAATTTTTTCCTTAAAGATAGCTTACGTGTATTTCCTTTACCCTTCTGAAGTGAATTTAATACATTTTTATTTAAAAAAGGAGAAAAAATTAATATAAAATACCTATAATATATTGTAAAACAGGACCTGAACTCAAAGCCTATTCCGTTGCTGCGGGGCGTCAGGCAAGGAGATGTTATTTCTCCTAAACTGTGATCCGCTGCACTGGAGGATGTTTTCAAGACTCTGGACTGGAGAAGGCTAGGCATCAGCATAAACGGCGAATACCTCACTCACCTTCGGTTTGCTGACGATATAGTAGTCTTGGCTGAGACCATGGAGGATTTAAGTTTAATGCTCTGTGACCTCAGTAAAGCCTCCGAGTGAGTTGGTCTAAGGATGAACATGGACAAGACGAAGATCATGTCAAATGCCCATGTCGCACCAACTCCCGTAACAATCGGACACTTTACGCTCGAAGTTGTAGACGATTACATATGCCTAGGACAGACTGTCCAATTAGGTAGGTCCAACTTCGAGAAAGAGATTAATCGTCGAATCCGACTCGGCTGGGGAGCGTTCGGGAAGCTACGGCACATCCTTTCGTCCAATATTCCGCAGTGTCTCAAGAAGAAAGTCTTTGACCAGTGTTTGTTAGAGCGGAGAGAGCTATGTTGGGAGTTTCTCTGTGTGATCGCATCAGGAATGAGGCTATCCGCAGCAGAACCAAAGTGACCGATATAGGCCTCCGAATCGCTAAACTTAAGTGGCAGTGGGCGGGGCACATAGCACGTAGAACCGATGGCCGTTGGGGCGGAAAGGTTACATATACAAACTCACGCCTCGCCAGTATTCCCAGAAGGGTTATTTTGTGAATATGAATTAAATTATCGATGGCAGTTTTAGCAGTACATTTGTTGGTCGACAGATAAAGAAAATCTTTACAAATTGGAATGCGAAATGTGTTCCCAGATCCACCCCCTGATCGAACAAGTTAGTCATGCGTATGTGTGCAATTTAACAAAGCCGCGCAACAAAATCGAACTGTGACGAAAACCACGTCAACTGACCGAGTATTTCGAAAAGTTTAAGTCTAGAATGAATTTTTGACGTATGATAATTATATGCGAATCGTATTCGTTTACTTATATTCCCTCTTTTATGACTAAAGAGCCAACTAGAGGTACAAATATATGAACTAAGCGCTGATAGAAACATAGAAATAGATTGCAAGTAGAATGAAATGGTTTGTTGCAAATTGATGCACATTTCGAACGTGATTCTTGGTGGAAACTATAGTTGTGGTTTATGTTAAATTCAGTTTGAAAATTTAACATAAATGATAAAATAACTGTAGCGTAGGTACACCTTTATTACTTGTAATAAAAGAGAAAAACATATCCGGGGATATATGTATAAAAAGGAATCTTGGTTAAAAAATACTATAAGTATAGTGAAAAACACATTTTTTAAGGGCCCAGTGATATTGAATCTTATGTTGTAGGTATGAAGAGTTTGACAGGAAAAAACTTTTCTCACAATTTCTGTACCAGGCAATATAAAGCAAATTGAAACACGGGTCTGAGCTAGTATGATATATGACAACTGGCAACAGCAGTACCGACTCGCCCAAAAAATACCTAAAAATACATCAAAGCATGAATGTGATGTCTGGATAAGGACTATTCTGGATTTAACTAGTACTGAAATAGTAAAACGTGATTAACCAGACGAAGCGTGTTAAAAAGTAACTAAAGTACGAAAATAATATTCATAAATTTTAGAACAGTGCCAGTCTAGACAAGAAAACTCTATTAGGTAGGAGTTGATCTCATTTTTATTTAATCCCTAGTGAGAAATAATTCTACTGTAGGTAACTGAATTTAATCCTATACTACGATACATGGCGAGCTTTTTTGATGTATTATAAAAAAGTAAATATAATTACATTGTAACTGAATTCAGTACTCTCAGGCTCGGCACTTTGAAAACAACAGATGAAATTGTACCTGGGGACCAATTATAGAATGCAATTTTGACAATTGAATAATTTTGTATAAAATCATATATTTCTTCAATGGAATAAGATTTAAAAAAGGTATGCGTATACACATTAAAAGTTCGAAATAGTATACTACGAGTATAATGTAATATTTAAATGTGGATCTTTGTTAATTTATTTTATTTTATAACATGATCCATCAAAATTGGTGTAAGGTACTGTGTCATACAGCAAATTTCATGATAAATAAACGCATTGCATGACCGATTTCATTTCTGGAAACCTAATTTAGGCACCAAGGTCATGTGATTTGACTCAGCTAAACTTATTTGTAGGGTTTTCTGCAATTACAAGATTTACAAGTCTATGAGAACAAGCCGCAATGCACCGGTCACCCTTAAATTCCATATAATCCAGGCCACTGGTCAAATTCGGCTGGAACTATGCGGCAGTTAATGAAAATCAGACCTCTCTGTTTAGTGCAACATAGCTCTAAAGAACGGCACATACCTGTGTTTCAAATAAAAATGTATTTACAGTACCATATGGTGCTACTTTACCGCACGAGTGCGATAATCAGCAGTTTACGTGCATAATTATGTTGAAACTTAAAAGAGCCACGTGTACTGTAAAACGTTGTACGGTACACGTGCGAACAGGTAATTCGCAACTCGAGCCGATTTTAAACACTTCCTTCGGTCGTGTTTTAATTCATCACCACTCGTTGCGTATTTCCTGTTCTCTGCAATTGTATCGTAATATACTATTACAGTACATACGGTGCTACTTTACGCACGAGTGCGGTTATCAGCAGATTACGTGCATATGTCGAAATTTTAAAGAGCCATATGTACTGTAAAACGTTGTACGATACACGTGCGAAATGCGAATAGGTAATTCGCAACTCGTGTCGATTTAAAACACTCCCTTCGATCGTGTTTTAACTTATCACCACTCGTTGCGAATTTCTTGTTTTCTGCACTTATATCGTAATGTACTATTATTATACAGTATGTTTACTTCCTTTTCAACACCGTACCGTACGGAAAACTCTTTAACTTTTTTCACAAAAATAAAATGTGTAAAATTTAAGTATATATTCCACAATTTCTCATTCAATAAACCTAAGTACTAGTTTTTGAGTAAAATGCCTGTTAACTATAGATAAATCACAAGACGAAAGATTAAGTTCTGTCCTTTTATACTTACTTTGTCAAAGTATTTACAGGTGAAAAATTTAAGAAAATTACCTGTTGTACGAGATATTGTGATTTGTTTGATAAAAAATTACATATTTTAAAGGTGTAGGTAACACTAACAAAACAAATGTCTATTAAAACACGTCACAACTACATACAACAGGTCATTTTCTTAAATTTTTCACCTATACCACATTGACTTTCTTTCCCGTAATAAAGAAAGAGCCAATAAATAAACCTACGATTTTAATTGAGCTAGTTTCGCGTACAGTCCAATAACGGAACCACATTCATAACTATTTTATTCGTATGTTTACGGATCCCTAAATCATGGGCGATATTGGACATTATTATTGCCCGGGCTGCGAAGCGATACATTCTGGTACAAAAGAGAAAATTTCAGCGCATTTCATTAGCAAAGATCTCACGGTTCGAAAATAAATGACATACAATTATTATTATTACCAAACTACGAAATTAAAAAATTACGACTTTATATTAGTGACACGTTATACTTACTATATGAAGGTCATATTTTCAAAGGAACCTAATTTTGCCTGGGTTGCCCTACTTGGGGTTCAGGGCAGTCGGACTACTTTGAGATAAAAAGCAAATTATGCGGTGTACTAAATAATCAGCTACCATAAGACTTAAAGAAATTACAATATTGGACCTTTAATATCTGAAAACAATGTCTCAGGACAATCAATCAATCTTCAGGACATAAAGTGTCGAGGTGTTTCAAAAAAAACATTAAAAAAATTGGAAGTTACGAGTAAGTTACACAGTCACCCTTATTTTTCCACTTGAAACCATTTTATACTACTGCTATTATTATTATTGGAAAATATGACAATGGTGTCCCGGACCTTTGGGAGGCGTGCGTAGAATCGAAGTACCGACGTACCGAAATACCAAGCGAGTACCACATAGCCAACACGTAGAGGCCCTTTTGACAATTTAATGTAATGCAAGGGATACACCGAGCGGAAGCTGGCGAAACTAACTAACGTATTTTGTTTTTTTTTTAATTCAGTTTATTGTTATTATTATTTAAAAAAAGCATTAAGTGTTCATGTTGAACTGAAATATTTCTTGAAGCTTATGATTAATTGTAGTGTAGGTATTTCGTCAAATCCGACCCGGTCGAAACCGACTCAGGTGGGCAGCGTTGGGGAAGCTACGGCACATCTTTTCGTCCAATATCCCGCAGTGTCTCAAGACGAAAGTCTTTGACCAGTGTGTACTGCCAGTGATGAAATACGGTACTGAAACGTGGTCGCTTACAATGGGCCTCATAAGAAGGCTCAAAGTCACCCAAAGAGCAATGGAGAAGGCTACGTTGGGAGTTTCTCTGCGTGATCGCATCAGGAATGAGGCCATCCGCAGCAGAACCAAAGTGACCGATATAGCCCTTCGAATCGCTAAACTTAAGTGGCAGTTGGCGGGGCACATAGCACGTAGAACCGATAGCCATTGGGGCGGAAAGGTTCTCGAGTGGCGACCACGTACCGGAAGGCGTAGCGTGGGCAGGCCCCCACACGGTGGAATGATGACCTGGTAAGGGTCGCGGGTGACGCTGGATGCGGGTGGCGCAGGATCGGTCATTGTGAAAGTCTTTGGGGGAGGCTTATGTTCAGCAATGGACGTCATTCGGCTGACATGATGATGATGAGGTATTTCGTTGGTCATTTGAAGACTATACCGATTTGTCCTACTGGACGATAATCTCGCCTATGATTTAGTGTTGTATTTAGACATTATGTAGGAATAAATATAAATTCCTTGCGTTATTATTTTCTTTTGTAATTTGTGGGCGGTTGGTTCGTTATTTACACCGTTTATAATGAGATACCGCTTTTGTCTGTAAGATACATGTATATTCTCAGGATTTACGAGAAATGAGTGAGTATGAACTTTATTAAACAATTCTCAAAAAGTCAGAATTCATAAGACAACCTATAAAAAATAAGAAAAATTATATTATTTACAATTTTTGTTAGAAATGTGTTGGAAGTTGTTAAAACGTAGGTATGATATTAATTTACAGTCAATAGGTAAGTAGGCACTTACTACCATACTGCCGCCAATGAGCCGCCTGGCTCTGCGGTCCACCGAGTCGAGTGCGGCAAGTTGGTACTTAGCCGAGCCATCCCAAAAGTAACTACAATACTCCATGCAAGATCGGACTTGGGTTTTGTATAAAGAAAGAAGCTGCCCAGGCGTGAAATTTCGCTTGACGTTATTTAGGATGCTCAACTTTTTTTGTCTGCTTAGACCTCGTTACTTCATCCCCTAACATTGGAAGATTCCGGGGTCCCAGACTATTTTCATGCCAAAAATCTAAGCCCATTCACCGGGACGAGTGAGCGTGATAAGACGGACTAATTTACTTTCGCATTTAACTATAATATTAGTACCTATTTATAAATACGTTCTTTAACATACTCTGTCTCTGCCTGTACCAAATGCGTATTTAATCTGTTTAACTGTTCATCTCACTCCAATAGGTATTCGTTTACAGGAGAGAAAAGCTTGACTACAAGCAAGTTTTGAAACTTTCACAAAGAAAAGCTAAACAAAGGACATAAGACCAGAAATTCCTAAAGGATATTTATCTCAATGCAAATTAAAATACTAATAAACCCCGAAGACTGGAAAGGAATGTAAAATCCACTTTACAACAAGAGCATTGAAGTTGTTCTCACAAAGTTGGCTGCACTTCATCATTGTTTGGAACATTATGTTGACGGGTGGCTTACAACAGCATATCTATTTGTGACGCGCACAAAATCTAGTTCCACCTCCCTCGAGTTGTAAGTATCAACCATTACACGCCTGTTGTCAAACATTCGGTTTCAATGGTGTTTCACGCGCTAGCTTCCACTCGAGCGCCGAGTTAGTGTTAAAATGAGGGCGCAAAATACACAATGTTGTAATTTCAGATTTGCCTGTATTGTGCCAAGGATGTTAGCGTTAGCGTAGCGCCCAGAAAAAAATAACACAATAGACCTTATTACATGCCTAACTATCAATTCGTCGTACCAACCACCTTGAAAGTGAATGATTGCCGTCTCTTTCCATCTTAAAGCTGCGTATCTACCTTGTTAGCGATAAGTTGGTAGGTGTAAAGAACGTTTAATATGACTTATCTTACCGTCAAATAGTTTCTAGTGAGTTGGCAGCATCTCTTCACTAATGAACTGCGAAGCTGGGCTTAATACTAGTTGTTAGATTGCAAAACGTTTTTCAGTACGAGAGGAAGTTGTGCACAGTTTATGTAGTTTGTATTTTGTTTTTTAATTCGGTCGGCTCGACTGCAAATGTGAAGCTTAAAGGATGGCTTGACTAATCATTGAGAGTATTTAAACAGTAGAGAAGTGAATTTAGCTGCACGGTTTTTAATTGTACTTTCAATTTGTAGGTATGTTGGTACTTCGAATAATTCAAGACGAATTGGAACTTAATTCTGTTTGCCCCTTTTATAGCAGTTGTAAAAATGAAACTCAAAGATATGAGTTGAGTTTAAATTTACAATTGTATGACATTTAAAAGCGCCCGAGGGGCCGACTTGGAGAATACATCGTTTCATTTCATTTCAAAGATAAGATTTGATTCAACGTGTTGAACTCGGGAACGTAATCACAAATCACCCTTTCCGACTATACATGTAATTTAATCACCTTTTGCAATCGTTGTTACAATGAATAAGGCATTTTTTCACTTTACTTTTTTTTTGTTTTAACGGAATACATAGATCATCCTGTACATTTGACATACTCTCATCTGTATGGGTGATGACAAAACTGTAAGCAGCGAGAGCGCGTACCGGTCCTAATCTAAATTCATTCGACGAAGTTGGTGTTTCGCAAAGACTCAGCGTCTCGATCTGGCGAAGTTTAACCGATCGAAATGGAGTCTACCGCTCCAAAAAGTCAATCTTTGAAACATCTTTCTGTTGTTGATTCTTGAGCACATGTCACTTGGATGAAGTCATCTTGGAACACGGTACGCTTCTAGAGAAAATCTCCTCTCGCCAACGCTCCGGCTGTGGAATGTCCTGAAGTTATCCCGAGAGATTACAGTATGAGGTTGTTCAAACAAGCAAAATTAAAAAAAAAAACCGATTGGGTAAAACAACATTTGGACAATTAAGACGAATCTATTGACGTAAGAATCATCAAAATCGGCCGAAGCGTTTGGTCTCTACAGTGCCACAAAGGAACATACATACATAGACTGATACATACACATTACCCTCCTTTGCTTTGTAAAAAGAGGTAGTGTATAGGTGTGTTAAAGGGTCAGCAACGCGTTAATAGGCTACGGTAACTGATTATCATCAGGCGGACGCTTGTTTGCCTCTCTTATGGTTTAAAAATAAAAAGTCAGACATACTTATTTCTGAAGCGTCGGCTGCTGTTTGCGAGTTTTCTTTACATGGCATCTCTTAATTTTTCACTATCATGCCAGCTCTGCCAAAATGAAACTCTTTTACATACAGGAAAATTTAAATCAAACATACGTACGAAAAAATTCAAATGCAGCTGAAATCCGGAATGGGTGCTAGTGAAAATTTCATTTGCCACAATCGTGCACGGGAGCGCTTACCTCGCATTCCAATGGAGTCTGCCGTTTAGCTGGAAGTAAAAATTTCCACCCCATGTTGACTAAATTGAGCATTGTAGGTATTATTTTATACGATTTATGTACATTCAGCTACAGAGAAACGTAACACCCACTGCATTGAAGTTTGTATGCAGGGGGTCAAGTTTCTCTTTTCCTTCCTTTCAAATCGAACTAATTTTAAACGACTTCACAAAAAGGAGGAGGTTCTCAATTCGGCTGTATGTTCTTTTACGCGTGTAGACTTGCGAAAGCTACACGCCTAATTTAACAAAAATGCTACTTCTAAATATCAACAATCTACAGCCGACATCAAAAAGATGACAATTTGCCTTTGTACAATGGCATAAGGTGATGAAAGCATAAACATATGTTTGGCATTCATTGTACACATAAAGAAATCAAATTTCATATTTTTTATCATATCAAAATACTTCAATAAAAACCAGCCAAGTGCGTGTCGGGTCACGCACAAAGAAGACCGACACCTCCTAATATACAGTTTTTCAGCAATAACTCAAAAACCGTTAGAGCTATCTTGTTCAAACTAAAAATCGTTGAAAGTATTTATAATTATACTTGATTTTTTGCAGAATTTTAAACTTCATAGTTTGGAAATTAGAGGGGGGGGGGACACTTTTTACGACTTTAACAGGTGATATCTCACCAACGGTTGACTGAAATGTAAAATTTGTAGAAACCTCTATGCCATTTTCAAAGGCCTATCCAAAGATACCCACAAACCTACGTGCATTGAAAAAAAAAACGTTTACCCCCCTGTTACATGTATGGGGTGCCCCCCCAGTTTAATATATTTTTCGTAATTTCACATCATATTTCTATAGCGGTTCATAGCATACACCTTCCTACCAAATTTCATAATTGCATAATTGTAGTGCTCATAGTCTTCGAGTAAATCGGCTGTGACATACGGACGGACGGACGGACGGTCAGACATGACGAATATATAAGGGTTCCGTTTTCGCCATTCTGGCTACGGAACCCTAAAAAACAGTCCTTCAAGAGTCACGAAACAATCCAAAGTAATAAAAACGATACTATTTCACAGGGGAGGGACGAAACTTCCTGGCAGTACAGTACATCAAATAAAGAGTTAATAAATTTGTCCCGAAGTTATTTAATGAGGGTTACTCATTAAGTATTAAAACTCAAACGTTTCAGAAACTCAATTCCAAGTCCGGGAAATTGCGAAGCGTTCAAACTTTATCTGTTCGAGTCAGTTATTTATGAAATAGAACGCCAAACATTCGGCCTTCTTAAGCTACTTCCCTTTAATATTTGCGGTTTACTGAATTACTACTGAACGGTAACGGTAGGCCGTTAAATTAGATCAGAGAAGCTTTAGTCGGTGTTGTTGTTAGCTGTTTTAATCAAGTTCATAATTATAAGGTCATTTTTATTTTAGCTTGCTATTTGATATCAAATATACTGATGTTCCGAAGCCACCAGCGTATATTAGAGGGGTAATTTATTTACGAACCGTTTATTTTTCTACCTATCGGTACAGGACTAGAAAAGTACTCTTTATCAAAACCGTATACCTACCGCTATCCAAGGTTTGAGTGGTTTGGTATTTAAGATTTCATCTTCGTGGAATCCAGTTATTAGTATAAGTGCAAGCGTCAGAATACATCGTTCATTATATCAGTGTTATACGTAGTGTTGTGAGAAGGGCGAGTGACAACCCTAGTGTAAATGTAATTAATAAAGACCAAGTGGGGGTACTTCAAACAACCCGTGTAGCATACCTTGTGTTCTTAAGAGCATCTAACTGCTCGCCCTCGCATGCAGGTTGCGGCAATGCGCTTTTTCTCGTTCGTTGCCTTGTTTCTTTCGCTAAACATTTCACTTGAATCACTGTAACGATAGGAAAATATTGTTTCTTTGATTACTTTCGAAAATTTCAATGTTTCCGGCACTGCCTATGTTATGGGACACACTAAACACGCCAGAAACTTACCTCGTCTGATATAGCTTTATATTTTCAATTATTTTGTTGTTTTCATACGAAAACAAATATAATTATCCTAGAATTTAATATTTTTGACATGTTTATTTATCGAGCGTCATAGCAATGGACATTGTCAAAACTCATTTATAGCTAAGGTTGTAATCATTTTACGTCTAAATTGTATACTGGTATCCTATAAATTTTAAAATTGTAAATTTAGAACTATGGATTCTCGAACAACGGCAAAAAATAGTATAAAAGCCGAACATTGCCTAGGACAATTCAGTTTCTCGCCGACTTTTCATCAGTCAAGTCGCAATTGGTCAGTGCAGGGCCAAGCCAGGCCCTGCACTTCAAGAAGACCTCGTGCTCACGTACTTACTTCGACGTCTCTTCTCTTTCTCGATACGCCGAGCCATTCTTCCCGAGCCACGGTGCTCGTGTCTCCGTACCTACTTACTCGAGTCTCCGTACCTACTTACTCGAGTCTCCGTACCTACTTACTCGAGTCTCAGTGCCTACTTACTGGAGCCGTCGTGCCAACAAACTCGAGTCGTCGTGCCAACTAACTTGAGCCGACGCGCCAACTTACTCAAGCCGACGCGCCAACTTACTCAAGCCGACGCGCCAACTTACTCAAGCCGACGCGCCAACTTACTCAAGCCGACGCGCCATCTTACTCAAGCCGACGCGCCAACCTACTCGAGTCGCCGTACCACTACTCGAGGCGCCGAGTCTTCTGTCTCGAGGCTCCAAATTGTTGGTTACCTACTTAAAATTTATAGTACTCGTATTTGACCTTAATCTTCCATAGTTATTTTCTTATATATCTAAAATCTGTGAGTGCCTTGATAACAAACATTGTCCAAATAAAAGCTTACCCAGACTTTGAGCATTTTCTTTTATTTTTTTTACTTTTACTTTCAACTTCTTTTTAAAAAAAAAGTCTGCTTACCTCGCCTTTCAATTTCACTTGGAAGGCAACGTAACGTGGCACCCGTGCGGCTAGAATATGTTGATACCCGCTCACGCCAGTCAACTCGTGACACGGATGTTGTGATATATTCGAGACGTCAGTAAGCGAGGTTAAGCCACGTAGGCCCAGGTCATTTCTTGAATGGGTGACAGCTTTGAGTGGTTACTAACTGAGCACTCCCGTGCTTTGGAAGGCACGTTAATCCGTTGATTCCGGCTGCGGTGTATGACAGCTGTCCTTAAGCCAAGTTAGAGCCCTTTGGGCGGCTTGAGAACTCTAACAGTCAAGTTGCCTACTAACTTGACAATGGGGATCAAAGTTGCACTACGTCCATAAGGGGTACCCATCGTTACCCTTCATATGCCATAATATTACACGCCACACCATCACCAATATTACACGCGAGCAGTACTTGAAGAATCTGTTCTGACAATTGACAATTTACTCATACCGCATCGACGATTATATATATATATGACTGTCACATCCAACCCTGAGTAGCTAGTGTAGGTCGGGACTGTAAGGCGCAATCACAGTATTAGCACACAGCCCACGTGCAGCGTGATATGGAATATTGAGCATTGACTCGCTCGGAATACGCAATACAAACGCCTACAATAACTGTGCGTACGACGGGCGTGAAACTAAAATGCGTCAAGTCGTAAGAATTTATTTTCAACTGGAACAGGTCGATGTCCCCGATTTTACATGAGCAAAGCCACGGGCAATAACATTGTGTCTCAAAGTTAAATTGAACTTCAAAAAAATCTAATCCATAGACCGTACTGTAAATCGTCAAGTGAACAATAAGCGTAGCGTTGGATTAAATATTTCATGGGTCTATCTCTCAGGGGAAATCACGTCAGCTGATGACGGCGGCCATGTTGGTATGAAAAATACTAATGTCTTAATTGGAAAGTGACGTTGTGTAATGTTCAAATTTAGAATGGCGAGTAAAATTCAGTTAAGTTAGGGAATTTGGTGGTAAGTTTTGAATTTCCACGGGATGAGGCAAAAATATAATATTGGGTAATAGAAAACAAAATATATCTTATAAAATAAATCAGTACATCCTGACGTTTTGAGTCCTTTACAGCACTTGTGGTGGTCAAGAGAAAAATAAGTACTATAATCGCTGAAACCAAAAGAAAATATTAAACTATCTTATGCTTTGCTTAATTGGCCTCTAGTTTACTTTTATGACAGTTAGGTCAGATAGGAGTGAATTCCGCAAAAACTAGTGGATGCCACCGGGGTATCGCTAAGATTTGGGTTATATATGATAAGATACATCGAGAAATGACAAGTGATATGACTTGACATTGATACATAGCCTGGTTAATTAATTTAGGAAGAACCTCCTGACAAGGAATTTTATTCAGCGTAAAACTTATCGACATTAATATATGTACCTAAGCTGTATCACATCATACATTTTGCATTTTTTTCTAACATTTTTTTCCGCAGAAAATATTATTTATTTATTTATTCGGTACGCTAATATACATACATTTTTGTTTCCAATAAATGGCGGTGGCGACCGTTAGAAAACATTCAGCCATTTAAATAGGAACTGCATACTAATGAGAGGATATTGCAGTCCCTTTTAAAAATGCAAATTTAAATGCGATTAGTGCGAGAGAGAGATGCTGCATTTTGTTCACTAGATCGAGCGAAATGGGCGTATTTTTGATGTTCAACTCCGAAATAGTTAACCCAGATGCATATTTTAATTACTCTTTACTCCATCAGGGATTTCGTATTACCTACCTACGTTACGTGAATTAATTAATGGAACTGAACTGGCTGATGTTTTTGTAACAACGCAGATGGATAAAGTTTGGTTTATTGTAATTTGTATAGCGATCCTAGCAATATGAAGACCCAAAAACCGTATAACGCTCCGGAAGGTATGGTCTGTACGAATAAATATGTCTTCGCAAAATGTCATGAATGCCAAACAATAACAAAGAACAAAAAAACAAAATAGACTATTTCTATTCCTCATGGATTTTGTCATCAAATCTTCACCAAAATAACAGAGGACCAACTTGGAGTTACCTTCTCTCAAAAATATATCCAAATCGGTTTTGCGTAAAATGACAGAGTTTTCAGGTAAAAATAAAAAAACGTAAACAAAATACAATCGAATTTAGAGCCTGATTATTTTTAGGGTTCCGTTGTAAACAAGGAGCCCTTATAGTTTCGCCATGTCCGTCCGTCTAGATAGACGGACGGACATGGCGAAACTAAGTTAAGCGGTAGATACCGCTTAACTTAGTAACCGTTACTACTTATTAGAAAGCTGTAATTTTGCATAAGTTTACATATCATATCAATCACACCGACAAAACTATATAGTAAAACCATGAATAAATATTTTTTAGATTCTCCTACACGTGCAAGCCGGAGATCAATCTAGTTTAATCTAGTTTCAATCCCGATCAGGGCAGTCTTCGATGTTTTCTTTGTATTTAAATATTTAATTATCTATATAAGTGTGCATATCGTAGTCTAGTACCCATAGGACAAGCTTTGCTTTTATTAGTCATTTAATTTTTACACAGTATTTATACATGGAAGTGTTTTGAGTGTTTCAATTCGCCAACAAACTGTCATGCAGTTTGGCAAAAATGCGTTTTTGTATACTCCGTGTAATTATTGTTAAAATGAATAAAAAAAGAAAAAAATAAGATTCAAATTCAAATTGTTTATTTGTAATTATGAGTTTGGGACTAGTTTGATTTGTGTACGATTGTCCCCCAATATTTATTTATTGTACCCCGATATTTATTTCTCACTTAAAAAACATTAATGTGTTTTAGGTACAATCGATAGTTCCTTATGCAGGGGATACTTGTCGGCCGACGAAACATCTCCCGACGTCATCCTGGAATGCGAAGGTGTAACTACACAACCAACTCAAATTCTTAGTAACACAACAAGGTTGTGACCGATAACTCCGTGGTAACACTAGGAGGATCCTGCGCTTCTAGGCGGAGTTAGGCTGGCTAGATCTATAGTCCACTTTCACGGACAAAGTTTTTACTTGAAAAGGAAAAAAAGAAAAGGAAGGAAGGGTAAAGAAATCCATAACTACCGACCTAGTCGGTTTTAGTCGTATTAGACCGAGCCTAGTTGGTAGTGTCACTGCCTCCGAAGCTAGAGGTCCCAAGTTCGAATCCCGGTAAGGGCATTTGTTTTTGTAGTGAGCAGCATGTTCCTGAGACTTTGATGTTTTCTTTCTATGTATTTAACTATATATCTTTTAAATATATCGTCGTCTAGTACCCATAATACAAGCCTTACTGAGCTTATTATAGGATAAGTTCGATTTGGGTAGAAATTGTCCCCTAATATTTATTATTATTATTAATAAATACAACCATAGAACTGAACTCGGGGTGGTATGTTTTTTACCCTGGAAGGGCAATATTATGGAACGAAGGGCAGGTCAGCTGTCAGTAACTGAAGGTGAAAATTACAGTTAATAATGAACTAACTTTCGTAGGAATCGCCTGTACTCCTACAGCTATTTTAACTGCTGGTCCATTACTTTGTACAATCAGCCAGGAAAGTGGTGGTTTAACTCTATTTTTGTGTGTAAAGGTTCAAAAGTGGTGCTAGACTATCTTGGTTGACGACACATACCTGTCAAAAAATCAATAATGTTTACAGAACGCACACGTGACTTCAAAGTTTCCCCAGGCCTCTACGGGCTCAGACACAAATTCGAGTGGTACAGTCAGCGTCATATAGTACGTATACGTAGCAGCTGAAGTGGCCAAATAGTTCGGTACACCATTTATTTTGTATAGTGTACCGAACTATTAGCCCACTTTGGCTGCTACGTAGTATATGACGTCGACTGTACGAGTAGCTGCAGCGGCGGCGAACTATACTATTGTTTTTCTGAAGAAAACCAAAACACGGCTGCTTATAATATTCTCCAGATTCCAAAGTGGATGAAATCTTTATTTTATTTTCTTTTTTACTCAGCCTATTAACAAATCATTATTAAACAACATAATTAAGTTAAAATGATAGTGTTATACCTCATCTAAAATTTACTTACGAGTATAAACAAATTGTTTTACTGTAAGAAACTTATAAAATAATATAGTGTATACTACTCTTAATATCCGATCACGAATGTTACTTAACATACGGTAACATTCGTGTATGAAAATACTCGTGGAACTAACATAAAATATATTTATTCACGTTACTTTTAAATTCTTAGGACAGTACATAATTTGATTTGTCGAAGGAGTAGTCTATTTATACACACTATGTAAAATGATGTAGTAAAATTGCGTTCTTACTGTGTTATACTTATACTCACTTTAAACCATAAAAACGTCGCGAGACAAAAAGTGCCGATCATTTTGCTTTGCTTTGTCAGTAAACAAAACGGCGTTTCTTCCTGTTGTTTTGGCCAACCTGGTGTTGCCATGACCAAAAAACTATTATTACAGGCCGGGAATCCAACTAATGTCATCGTTATTTGTTTTTGGGTTATTATCATATATGAATAAATTAAAACTAAGCAAATTAACATAATAATTCAAATAATCAAATCTCAAGTTCTGATTAACATGAAATGCCGTGTACACTGGCTGCCCGTCACTTATGCGGTGCGAGAGGACCGGTGTACACTGGCTGCCCGTCACTTATACGGTGCGAGAGGACCGGTGTACACTGGCTGCCCGTCACTTATACGGTGCGAGAGGACCGGTGTACACTGGCTGCCCGTCACTTATACGGTGCGAGAGGACCGGTGTACACTGGCTGCCCGTTACTTATGCTGTGCGAGAGAACCGGTGTACACTGGCTGCCCGTCACTTATACGGTGTGAGAGGACCGGTGTACACTGGCTGCCCGTCACTTATACGGTGCGAGAGGACCGGTGTACACTGGCTGCCCGTCACTTATACGGTGCGAGAGGACCGGTGTACACTGGCTGCCCGTCACTTATACGGTGCGAGAGGACCGGTGTACACTGGCTGCCCGTCACTTATACGGTGCGAGAGGACCGGTGTACACTGGCTGCCCGTCACTTATGCTGTGCGAGAGGACCGGTGTACACTGGCTGCCCGTCACTTATGCTGTGCGAGAGGACCGGTGTACACTGGCTGCCCGTCACTTATGCTGTGCGAGAGGACCGGTGTACACTGACTGCCCGTCACTTATACGGTGTGAGAGGACCTGTGTACACTGGCTGGCGGGGTCAACTCTTGGACGAGTGAGTACTTACTGAGCGCTCTCTTACTTTGGAAGATACGTTAAGCCGTTGATCTTGATTGCTGCGTATGACAGTAGTCGTTTAGTCAAATTAGAGGCCTTCAGGAGGCTTGAAAAATTCTAACAATAAGAAGAAGAAGAAGAAGAAGAAGAAGAAGAATAAGTCAGTCTAATCACAATAAAGTCTAGTTTCTCCCTTGGGTTGGAAGGTCAGAATCTAGTGCAGACCAAAACTTTTGGAATCAGGTAGCGGACCCCGGGCATCCCCCAAGATGCAACTGTACTGGGATAGTGCTGGGATGGGAGGAGCGGCTTCTCCTAACACAAGTATTGTCATATTTACCTGGAGGGGTGGGTCGGCCACATTCATTTGTTACGACCAGCATGATACCAAATAATTATTTTGATTTTGATTTGATTTCATTTGAACGCTACGTATGTATTACTCAATAAATAAATGTTAACATGTATCTACGTAAATATCACTTTGGGTGGTATTCTTGACTTTCACAAACATAGAAAACGGCTCTAGCGATATCTTTTGAACAATCATTTGATATCATCACTTTATTCTAAGTATAATACGAATCAAATGGCCCAGGGATCTCTACAAATCTGCATAGTGAAACTAGTTACAGTAAACATTGGCAGTCTTTATATTATAATCTATTAGTCCCTACCCTACTCAGATGTGTGTCGCACCGCTGCCGCTGTAGCTTCCGCTTGGAGTCGTGACCGAACTCGAGCGTAAAAAGGCGCCTCCCCCTCACGTGCCATGGTTACCGCTGCACTCTGCAGTTACCTGATTCCTTACATGTGCACACACGTAGAACAACAATGACACATGTGGCTACACACACCACGGGCTTACGGCGTTTCTCTACACGATTGTGGCACAATTCCGCGCTGCAAAAGCGAGTTTATGTCCTGTTTGTGACTTGTGACGCGTTTTTAAATAGTTTTATTTTTATGTGCATGATTGCTCTAGTACCTATAAGTCATAAGCCCGGAAAATGGGGTTCGCGATGCACTTTGATAGCGATAAACCTGGATTTGTTATCGCCTTCGTCGTCGAGGCATCAGTAGTAATCTTCTGGATAAAAATAATAACAAGGATCAACAATTATTCTTAAGTTGAACGTTCCAGCTTGTATGTATTTGAATATCCCTTAATTAAATTTCATGTCATTACTTCTTACCTGTCACACTTTATATGTTGAAGCATCACCGAAATGGCGTAAAGGACACATGCTCACCCCACCTAACTGGTGCTGAGGATACGAGCTCGCTTCACCTAAATGGTGATGAGGCTCCACCTAAATAGTGTTGAGGACGTATCCTAAACACAACGTATCCATCATGGTGTTGAGATCTTAATCTCACTGAGGATACGAGCTCGCTTCACCTATATGGTGTTGAAGGTACGATCTGGCCCCACCTAAATGATGTTCAGGGTACATGCTCGCTCCACTATCGCACTCGCTTTACTTAGTGTACGTTAAATAGCTAGTATGTAGGTACAGCTGCAAAAATGTCTCCCCATACGCTACGAACACATTCAAGAATATTTTACGCTTCTTAATCGTACTATTGTAATGATAATTAATATATAACAATATCAATAAACGAGTATAAGAAAGAGTAATAGTGGGCCGTAAATGTTTTTTTTAAACAGGTATACTAAATACTTGTAAATATTTCAGAACAATCATTCACAAGTAGGCTTAGTTCCTAGTTTTAGAATGGGTACTAGACTATGTAACTGTATAAATAGCTATTAAGGAAAAAAAATGCAATTTATTTAACTATTGTTGACTGTTGTCTCACTCTTAATATTTTTTTATTATTATTAAATAAACACTCTTTTTAAGGCACGAGTGAATAGGCATCTTCTGCGTGAGTTCACTTCATTGTCGGCCTCCTCTTTGCCTCCTGGCTAGATGCTGGCAAAGAGCAATCCCATTTTTAATAAAATAAATAACTCACCGAACCCTAAATGACGAAGTTCGCGGGTATCAAATTTAATAACCAACTAGTAACTAACAGTTTCAATTCAATAAACAAGAACAGTTCTCAAAATACAGCTTACAATACTGCAGTCAGTTAACCAGCCGTTGTGCAGCCCCGTTATTGCTGAGAGCTGTCCTGGGCGCGAGGCGAGGTCCGGCTGATTGAAATCGCTGTCGTGGTCTCGGTCGAGTGCGACCACATCGAGTTACTATTAAATCAGACTGAGCTGTGATTCCAGTTGTTTTAATCAGAACACATCCCTAGGATATTGCTCGTCTTATGTGTGGTATTTTTTCACCATTTCATCATCGCGTGTAAGACATAATGTCGTGTTCGATATATATTATTTGACCGGTGTTTTAGTGATTTGGCCGGTGGGGCCAGCGAGTTCTCGAGTGGCAACCACATACCGGACGACGCAGCCTTGAAAGGCCTTCCACGAGGTGGGCAGCCCATCACCAATCGTTGTGGCAGTCTCTGGGGGATATCTATGTCCAGCAGTGGACGTCCTTCGGCTGATGATGATAGTATTTGCCCCTTACTAGCAAGTATGTAAATGCGAAAAACAGATTGAAATCTTGTGTGAATATTTTCATGTTTATTTATTTATTTATTGAAACTTACAATTCCAGTGAAAAAGTTGGAACACATGAGCTACTATTTGAAACCTCAAGGGCTCATACAAGAGTTGGCGAGATCACGTGGTTCATCCCGCGTAAATTACATATTGCAAAAATAAATTAAAATTACATAATAAGGCCTACATACCTACACTATTATTCTAAAGTTTTTTTTTCATTTGCCATGGCTATTTATGTTACTAGTGATATCATGCAATAAGTTCTTAGGTAGGTTGTTTAAGATGGATGGAAGCTGGAATCGCAGCCCGCGCGATTCCCTCATATCTGAACCTCCACCACGACCACTACCATATCAGCTGAAGGACGTCCACAGCTGGACATAGGCCATATCTGAACAAGCTCTTATTTTCTAAGCATTTGTTTTCTAATAGTATTTCGAATATCTTTTCGTAGCTCTCATATGCTGGCAGCATCTCGAACAAGTGACGTTTATTCGGCCCATCATTTACACTCGACCGGCCGAAAACGTCATTCCACACGATGACAGCGCATTGCCTAACGTCTGTTCGACGGGGTGCACTCCTACTAGATTCCAGTGATGATTGGAACGCAATTTGTTCTGTAAGACGCTTATAGCACATATAACCGTGATGTTGCTGAATCCGTTATCTGATTTCGTTTCTCTGATCTTTCGGACTATGAAATTCAACACACAGTTATCAAGTAATGTGGCTCTTCGTGTCTTAGCGCAGCCGCGCAGCTAAAATGCGAACGCGCGATACACATTGGAATTAGAATACCTTCCACCACCATATCAGCCGAAGGACGTCCACTGCTGGACATAGGCCTCCCCCAATTTCATGGGGGGTAAATGCCATAGACGCCACGCTTGGCATGCCGGTTGGCAATCGCAGTATCTCCACCGCACTCCAGAGATGCTGCTGCCTATCCCCCGGTGATCGCAGTCGTAGTTTTAGGACATAACCGGGTCCATGGTAGAATTTAATTTTAAAATTTTCATTCCTCCTGTGATTTCCGCTCACATCTGATGTAAGCATATATGCACAATACGTAGACACTGACACATTGGAACAATAAGTCACTTTCATAATTAAAGACCACACGTTCATCAACTATGCCATGATAGGTATCTGACATAACGCTCAGTTTCAGTCTCATAATAGTCAAAGTCAAAGTCAAAGTCAAAATATTCTTTATTCAAATAGGCCTAGCAACAAGCACTTTCGAATCGTCAGTTATAACATGTATTAACATATATATTAATTAATTATTTAGAGCAATTTATTGATGCTATTATTATTCTTCAAAATAAATATTGTTGTTGTAGACATGTCAAAGTAAGAAATTATTTTGTAGTAAAATTCACAATAGGATCGTCAAAAAATAAATAATAATAATAATAGAAAAATATATAAAAAATAGAAATCTAGACAGTTTCTAGAATAAAATCAAAAATAAAAAGATCATATTAATATCTAACGCCATAATGATTAATTCATTAATATTTCAGTCACAATTAATCCCACGGTGTTTTATCATTCATGTAGTCATGTGTGCTATAATATGCTTTCGATATGAGTTGACGCTTTACATAATTTTTAAATTTATTAATAGATAATTCAGTTACATTTCTTGGAAGCTTATTATAAAACTTCGCACCATTACCCATGAATGATTTTCTAATTTTCTGTAGGCGAGTGGTGGGCACCGCGAGTTTGTGTTTATTTCGAGTATTAATATTATGTATGTCACAGTTCTTCCTGAAATTTACAATGTTTTTATGTACATACACAATATTATCATAGATGTATTGACAATGCAATGTCATTACATTAATGTTCTTGAACTTATCTCTAAGTGAGTCTCTATGGTTCATTTTATATATTGCTCGAATAGCCCTCTTCTGCAGAACAAAAATGGTATTAATATCTGAAGCACTGCCCCATAGTAAAATACCATACGACATAATACTGTGGAAGTAACTAAAATATACTAATCGAGCTGTCTTCACGTCTGTCAGTTGGCGGATCTTGCTCACGGCAAAAGCTGCAGAACTCAGTCTATTCGAGAGATTAGCAATATGGGGACCCCATTGGAGTTTGGAATCTAATGTTAATCCAAGAAAAACTGTACTATCCACTAGTTCCAATTCCTCATCTTTCACAATGACACTTGTTTGATTGTGCTTAACGTTAGTCGTGACAAACTTGATACATTTGGTCTTTTTCTCATTTAACAATAAATTGTTGACATTGAACCAATTAACTACTTTAGAAATAGCATTGTTTATATCTATATTAGCTTGTTGCTGTCGTTTGACTTTGAATATAAGAGAGGTATCGTCTGCAAACAATACTATATCATGGTGGGTCTTTACGAGGTATGGCAAGTCATTTATGTAGATAAGGAATAGGAAAGGTCCCAATATTGATCCCTGCGGTACACCCATCGAGACCACTGATCCTGGAGATCGCTGTCCATTCACATCGACCCTTTGTATTCTACCATATAGATAAGATTTTAGCAAATTCAGTGCCGATCCTCTAACTCCATAGTAGTGCAGTTTCCTGATTAATGTTTCATGACATACGCAGTCGAAGGCCTTGGACAAATCGCAAAAAATACCTAAGGCATCCTGTGACTCTTCCCAGGCATCGAATATATGTTTAGTTAGCTCAACAGCCGCGTCGGTTGTCGAGCGACCCCGCGTAAAACCAAATTGCTTATTATGCATTAAATTGTTTGCATTAAAATGTCTTATTAATTGGGACAAAACTAATTTTTCAAAAATTTTACTAAATGTTGGCAGCACAGATATTGGTCTAAAATTAGTGGGGTCAGAAGTGCTACCTGATTTAAATAAAGGAGTTATTTTACTATGTTTCATTAGATCAGGAAACTCACCGCAGTCAATACTGTTATTAAATACAACTACCAAGTCAGGCGCTATGACTTCTATTAGAGATTTGACAGCATGGACAGAGACTCCCCAGAGATCACCAGTTTTTTTGACATTAATTGATTTAAACGCCTTTATTACATCTGGGGTACTAACATATTCAAAATGAAGATTTCCACTACATTCTGAGGCGTTATCTTTTAACAATGTAACGGCAGACGAAGGTGAAGAATTTAATGTCTTTGTTGTGGATACTGGTATCTCAGTGAAAAATTTTTCAAATTCTGTTGCTACTTCTAAACTTGAATCTATAATTATGCCATCAATTTTTAGTTTAAGATCATTCATTTTGTGCTTTGATCTACCAGTTTCCACATTAATTAATTTCCATGTTGTTTTGATAATGTCCGAACTATTTGTAATTTTCTGGCTTATAAAATTACGTTTAGCTATATGACAATCTATTTTAAATTTCTTAGAATATTGTTTGACATGTTCCTTAAATTCATCACTCATATTAAACCGGCGTTCCTCATATAAAGCATACAGTGCTTGTCTACGTTTATGTAAGTCCTCAGTAGCCCACTCACTAAAAACTGATGTCCCACCAACCACGACCGATTTGGATGTAAAAATCGCATTATAATGTTTCATAAAAGTGTGAAAAAATGAATTGTACATTTCGTTTGGACTCATATCGGAAGACAGAAAGGGTAGCGCCTGGACTAGACTTTGCTTCATTCGTTCCATACGGCCCGTGGTTACTGGTACAATAGTTATTTGTTTCCTCAGGGTATTTCTTCTTAATGTCTCAAATACCATTAATTGACCTAAGTGATCTGATTCTAATTTACTGATTACACTTTTAGTGATTGGAATAATATTAGTGAAAATGTTATCTATACAGGTGGCGCTTGTAGCAGTGACTCTAGTAGGCTCCGAAAATATATGACTCAAATTACAAGATTTGAAAAGATTCAACAATCTGATACTTGTTGTTGAATTTTCTAAAATGTTTACATTGAAGTCTCCGCATATAAGTAATTTCTTACTAGAGAGTGATATTTTAAGTAGCACGGATTCCATTATGCTTTCAAAAAGGTCAAAATTACTTAATGGCGGCCTATACACACAGACAACAATAAATTGCTCTAATTCTACTGCACTTATTTCTATGGTCCGTTCAACAGACAAGGATACAATGTCCTTACGTTCCTTAAATTTTAATTTATTATGTAATATTATTAATGACCCACCATGTATGGAACTAAGTCTGGTGAACGAACTTCCCACCTGGTGGTTATTAAATTGAGGCATTAATTCATTATTTTTTAACCAATGTTCAGTTACACACAATATTTCAATATTATAATCATTCAAAAAGAGTTCAATCTGTAAGTCTTTTCCTCTAATAGACTGAATATTTTGGTGAACCAGGTGCATATATTTTCCATGATGGCAGTATCTTTCATTAAATTTATTAATAACTAAATTGCCAGAGTTTGAGTACTCCTTTGTCTTAAAATCTAATTTAAATGATTGGTTAAAACTGGAACCAATTCCAACTGTATATTGAACTGCTCAATAGGAGCAGAGTTATGTGCCAAATTCTTGGCAGAAATGTCAAATAAATAGGATAGTGACAAAGCTATTTGTCTTTTATAATAATTACAAAGGTAAAACTTACCTTTAGTCAATAAATTGTGTTTACCAACATATTTGTTAGTGTCAATTATGCTAAACTTACTACTATATGTACAGAGATTATGCAGAGCTATATTCAAATTATATCTAGTGTCATTTTCTGCCTTTGAAATCTGATGACAATAGGGGAATGTGAACATAATAATTTCTTTTACAGTTAATGTGTCCAATTTTTCAAAAAAATTAATTAAATTGTGTTTGTTCACATTTCCTCTGTTACCCATAAGAATAAGCAGTGTTGTTTTAGAATGAATACTATTATCACTCATAATTTGATGTGACATATTATCAAGGCTACTATAAGGCAGACAATTGCTTATTGCGCTAAGCCCTGTTAAGTGATCGCTTAGATATGTGCCCATATTACTTCCAAACTCATCACAGTACATAATTACATTAGGTGTGTTCGTTTCTGAAGTGTGGAAGGAGCTATTATTATTTTGTTCTTGTGGAGGTACACTGGCACAAAGGTGTGGGTTCGATGGACCATCTGATAAATGACCACTCATTTGTTTACATAAACATGACTGGCCATTGGTCAGTGACTCAAACCGTTCCGAGTTATAATTAATTTGTGTTATTAAATCATCCATGGCTAATGAATATTCATTAATAACTTTTTTTGAATTTTCATTCATCCTATCTAAAGATTTTATTGAGTCCTCCAACTTATGAATTTTTAATTTCAATATCTGTGTGTCAGTTTCATATTTTGATCTACTATTTTTCAACTGAGCAGAATATATATCCAACTTATCCACTAAATTCACATTAATTTTGCTAAATCTCAAGTTCTTGAAAAACAATTTATTCCGTTTTGACAACTTTTGTGTTTTTTTTATGAATCTGTTTAGTCTAAGATATTTCTTTAGTTTATTACCGCTGCAATGTTCTAACCCTGATGTGTTAGAATCATTGGTTAAATCTATAGTAACCACAGGATTATCAATTGCAGAGGTAGCCAACTTTGAGTCGGGCCCGACCAGTTCCTCGAATAAACTCTGCGTGTGAGCCTCTGCAGCTTTAGTTTGGGCTTCCTGTAGGTCGTAGATTTTTTCGTGGGCATCATGTAGCGCTCTCTCCAGTGAGTTAATGTCCTTCAAAGCCTCTTCATATGCAGCACCACACTCAGTAAACCGGTCTACCGTCTCCTGAAGCCGGGCCCGCTCAGAATTTACATAATTGTAATCACTTTCTAAGGAACATAAATCTTTTTTTAACTTATCTCTGCTATCAAGTACTAATAATAGTTCCTTCTCACTGTCCTCTCTCTCACCAAGCAATTGAGCACACAATTCCTTGGATGTTTTTAGTTCAAGCAAGGTAAGTTGAAGTTTATCAGTTTCCTGCTGGCGAGCCGCAGCAGCTGCTCTGCGAGTTAGCATTATTGTTTTTCTTAAGTTAAGCACAAAAACAAAACAAGGAATTGCTTACTCAAACTAAGCGAAATTACAGTTAGGTACTTACATGAAATTCGGGCGTCTCACTATGCCCATACACTGCCTTTCAATACAATTCTGTACAATGATTTACGCCTTGTTATACACACAATTAAACAAATAATTAATAAAGCAAGCAAATAGGACTGCGAAACGAACACAGATTTCAAATCCAGGCTCCAACGTACAAACGTCCGTTGACAGCTTCAAATACACGAGTGCCCGGGCACTGTACTAAGGAATTATATATTAAACTAACACTGGTGTCGCTTATTTACTCTATTTTCACCATTCGAATTTACTTTTAATCGTAAAATATTAATTATTATATTAAAATTAATCAGCTGATACAACTTTGACGTTTGACGTTGGCGAGTGTTGCCACAGATATCGGGTCTATATATAATAATAGGATCCAATATCGGAAACTACCAGTGTGTAAGTAATTTTCCGGATACTTGAGCAAAACTACGTGCCAATTAGACTTGTTAACACTCCAGAGACTTTGGCGAGGGAAAAACGGAATTATCGAAACTATTGTAACAAATACAAGATGTATTGAAAGACGTAATATTTAAATATAAAGCAACAGTTTTCTTTTATCGTTCCATTTATTCTATAGAAATAAATACAAAAACCCTTGTCAAGTCAAATCGTATAATTTGCCTTGATTTCAATAATTATTGACAGTCCTTTCCAAATTGCCGTCAATTTAACTCAAAAATGGAATCACAAATGATCAGGGTCGTTCCATCAGTCATTCAGACTGACGCGTTGATAAATAAATCAATACAAATTCAATTGTTTTATTACCTATTCGAACGGTTAATGATTGGTAATCGAAAAAAATAATTTGGAACTGTTTTCGGACGGTACGCGTGCAGTGACAAGTCGTGAATTTTAATGAAGGTTCAGTAGGTAATTAGTTAAATTGGAACGGACGTATTAAATTGGTATCGGTTGTCCAATTAAGGTTCCGTACCAAAAAGGTAAAAAAGTAAGCTTAGTGCAACTCTGGCTATCCATCTGTCACAGCTATGCATCCACTATGTGTCTCAGTAAACTATACTGATGCTATAAACAAGTTCACTTAAAATAATCTTACGTAAGTCACTTCTTATTTTAATTTAAAATGTATTGTTCGGTTGTTCATAATATGGCTAAAATAACAAGACATATGACTAAATTTTATTACGTCTGTAGGAATTTGCTTTACGCTTTTAAACTTCATACAAAACCAGTTTGTTGCTATTACTTAGATGTTTAATTAGTTATATTTCTCTAAAATTTCAAATAAATTCGGATATAGATATTGAGACATGATGTCTTTTCCCCAGACAAAGTCAACATGATTCCATTGTTGATACTCCATCACTTCGTAATGCTTAACATTAGTGAGACTGTCCCTGAGTTGTTCAACGTCCTTCACCTTAGAGAGTGCATCAGCGCTGCCAACGAACAAAGCAACATTCATCGTCACTGCCGTCAGGTCATAATCTGGTGGAGTTGCGCTCCCATACTTTGCAATATTTTGAAGTGTTCCATAGTCGTACTGAGCAAAACGTTTCCGTAAAACGAGCTGATCGAAGTGCTCGAAACTTTTTCTCGACGTTCCTCTAGGATAGTGTCCAAAAACAACTCCTGTCAGAAATTCTTCCTCAAGTCCTGATGGATCAAATCCTGCACCGGCAAACAACGTTCCAAACCCGCATGAAGCATAACTGACCACACCTTTACTACATATGAAAGTTATGAGATCTGATGTTGCCGAATGATTGCGAAGTAGTTCATGAATATTAGCCGCTTTTAAAATCGTGGCGATGGCTGGTCCCGCCGCTGTTATAACAGATACAGGTGGTTCTAGATTGTTCAAAAACGCGATTGGTGCTAATGCGATGAATAATTTAATCCTGTCATTGTATTCTGGCCTCAATGAAGTAAGCACGAAATGAGCAGTAGTTCCCTGTGAGTGGCCGACTGTGTAAATACTCTCAGCATTAGTTTTTTCGCGAACAAAATCTATAATGGCAGGGAGGTCGTAGTAGCCGATCTCATGAAAGCTGAAATTCCAGTATTCAGTGTCTGTATCAGGATTTAAACTAACGTGTCGACGGCCATATAAGTTCCCCCTATTGTTTCCAATCCAAACGTCGTAGCCAGCTGTAGCCAATGTGATCACCATTGAGGTATTGCCTCTAATCACAAACGTATCACACGAATCAATGATCCCATGTAACAACAGAATAGGGGGTTTCATGCTGGCTTGATTATTACCCGGCACATGGAAGAGCGTAAGGATGTATCCATCTTCAGTTACTACGTCGAATTGCTCAACGGTTTGGCCGTATTTGGTCACAAGATCAGTAAAATTTAGCTTCCCATCTTCAATCAACGTCGCCTCTGAGAATTTGTCAATAATTGAGGGCAAATCAGAATTGGTATCAGCTTTGCAAATATGTAAGTCACCAAACGCTAAGTATAACATTATGTAAGCAATCCAAAGGTGCATGGTGATATTTCATCTAAACTTGACTTTAACTAATGATTATCATGATTGTTGACAGTCTTTTATACCTTCAACGTCTTATCGTCATACATAATACAAACACGGTAAAGTTACGCATGTAAATGAAAGGAAAATAATACCTACATCTGAATAAATAGCCAAACCAAACAATCTGAGGGCACGGTAGTGCCCCGCCAAGACGAACAAAAAAGAAGGCGGAGCACCTCCTGCCTTTTATCGAAACGTTATGTCTTATTATTAGAAATTCCTATATTCGTCCCAGATATCACCAGAGATGCCAAATTCAGGGAATAAGATTTAGTTGGAGAGCATTTGAAATACACAAAATTTCACTGATCTAGCTTTTAAGCTTTAGATTAAGTATTCATACCTAGAATACGACGATTAGGCTAATCAGTTAATCACTCACTCATCAAAACCTCTAGCGTACTTTTTGATATCCTAGAAAGCAGAAAAGATTCTAGGATTTACATACAAAGAACAGAAAACTTGAAAAATGAAATTTTCAATCACCCACCCCTTTATCCCCTTATAAAGGAGTAGGAGGGTGAAAGTTACAGATGCAACAAGTGCAGCTCTGTATATACTATTAAATCTAGGGTATTCCCGAAGTCTTAGAAAACTGAAATTTGGTATGGAGTCTAGGACATACAAGGAACAGGAAAAATAATAAATTTTACCCTTCCACCAAAATGGGGGCGGATTTGTATATAAAAATAATAAAAGTAGGTTACTTACCGAGAAGAAAATTAAAAAAAAACTAGGCACTTTACGAAAAGAAATGAGACCGTATCGACCAGACGGTTTTGATGATGGGATCCATGAGGAATCGAGGGAACTCCTCAAATTTTAAGGCAAACATATAGTGATTTTTATGTTTTTATCAACAAATCAAGCATTTTCATACAAAAATGTGACATTTGATGAAGTGGAACTGCTGATTATGATCAGAACAGAACTCTTCAACGACGAAAAGTTCATGTTTGGAGATTTGTCCTCCTAGCTGTGTTTGTTAAGCAAGTTCTATTTTCACGATTAATTTTTCTCATGCTCAAGTTCTGATGATGGGCTCCACGAGGAATCGAGGGAACTCCTCAAATGTGAAAGGCACACATATAGTGATTTTAGTGTTTTCATGAACTAATCAAGCATTTTCATTCAAGAAAGTGACATTTGATGAAGTGGTACTGCTGATGATGATCAGAACAGACTCTTCAACGACTCATAGTTGGAGTTTGGCGATTTGATCTCTTCGTTATGTTTGTCAAGCAAGCTAGGTTTTCAAGACATATTTTGTCAAGCTTGAGTTCTGATGGAGGATTCCATGAGGTATTGAGGATACTTAGTTTTCTACCATTATAAACATACTTATAGCCATTTTGTTTTCATTGTATGGAATCTAAGAGTCATCTAAGTATAATAATCTTTCACCGGCCTCCCCCATTGTAGTCGTTTTTTTTTATCTTAAAATTATTTTACAGCAAATGCATTATGAGCTTGTGAGTCTTGGCCGCCAATTTTATATGAAATGTTATTGGAGGAATATGTTTTTCAGATAGAAGTTATTCATATTGAGTCACGCTAATAGCAGGCTTATACTTTAATTACCCAAGTAACGCAAAAGTGCTGTATTACAGCATCTTCACAGTGCACTGGTGAATCTTTAGCAGCACACATTATATCAGCGTAAAGAGCGCATCCTCTTCTACTATAAATATAACTCTAATTTGGGCACAAATTATACGGAACATAGCTGTACGGTGGAACTGTATCAACATTAAAAGCCCAAAAAAAGTCTTTGAGGTCGATCTGTGACATCAAACAGACCGATTCATGCAAGCCACATTTTACAAGGTTAAAAAATCTTACCTACAGTGCGTTGTTTGTATATTTACAAATTAGTAAATTTTGTGCCACATAACCGTAGCGAATTTGGCAAAAATATAAAATTGCAAGCCTACAGAACAAATGCGATATGAAGTAATACAGCTGTATTATTACACAAAGCATACTTGAAATGGCCCACAAATCTTCAACAAACTATCACAGAATATTACTGGAAAAGTAAAAAATTAGCTTGGTTTCAATTGAAATAAAACTTAATTCTATTACAAGATTTTTTAACAAATCCATTTAGGCTAGGTATATATTAGACTACAAATTATTGAATAAAATTTTTCAGTATTATGTTTAGATATGTTAGAATCAGGGAGCGAAACTTTGGTGCCGGTGACATCATTATGACGCAAATTCACATATAGGTTGATTTTATATAAACAACATTGCGACACTCCAATGATTATTAATAATGCAATAATGGTAATGTAAATTTTATTTTTTATTAATATATAAATTACTATTTATATATATAATAATGTAAATATAAAAAAAAAACAAAAACAATAAGAAAAAAATATTTTACTAAGTAATTAATCATAAAAAATATATTCGGATTAATGAAAAACACAAATTATATTTCGTGGGTTGTCGAAAAATAAGCAGAACGCTTAGAATTCAAACACAACATCGCATCTTCTAATTTAAATACATACCTACATACATATACTATACATAATGCCTGTAATCGCAACTAGAACTAAATTATTGTTGTAAGTTAACCTTTCATCATCAAAATCGATTCCTTCAATAATCCAGATAAAAAACACTCTGTATACAGCTGGACGTCATACGTCTGTCATCGGCACCAAAGTTTCGCTCCCTGGTTAGAATATTATAAGAGACGCGTACAACTGAAATGTAATTCACCTTTTTGGAGGTTTGCCCGACGATTCGAATGTATCACAACATTCGTGGTCACGAGCCGAGTGGCTTGAGCTTCAGAATTTTTTAGCCGCACGGGTTTTTAACTACCTACACTTGGTCTTTATAAGGGCCTTGATTAAAAAATTACACAAGACGTTATTGAAAAGCTGCAAGATAACAGCATAAATGAAGAATACTTCTCTTACAAGTCCTCGTGACATCAGGACCTGATCCCAAGAAACGAATGCATATTGATTAATGTCAAACTATCAATAAATTACAACATACCTAGATATAAATGATAACTATCGACTTCCTAACATAAAAGAGCAAATATCCCGGTACAAAATGTTCAACGAAATTTTGAGAGATAATTAAACCAATGTTATCGTTACATCTATCATATAGTGGATTTGTAATATTTAGTCTAAATTAAGCTATTTCGGGTGTACTTACTGTGAAACTAACAAACATAACCGGGCGCCTCTAGGGATTTCATACTTCAGATCGGAAAGTAGTTCAAATCCAAGAAATAGCACAGAATAAGTAATAGTACAAGTACGTTTCTCTGTTAACAAATCCTCCGTTTAGGTATGCCAAACGTACCTAAACGTGGCCATCTTTTTCTATCGCACGCAACGCGCTCGTTCGAGGCACCGCCGAGGTTACCACCAGCGAGAACCTATTTTAATATATGTACTTTATTATTAGTAGTGTTGTTTACAATGCAATTAGGAATAGTACTTTTAAGGTTTCGTAGCCAAAATGGTGAAAACGGAACCCGTCCGTCCGTCTTTTCGTCTGTATGTGACAGCCTATGTACTTTCTCGGAGACTATAAGCACTACAAATACAATTAAAACATTTAGCAGGAAGTTGTGTTCTACGTGGTTCTACTCGTATGAACAGCTACGTAAAAGTGACGTGAAATGACGGAAAAATATTAAAGTAGGGGAAGGGGGTACTCCTAACATGAAACCAGGGAATACAAAGTTTTATATAATTATTAAAGGCATTATGTTAAAAAATAAGTTTCTTAGAACCAACGATTACATTTTCGTTTTCTTTTATGTCAACCGTTGGTGAATACTGAACTCAATGACTGTCAGTTTTTTGAGTGATAACTGACGGTTTTTTCAACATTTTAAGATAAAGACTGTCAGTATTTTCAACATTTTAAGATAAAGAAAGACACAGAATTTGGGTAACTATATAAAGATATTTTTTATACAATAATGCTGTGGTTTTGACATTATTATTTAAAACAAAACGGATTATTTTAATATCGTACAGCGGTACAGCAGCGCGTGCTCGTGCGATCCGTAACGCTGCGCCGCAACCATTGAATAGTCACACGACGTGTGAGCCGGCGGCCGCATATACTTTGCGCGGCGCGATGACGTCACGGTAGTAAACCACCCCTGGAAATAGTGGAGCTTGGAATAAATAAAAAATTTTTTTTTTTCATAAACCGGAACATGAATACAAATCGTTATTTATCCAATTATTGTAGGTCATTAAACCAATATACACAAACTATGAATGCCTACGAATCTTTTTACACAATCAGTACTTTAACTGTAAAAAAGTGGATAATTTACAATGTATAATTATAAAAAAAAGGGTAATGAAATCCCTTGCAATCCAAGGATGCCATAGCATCAGAATTACCCAGTAAATTCGAAAATAAAAAAGCTGTAGAAGATATTAAAGCTTTATTAAACATGTAATGTAGTATTTCTGACAACGAACTACAAGTAATTTGTTTTCCATGATCAATTTTAAAGGGTAAAACAGAAACGTTCAGAGTTCATATTAATACGCATATTCGAGACTAAAGACGACAATATGTTATTGGCTATGTGCACGTCAGAAACGTCAAACGTCATGACGTCATACTCAGAGATGTCAAATATTTTTTTTATTTTATTTATTTAGTAAGCGAGAAAGACACCTTACTGGAAATTTAGCTGAAATAAATAAGAAAATCAATAAATAAAAATAAATAAATACAAAAGAAACGAATCGTAGGAAACCAATAGGAAGATTTGCAGAAAATTTGAAAGATTCCCCCGGGAGCTACACATTTCTGCCATGGTGTGCGCTGCGATCGCTGAGCTTACCCCCACCACCTGCTTCGCACATAGCCAATAGAAGCCCTCTTATTCACAACCCAACTCGTCCACACCTGTCAAATGTCATAAGTCTAATTTTGACAAATGTCATTTTCCAAATTAAATAGATGAGGTCTGAGGTGACAGGTGTATGAATAAGAGGGCTGCTATTGGCTATGTGCGAAGCAGGTGGTGGGGGTAAGCTCAGGGATCGCAGCGCAATACATGTGTCGTCTTTAGTCTCGACTCGACCATGCTTATTAATATAAACGCAACTACGTTTCTGTTTTCACTATGCCTGTGACGTGTAATACAGGTTTATTTGCGCTCATGAATTCGGTACATGTGTGCTCCCCAAAGGCCACCTTCGTATTGTAACATGCATCAATACACTGAGCGAGCGAGTACACACGTGTGGATGGGCATGTCTGTGTTCACTGCTCACGACCTGTGAGATCGGGTGTTAGTACACTAAGCAAATTAAGTAGTTCATTAAAAATCGGCCAAGTGTGAGTCGGACTCGCGCACGAAGGGTTCCTACTATTATCTTAACTTAAAAACGGCAAAAAAGTTGTCTGTTGTATGGGAGCCCTTTAAATTTTTAATTTATTCTGTTTTTAGTATTTTTATGTTACAACGACAACAGAAATACATCATCTGAAAATTTCAAATGTCTAACTATCACGGTTCATAAGATACAGCCTGGTGACAGACGAACAGACACACGGACGGGCAGCGGAGTCTTAGTAATAGGGTCCCGTTTTACCCTTCGGGTACGGAACCTTAAAAACTGCTCAAAGAAATAAATATAATTTATAATAATAAGTGTCTGCTAGGTCTCCTTCCATAACATATTATTCACTCCATCCAACATTCAGCTTGATTAACCCATAACCTTAAAGTTTCCATCTCAGACAAAAGCTGCGTTCCAACAGTATTTGCACCTGGTGGGGATCATCTCTGGTTGTATCATATTGAGCTCGGAGATGGTGCCCGATAGCTTGTTTTGGCGAAGCACGACCGTACTCTCGATATTATAATATTGGCCTGTTTAGCCTAGTTCGTAGTTACACTGCCTCCGAAGCTAGAGGTCCAGGGTTCGAATCCCGGTTAGGGCATTTGTTTACAGACATTTGTTCCTGAGACTTGGATGTTTTCTATGTATTTAAGTAAATATGTATCTATTAAATATAACCCATAACACAAGCCTTATTGAGCTTACTATGGGACTAGTTCAATTTGTGTAAACATTGTCCTCTAATATTTATTTATTTATTTATAATAGAGGCATTGACGGAATTGTGACGTGGTTTGTGTTGTGTCAATGCGGCCATATTGATTTTCATCATAGACGTCCCGATTTCGTTCAAAATCGATATCTGAGCGTCCGAGAGCACTCTTATATCGAATCTTAGGTACAATTTGGAAAACGTGGCGGCCATATTGATTTTCGTCATAGATATCCCAATTTCGTTGAAACTCGATATCCAAGCGTCCGAGAGGCCTTTTAATACGATTGCAGGGTAAAATTTTAAAAAAGTGGCGGCTATTTTGATTTTCCTCATATATTTACATCCCGATTATGTCCGACTCGGGTATGTCCTAAAACTACGACCAAGACCACCGGGGAATGGGCATCCTAGAGTGCGGTGAAGATACTGCGATCGCCAACCCGCATGCCAAGCGTGGCGATTATGGCATTTACCCCCATGAGGAGGCCTATGTACAGCAGTGGACCTCCTAGGGCTGATATGGTGGATGGATATTGATTTCCCTTACTTTCGTCCCGATTTCGTTCAAAATCGATATCTGAGCGTCGAGGTCTCTTAATACGAATCCAAGGTAAAATTTGGAAAAATTGGCGGGTATATTGATTTTCTTTGCTTGACATCCGATGTCGTTCAAAATCGATATCTGAGCGTCGAATAGGCCTCTTAATACGAATCCGAGGTAAAATTTGGAAAAAGTAGCGACCATATTGATTTTCTTTGCTTACACTCCGATTTCGATCAAAATCGATATCTGAGCATCCGAGAGGTCTCCAAATACGAATCGGAGGTAATTGTAAAAAAGTAGCGGCCCTGTTGATTTTCTTTATTTACGTTCCGATTTCGATTTTAATCAAATCATCTGAATGTCCGAGAGCCAGCCTAAGACGAAAATCAAATCCATGCTTCTGGTTATGGGCTAGTGTCCTTACCACTTGGCCACCCAGGGCACTATGCCATCACAGTGAATCTTTGTCTTGAATTCTCAACCACTACTACTAGCAACCGCTTTGTATTTTCTTCAAATGTTTACCTTCCGCTACTCTGGTGGGTAAGCTATGCGCTTAGCTAAATTCCAACTGGACCACATCAGGTCTGCCACACAGCCTCTGATTAGCGAGAGAGACGGCGCCGTTTTTACACTATACTTAATTATTATTGAAACGCTCACTGCGAGGGCACTCGCTCTCCTCCATGTCGTATCTATAAATGCCCCACAGATTGATGTATTTGCGGACAGTTATGTCAGCTCTGGTAAAAAATCGTGTGTTTTTAAACGAATATTGTAATGGACAAACCGAACGACTATGGCGTAATTTTATACAATGAATGGTTTTATTTTAGAATAAATTTGTATTAATGTGTATGTTAAAAAATACTTTGATAAGTATGCAAGCAAGTTGGTTTAATTGACTGTTATGCTTACATAACCGTAACTGAGTAGAACAGTTAGAAGTTATAAATTTTCGTTTTGAACGTAAATTTTCAGGAATCAAATTACACAAATAGGTGCTTATTAAAACACCTATTTGTGTATGCTATCCAATTTACCACATAAACTGTTTTCCGACAGGAAATAAGATGCCATGGTTACTACCGAAAATAGCCAAGAAATAAGTTAGTCAATAGTTTTAAAAAACTAGTTTTGTAAAGAGAGCTAAATATGCTAATTCCGCACAATAAAAACTCCTATTGTTTGTAGTTGATTTTTTTATCTTATTTGTAGTCGCAAAATGATGCCGATGGATACCTTCAATTCAACGAATCACTGCCATTTTTGTTACACCCTAACAACCGCAAGAGAGTAATGTTACATGGTATAAAAATATACATTTGCAAAATATGTAGATCTACCTATGTAAACCTAACTAAGCTATGTGAATCTAAATATAGTAATATACATGTATTTATTATTGCAGATGTAAACGTTACAATTATGTATATAAATAAATAACATTATATGGTAAAAAATGTGTCAATTAACATGAAAAACTGAAACATATTGTGTTAAAAAATATGTAAAGTTTTCTAAATGTGTAAATAAATAACTAAAACCAACTGTGGAAAAAAATATGTAAACTAGTAAATGTTTTAAAAATATGTAACAAAAATAATTTGAATGTAAATATACAAATAAATCAAAACTAGTTTTATCTTATATTTTACAAAAAAGTATAGGTAGGTACAATCGGCCTCACAAGTAGCTGGACGACAATTTGCGACTTTGTCGTTTTCACCTGTTGGACTAAATGTAGGACAGTTTAAACATGACTTTAAAGCGGCAAAGTACAACAGATTTTCAGTCCCTTGTGAGGCCGATCATACATCTCAAACTTTGGGATATCGATAACGAATAAAATCAAACAATAAATAAAAAAAATCATAATGGCATCAACCTTTCTCTAATCAGACCACTGCTTCGTATTAAGAGACCTCTCGGACAATCAGATATCGATTTTAAACAAAATTAGACCATTAATAAAGTAAATTAATATGGCCGCCACTTTTTTTCAAATGTGACGTCATATTCGTATTAAGAGCTCTTTCGAACGCTCAGATATCGATTTTGAACGAAATCAGAACGTTTTTACGGGAAAATCAATATGACTGCCACTTTTTTTTCAAATCTGTCCTCATATCCATATTAAGCGACCTCTCGGACGCTCAGATATCGATTTTGAACGAAATCGGAACGTATTTAAAGAAAATCAATATGGTCACCATTTTTTTTCAAATCTGACCTCATATTCGTATTTAGAGTCTTCTCGGACGCTCAGATATCGATTTTGAACGAAATCGGAACGTATTTAAAGAAAATCAATATGGCCGCCGCTTTTTTTCAAATCTGACCTCATATTCGTATTTAGAGACCTCTCGGACGCTCAGATATCAATTTTGAAAGAAATCGGAACTTGTTTAAATAAAATCAATATGGCCGCCAGTTTTTTCAAATCTGACCTCATATTGGTATTAAGAAACATCTAAAATAAAAATAAGTTCAATTTAAAAATGTAGGAATGTGAAAGTAAAAAAACAATTAATAATTTTTTGACAACCCTTACACTAGAGCAGTTACGCTACGCGCGTGCGTAATTTCGACAGATGAATGAAGATTGCCTACCAGTTAAGTAGTAGTTCTTTATACTGTGCTTATTATCCCCAAAATTGGGATCCAAACGAAGGCTTTGAAATTGGTACGGTAGTTCGTACGATTAAAGTAGCGATCAAGAACAAGTATAGAATATATTCCAGTAGCGCAGCGTTTGCATTGTAGGTGTACGGCCAGCAAGGTACTAATTACCTTCCAGCGATTTAATGCGACGCCGCATTGCGGGGTGAATCCAACAAGAGCATAAGACGATCTTTTAACACAATTTTACAATATTATAAAGGTTCAAATATATCAATCAGAATATTCAGAATGCACAATTCCAAACTACTTTATTTATTTATAACAAAACAAAACAACAACAAAACAAACCTACAAACAAAAGGAACCAAAGGCAGCCTTAATGCAGTTAATAAAAATTAAACTAGTATAGGGCAAAACAGAAAAAAGAGATGTATTATATTTACATACGAAAACAATTCTGTTTGTGTTTTTACGCTTTATTCGCCTCTGGACTTTAGTAACAGGGGTACATTTTGTGTACAGAACCCTTTACCCCCTGTAAATATAATTATATGGAATTTGTTATAGGTACTTAGTTCGATAAGAAGTTTGTGCGAAGCTGTTAGTACGTAAAGTTATAGATATATTTTGCATAGACTGGAAACCATCTGGCATTATTTTTGCTTGTTTTCTTCTGCTTTTTTTCTAGATTTTATATTATTGATAAAATGGAATCATTTCACAAAAAATATACAAATAGGTAGCCGCTATCATGACATGAACACAAAACAGAACACATACAACACAACGATGAAACAAAATTCCAATCGTGACATTTGCACACCTATGTCATCTTTAAACTGACATATTTTAACGCTAATATTCCTGTTCAAAGACCACTCACACTGTCCATTTTGTCTCCCGTCCTCTAAGGAAACCATCAGTTCAAAGGGTGTTGATATCGGGTTATTGACAAAAAGCTTGATTGATACACCCTCTGTCGTGGAAGGGTGATCGATCACAATCGCGCCAACAGGCTGTGACTGGATTGATAAGGAGACTTAATACAGTGTACAGCGTTAGAAAGAGAAAGCTTAGCCTCTCTTGTATATGTACGTAAATTTGTAATGTTTTGCACTCTCCTAATTTGGTGGGGCGCAACCCGTATGCAGTTTCTACTTTCCCGGCAGCATTCTGACGTCGTCTAAATTTTCTTAGTTATCGGTACACTGTCAGTATTGCATTGGCGCATTAGTATTATATTGCGCAGAAGCAGGGTGGTACCAATGCAGTATTGGTTCTGAACCGTCACGCTTTCACGCATCGCACACTAATAGGAAGCTCTCATTGAAAAGTAGGATTGTACCGAATCAATTTCTAGTAGAGGCATTTAAATACTTAACTATGGTCCAAATATTTGAACTCCACCCCTTTGCGAGGGCGTCTTGCTTGCGCTCACTCAAAAACAAATAGTAAGAATGCGGTTTACTGGCTAATGCACATACTATTATCTATTTCTGGTCAACATTATAATATTAATTATGTATGCGAAAGTAATCGATGAACATATTTAGCTAAAATTTGGCGTGGAGATAGTTTGAGATTCTGGCAAGGAGAGACTAGTTTTAGGTTTCCGTAGTAAACAAGAAATCCTTCTAGTTTCGATATGTCTGTCCGTCTGTCCACGGGCTAGCTCGGTAACCGTTACTACTAGAAAGCTTTTATTTGGCATACAAAAAAAAAACATTGTACCCAGTTGTCACCAAGTAGCCAATTGGAGGTGAACACGAGTGTCTGGAGTCGACACGAATTACTGCTGGATCGGATACAAGATAAAGTAAGGTATTTTAAATTATTATGATATGTACCCGTTTTACCCACTTATGTACCCAACGCTATTCGTGTGGGGCATGGTAAAGTATAATCAGTTTGAGGTTAGGAGAGAACTGACTGTGGCGTCATATATGTTTAATTTTTTACGCGGTAAGATTAGCAACCCAGGGAGTACCCCTGGGTTCCTTTATAGTCTTGACTTACTCTAAGTTGAGTGAAACATTAGCATTAGCGTTCCTAATGTTAGAGCAACGGCTTTTATTATCGCTTGCTACCCGATCGATCTAAGAAATGATTTGACCCTTTGCTGACATTTAAATTGACTGTCTTGTCACTAATTCTTGTAATTTGTTATTCAAATAAGTTTACTTAATCTATACCATAGTTTATTACCGTTGTGTAATTTTTTGCAAAGTTAGGGGCAAGTATTTTACTTGTGGATGATTGTACCTTTGGACACTGCCGGTATTAAAAAAAACCATTAACCATAGACTAATATCGTGTACTTAATCGAAAAGCATTTTTCTCATATGGCAACACTCCATTCGCCATTTTTATAAAGGAACGGAATAGTGTCTCTTACAGCTTTGAAAAAATTTCATGGTATTTTTTTTTTCCATATTTTTTACATGTTTTTTGTAGTTTCGGTAAATAATACGAGTTGCTCTGTAATCAAATATTTAATTTCAGGGTTCGAGTCTCAAGTCATGTATTCCAGAACAATATAGATTGTGTCTAAAAATATTACAATAATGGTATTAGTTTGATAGTTGTTTCTTCAAGTTTTCGGTTGTCGTTGGTATTTTTAAATACGCCCAGTGTTGTTTAAAAACTTAAGGTGTCGGAATTTGTACCCGTGGACACCTTCATGGATGTATGTACCTTTGGACTGTTCACATGTCTATTAGGACATTTTCAACGCATTTGATTATTTGTAAGTCGTTAATTATTCGTAAGTGTTTTAAAAAGAAATATTATGTTAAAATTATGTTGCTGTATGTCCGTGTACCGTCCATGGGTAGGTTATTAAATACCAAAGGTAAAGACAGTGGTTCGACCTATACACAAAATTAATATTTTCTTTAATTTATTATTTCTTTTAGCCCTTGTTCTCAGATAGCAGACGTAATAAAAGCTTGTGATGATTAAATAAAAAAATGTTATAATATGTTTATTGTAGCGCGCCTTGGCAGAGGCCTATGTTCAGCAGATGACTGCAGTGGGATGATGATAATGATGAAATCGTTATATAAGAAAAATAAAAAGTTTGATGATACCTAATGTATATAGTTTTTATTAAACATCAAAAAATATTCGATAACTGTATAATCTCCATATGTTGAGCATTTGCCCCTAATTTCCTTTTCACTATTATAATGTTTATTCTTCAAAATACAATACTAATTACACATAAGTAGTTATTAAAATTTATACTAGCTTTAAAAATACTTGCTCCTTAAACACATTTTCAACCCCTTTACACCTCTTCAGAGAATGAATTTACAAAAACGCTGATATTAGTTTTCATATACTTTAATGCTAGGTCTATAAAATAAGTTTCAAGTCTCTCTTTAAAAAATGCACTCCATACAAATTTCCAACCTCTTTTCCATCCGTTGAGAGAGGAAAAATTCAAAAAAGCTGAAAACTGTTTTCTTTTGTTTTAATGCTTAGTCTGTCGTAGTTACTAGTTTCGTTTTTAAAAATAGATTTCCAATCCACTTTTACCCCCTAAGGGCATTAATTTTAAAATAAATTATAGCATATGATTGTGTTATCCTGATGTCTAAGTACAATACCGGAAAGTTGCATAGAAATGAGTTTTATTTGCAAACAAACATTGTCACCAACCGTCACGAACAGAAACCTACTTAAAACAATATCCCCCTCATGATTAAAGCCTCAATACATTCCCAATGGAAATCCAGCCCAAATGCGCAGCGTAGGCGAGTAAATCCAGCAATCACGCGGCAAATATCAGCCATGATATTCACAACACGTTCCATCCCGCCAGACCGCTCATCACTAATATATCATGACGACAAGTTTCATAATTACAATGCATAATCGCGGGTTTGAGTCTTATACTGGTTGGATTGAGGTATCATGAGGTGAAGGATTGTGAATAATAGCCTAGCTAAGCCACTCTGTTGAGCCGTTTTGGAGTGTTGGTTCACTTTGGATCGCTTCCCTCGCGGTATTGTCACATTCACATCAAATGGCGTATGAACATTGACGCGACGAATACACAAAGGCGTTTTCTACTCGTTAAGTCAACAAGGAACTGTGTTTATTGAAACGTATGAAAATCTTGTGTGCACAGATAAAATTGTAATTGCAAGGAGCATGTAGTAGTATCGGAAATTGCCACTAAGGAATATATGCTTAAAGCAAGGAACTTACAAGCCTGCAATACTAATAAACTTTAGGTACTTCGTTATAATATTAGTACAGATGTAAAAAATTATAAAATGGATGGTAAACAAGCTTACAGCCTGCCTGGTGATAAGCAGATACCGTAGCCTACCTACGATTGCGCAAAAAACCTTATAATCTGTATATCCCTTAAAACCATGTCACCATTAAGTAATTAAATTATATCCCTTTGAAATAAACCACTGACCCTTTTTAATACCAAAATTTCATAAGGACCAGGAACAAAATACCAATAACATTTATTAAGCGTGGAAGTCGCTCGAGCAAAAATTATGGCCGCAAACAGATTCCTTCACCCGTGTTATTAAATTTCATCAGAGCTGGCCACCCCGAATCTTTGTTAAACAGAGCGTGAGTAAGCCGTGGCAGCGCCCAAATTTTTTAGGTTTATGAGGAATACAATTATAAGCGTTTTGCTTTTTGTGTTGTCATTGTCAGATAAGATACGCAGTGCAGTACAAAGGTTTTTTTCCTTGTGCAGAAGTTGTTGTTCTATAAGTATGCTTAATACTTTTCTTTTTCTTTTTTCCCGGGGGGAAAATCCTTTATGGATACCACCGCACCGCGGGGACAGTGCGGTGGTTATGTCGGACTTGCACCGATTAAAAACACCCCGATCGTCTTCCTCAACTCATTTCGGGCGGCTCTGGGATCTCTTTCGGAACGCACCAGTGCCGCCCTAGAGTCTGTGGGTCCAACCTTCTGCTTTCATAGGCGATCACAGCCCCCAACTGTGATGCTTAATACTGCAACACGTTCTTTATAAATTTACTTTAGAACTTTACGTAGAACTTTACTTACGTAGAACGTATGACAATAATATTTCCATTATTCTTTTTTATACCACGTCGGTGGCAAACAAGCGTACGGCCCGCCTGATGGTAAGCGGTCACCGCAGCCTATGGACGCCTGCAACTCCTAGGGGTGTCACATGCATGTTGCCGACCCTTTAAGAATTTATACACTCCTTTCTTGAAGAACCCCATACTGTAGGCCGTCGGGAACGGGAAAACCTCGTCAGGGAGCTCCGTCCGAGGAAGGAAATTCCTTTGAAACCGTACCATATGCGACCATTTAGGTTCTAAGGTGTGAGGATGAATGCCCTGCTGACGGCGGCGGCGAGCGGTGCGATGGCAGAAAGCGGCCGTGGGGATCATGTCGAACAGTTCTTCGGAACACAACCCATTATATAAGCGATAGAACACGCATAAAGAGGTAAAGTTTCTCCTTAAACTCAACTGTTAAATATCGCTCGTGAGTTTGGGATCGTCCACGATTCGCATAGCACGTCTCTGAAGCGAGTCAATAGGCCCGATGGTATATATCCAGGTTCTCCCGCCTAGAGGTGACAGCAATACTCCATGTGCGGACGGACTTGTGACTTATATAATAGAAGTCTCTGTCCCGGGGTGAAGTTTATTCTGTATGATTATACATATGATATGCTTTATTACGTAATGTACGCCACGAAATCTTTTTCGCAATAGCTTTTTATTATTTCCTCACATTGTTAAAGAATAGCACTATATATACCTCTTCAGAAACTGGGATTACCTGACTTGTCTCTTGTCAAGTAATCCCTTACTTTCTGAGCCTCGGCAATAACGTAATATTATTATTTTATGTTTTTTTGCTACATGTACAGTACTACGTCGAAAACCACATCCTTAAATAATATACTAAGCTCTTCCAGGAATAAGTTCGCTTTTGTATGTAGGTACTAATACCTTTCGGCCGTATACGTACCCTTGTCCGTGTCCGTGTCGTATCCGTACTTTTGTATTATGTGTGTAGTTTACACTTACCTATATATTTACATGATCCATAAAATTTAACCTTGTTCATAAGAGTGAGACTTTCCAAGAATGCGATCAAATATTGGAAATAAAATCTTTAAATTATACATCAGCGTATTACATTTAACTGTACGTTAATAAAAGAAAAAATGTGACTTGTACTAAACAAGAAAGTGCGCAAGTAAAATGCACCCCACTCAAAGGAAATTAATTCTTGTCATCCCTCTATGTTTGTCATAAAGGCTTTAAATAATATTTTTTATGTACTGTCATAATTACGTTAAATAAGAGCAGATCGAAGTTAGAATACATTATGGCCTAAGTAATGGCTATACCGATATGAAATATTCTTGGTGCGTTTATTAATAATTATTACTGACCATTTATCACTTTTTATGTATTCCGTTTGTTTTTAAAAGTCCCCCGTACGCTCGCCCGAACTCGATTCTCCATACAAACGTTGTTTCGTTCTCATTTTAAAACGCCATGCTGAAATAACATGAAACTTTGAATAGGTACACAATGGGATCCGCCATATATCTAGGTCGGAAATTAGTTTCTGTTGCTAGAAATTGGAATGGAAAAAAATACAGCAGGTTTTTGAATTTTTTAGGTCTTGTATGAAAACATTATTAATGGCTATATTTTTTCTCTATTAAAATTTCAAGCAACAAAAACTAATTATTCGAATGGAAAAAAAATACAGCGGGTTTTAAATTTTTTAGGTCTTGTATGAAAACCTTAATAAACGATGTATATTTTCTCCATTATAATTTCAAGCAACAAAAACTAATTTCCGACCTAGATATACCGGATCCCCTTGTGTATGAAAAGTTTCAAATGATTCCAGCATGCCATTTTAAAATGAGAGCGAAACTACGTTTATATGGGTAACCGAGCTTACTGCGGACTCTTAAACCTTCAATTTCAACCAATTACGGATTTTAAATATAATGATAAAGAAGTTGAGCTGCTGAAATAAACACGAGTGCATTCAGCTTTGCGGCTTTACGGGAAATCGATGCCATTTCAATTATGAACGAATGCATCACAAAATTAGAAATGTCATTGACTACGGTATAACGAAACAACGATTTTATTCTATTTTGTGTTGTGCGTTGACAAAAGCACATTAAATTGATTCAGAAAGCGATGCAATCACAGGAAATGGAAAATAATATAACCTGGAAATGCAATCCATGATAGTTGAAATCTGTGTCATGTTGGATAATTCAGTGACAGTTGTAGGCAGTATTTTAAATTACATTCTTTACTTTAATAAGGTCAGACTGAGTCATACATTTCAAGCAATTAATTCAATATCTCAGATATACTTGGTAAGGTATATTTTATAAGAGCAACATCTACTCATTCTGCTGGCAATGATTAAGGGACAACATACATACATAAACTCACACCCATGTTCCCAAAAGGGATAGGCAGCGCACACAAAGATTAAGCAAATTGTCACTGCAATATCACATTTTCTCCATGTATATACCTACAATTGCTGAAATTGGTACTGAAATTAATTTTTGTGTGCTCTGGGTACCCCTTGAAATCAATATGAGGGAAAAAACTTACATAAATGGAACTATCGCCATAGTAAGTTCAATAAAGCTTTGTGTACTTATCGACGAAATCCAAGACTAAGCACACAAATATTCAAGCTAATATTTGCCCTAAGCTACCATCCTATGGACTGCCCGAGGGTTTGTGCAGATGGGTTGCCAGCTTTCTGTCCGGAGCAACTGCCATCTACTACGGCTATGCATAAGAGCCGTAGTAGATGGCAGTTGCTCGAAAAGCATGGACATTAACGCTGGCGTCCCACAAGGCTCCGTGCTATCCCCGACGCTGGTTTTGCTGCATATCAATGACATGCTGTCTATTGACGGCATCCATTGTTATGCGGATGACAGCACCGGGGATGCTTATTACACGGGCCGTGCCAACATTCCTCGTTCCTGCGTGTTAGTGAGTCGAGAACTACTTGTGTCCGAAATCGTGAGCACTCTAGTCAGTCTCTGAGTGGGGCCAGGATAATCTGGTGCAGTTCAACCCTACCAAAACACAAGTATGCGCGTTCACTTTAAAAAAAAAAGACCATTCACTGTAGCCCCGCGGTTCCAAGACGCAACCCTCTCCATCTCAGAGAGTATTGGGATCCTTGGTGTCGATATTTCCAGCGACGTCCAGTTTCGGAGCCATTTAGAAGGCAAAGCCAAGCTGGCATCTAAAAAGCTAGGTGTGCTCAATAGCGGTACTTTACCCCGGGACAGAGAATTCTTTTATACAAGTCGCAAGTCCGTCCCCATATGGAGTATTGCTGTCACCTTTGGGCGGAAGCACCTGGATACCAGCTTGGGCCTTTTGACTCGCTTCAGAGACGTGCTGTGCGAATCGTGGACGATCCCAAGCTCACGAGCGATATTGAGCCGTTAAGTTTAAGTAGAAATTTTGCCTCCTTGTGCGTGTTCTATCGCTTATATAATGGGTTGTGCTCCGAAGAACTTTTCGACATGATGCCTACGGCCGCTTTCTACCACCGCACAGCTCACCGTCGGCAGGGCATTCATCCTCACACCTTAGAACTTAAATGGTCGCGTACGGTACGGTTTCAGAGGAATTTCCTCCCTCGGACGCTCCGATTGTGGAATGAGCTCCCTGCCAAGGTTTTCCCGACGGACTACAGTACGGGGTTCTTCAAGAAAGGAGTGTATAAATTCTTAAAGGGTCGGCAACGCGCATGTGACACCCCTAGGAGTTGCAGGCGTCCATAGGCTGCGGTGACCGCTTACCATCAGGCGGGCCGTACGCCAGTTTGCCACCGACGTGGTATAAAAAAAGTCATATAAATCAATAGATTACCAGCCTTACAGTGCAAGCTAACAAAAGCTAATTTAGGAATTATTTTTTCAATTCAAATTGCAACAAATCCCCGTTCACTTCCAAAAGGGATGAAAAATTAACCTTATTTTTCATGGCTCCTTTGTATGTATCTAAAAGTAGCTACTTGTTATAGATGGCATAATGGCTTAGTCTCATGTACTTTACAGCTGAAAACGCAAGCCAGCGTAGCCACATATCACGCAGCTCCGGCACTGGTAATGGTTGGGCACAATAAATCAGCTCGCTGTGAATTGACGGTCCGCGGAGCGCGATGCGCAGCTGTTTCCTGGTGTACCATCCAGCAACGAAAAGACTTAACGCACTTAAAATTTTAAGGATGTCTGTCGTTATATTCTCACCTAAGTTTTCATTTTGAAAGCTACAAATCTGTTATCGTCATTAGGGTAAATGCTTGGAACAATATAATCTGGAATATCTACGAGGGATATCATACATAATGCAGAATACAATAGACCAAGTACAAAAATTTTGGGAGTGGTTGAAAGAAAAAAGAGTGTACTCGTATTACGATACAAAAGTGGGAGTATAGACGGGAGACGTCGCCGAATTTCGTCTGGAAAAAAACCGAGGAATTCTCAAGAAAGTCAGGTTAATAGTAACACCGACGAGCACGACACAAACATTATTACGGAAATAAATGAAGTAAGAGAGAGTATTTACTCGTATATCTTTAGGTACTCAACTTAAACCATTGATAAGAGCTACTTTTGCAATCTTTCCTTATTATATATAGGTCTCAATTGTGCTTCTTGTCTTTATTGCACAGATTTACATTTAAATTTACGTTTCCATTCCATGTTTTTGAACATCCACTGGTATCGTAATGTCAATGAAAGAATAAGATATTTACTCGGTATGATTATTATTACCAAGTATGAGTAATGTTTTGACGACCACTTTAGCCCAGTTGGTCGGCCAACGAAGCTAGTGGCCCCGCGTTCGAATCCCGGGCAGGCCATTTATTTGTGTGATGAATACGAATAATCGTTCCTATGTATTTAAGTATTTATCTATTCTATCGTCGCCCAGTACAAACTTTACTTAGTTTGGTAAGATTATCCACACAATATTTATTTATTAGTAACTAGGATGGGCGAACGAATTTAGTCTCAATTTCGTCGGTATTGCCTATATAACTAAAAACTTATGTTAAGTTACGTTTCACATCGAAATTTTATACAAAATCGATTTGAAAATATTTCTTCCGCTTGATTCCACACGCGCTGCTAACGCATCACAAAAAAAGCGCGACATATATTGCAATCAAATTGAAACGTGGCTCCAGATAGATGTTATACGTTCTTTCAACTTTTTTGTGCATCAGGAGCATTTTACGCGTCACTGGCTTTTCAGGACACAGCTGTGTTGCGCGCCGACGACTGTCGTAACACCGAACTGATTTATCGCTCAAACAACTACGTAGCTTAAAATACAACCATTGAAAGATCAGCACTGGCCATAACGACAGCACTATTGATGGTACCGTTCGGAACAAAACTCATGGAGCCTTCATGGCCCAACACTGTGCAGCGGCGCCCATGTACCGCATGTGGTATACGAGGAACGCGGGCGCAGGTCGGTTTTCGGATGGGTGACCACTTTGAGTGGTTACTAAGTGCTCCTGTGCTTTGGAAGGCACGTTAAGCCGTTGATCCCGGCTGCTGTCTACGACAGCAGTCGTTAAGCCAAGTTAGAGGCCTTCGGGTGGCTTGAGAATTTCTAACAGTCAAGTTGCCCACTTACTTGACAAGGGGGTTCGAATTTGCATCACGTCCGTAGGGAGTAATCACCGTTACCTACACGTGACCCCTGGGTGGTGCTAAAAGTGCAACAAACTGGCAACCGTACTTGTCTTATCGAAGATCTCATGGTTCGAAAAGAAATGCCATACGATTATTACTTTTTTGATGTCATGGAAAATCCATCAGACCACGTTAATTCTATTGTGCGGGCTCAGTCAAATACTAACAAAAAAGCGATCAATATTAAAAGGGTTAAGTATGTTAAATAATATTATTGATAGGTTCTTATCTTATAAAATTATATAAGAGGAGACGACGACTATGTGAATTAAGATTTCAACCAAAACAGGAAAGACGTGAACCACAACCGTGTATGACCCTGATAAAAAAGTACCTAATTATCATCACAACAACTTTTATTATTTCCATGGGACATTATTAGTGGCTTTGACATTTGTAATTAAAATTTGATTTGCAAAGTGTAATTGAACATATAACACTATATTTAAAACTTAGTTCGGTCAGTACAGTTTTTCTGTTTTCACTACAATTTAATTTAGTCAAATCCTACTAAAAAGGTTTTATAGGAATGTACGTTAAAAAGTCAGTGATTATTATAATTTCCACCGTCCTCGACTTTATCACGTTATTATGTTTTTATTTAAGTACTTGCTGTTGCTCAACTAAACGAACCTAAAGATGTTCAGATTCAAGGAAATCCTTTACCATCAGCAGACTCAAGACAATCGGGATTCCCGAAACTATAACATTGTTTAAAGACCTTTGCACTGTTGTGTTTGTGTTCGCGACAAACGGCAAGCGCCCTTATTTATTTTAGAGTTCGTCGGCATTCGGATCCGCTCGTGGGTTTGTCAGATTAGGGTTGGCAGAATTAGAAACTTACGTTTTCACTTTTCACACGCAAATTGTTTTGTTCTTGCTCCTATCACGAATAGTCGAATGTCAATGAGTTATGTTGTAATTAGGAATGAAACGTTACCTGAATATTCTCTGAAGCTAGATAGAGGTCCTGGGTTCGAATCCCGGCCTGGGCATTATTTGTGCATTTAGCGCGGATTTTGTTCTTGGGTCTTGGATGTTCTATATGTATTTAAGTATGTATATCGTCGTCTAGTACCCATAGTACAAGCTTTGCTTAGTTTGGGACTAGGTCGATTTGTGTAAGATTGTCCCCCAATATTTATTTATTATTTTTTTATTTTTGTTTGTATTGGAATACAACAATACACATAAAAACAATAATATTCCTCGTAACAGCATATAAATTATGTCTTTGCAATCTTAAGTTCATGATTATATATACTTTATATAAATGTAAATTTTACGAAAATAGTGATGTCAATAATATTTGTACCGCACCGCACCTTGTGCCGTCAAATATCAATGCATATAACTGTACTATTTATTTTTACGTCCACTTTTGCCTAGTTGGCTTTGGCTTCACCTACAAAGTCGGTGGTTCGGGGTTCTAATGCTGATAAATGCATTTATTTATGTGATGAGCACAAACATGTGCTCCTTAGTCTTTAATGTTGTAAATGGATACCACCCGTTCTTATAACTGTGCCCCTTCTCTGAATGATATTGATAAATATAGAATTATTAACTAGTGGTAAACAGTGTGTGCCACCCATACTGTAAACATTTCCTTTAAAACTTATTTTATGTAATTATTGTGGTGGTTGCTTGTTTACCCAAATAAAGTAAAAAAAAAGTTTATATGTTGTTATATATTTTCTATGAATTACCTTGGTTTTCCTGAGCATTATCAAACGCCAACCCTGTCAACACACATTTTCTTACGGGTGACAACCCTAAGCAGATTGTTTCATCGCCTTAGACACTGCAGCGTAAGCCTGAAGCGATGGATGTAAATACCGCTACACGTACCGCTATACCTACTGTGAGTTTGTGTCATTTGCAATAGCAGCAAGGATAAAATGGTTCATACGTACTTCTGGAATACTAATATTGTTTGGTTGACACTGTTAGGTTGATACACTATTATTCATCTACTTTTGATACCTAGTCTCTGGTACCTCTATTTGGAGGTACGAGTATTTACTCGTTATCGCCGTTTTACCCACAAGGATGTAATTTCGCCCAAGCTCGGAACCGATGCAGTGAATAAGTAAATTTTAGGTGACAAATAAATATTAGGGAAATTTATAATTATTTATTGCATTTTCACGCTTCAACCGCTACCTAATAGTATTTAAGATATTTTATTCACAGAGTATGATAACGACTTGCTCTGTGGAGCGGACGGGACGACCTATCGCCAGGTGGACACACGACCTGAAGAGAGTAGCGGGAAGCGGTTTGATGCGGCATAGATAAATGCACTTTGCAATGCGAGACTGCACAGTCTAGAACATCGCCGCAAAGTGGCTTAGTCTTTCGGTTTTCTATCGGTTGAATTTCGGGGAGTGTGCTGAGGAACTGTGGGAATTGGGGAACGCCTATGTCCAGCAGTAGACGACTGCGAGCTGATGATGATGATAGGAGTATGATACTTAGATGATAAATAATCCATGGCAATCTAATAGCAAATATACCTTAAGACAATTAATGAGTCTACGTAGACGAAATCACGGGCTGGTTTTACAATAGCCGTACCACATACAATACGTATCGAATCTTAATTTATCAAAGTCCTCGCTAGGGCCCGAAAATCATAAAGGAAATAACAATTTAGGTTAGCCTTGTAAAAGTCCTTACAAAATACATTGTACCAACATTTATGCTTGACATCAATTCAATAACCCCCAAAAAAGCACTCCTAAATATTTAAGAGGATTCGAACATCGAGTGATTGAAATAAAGGAGCATATACAGTGGCTAAACATAGTACCCTCAAGGGAAATCAAAAGGGCACGACAAATCTTCCCTCTGATCGCATAAAAATACCTGGGACCCATAATAAATTCCATTTATTGCGACCTACCACCGTGATTCAGGTATTGCAAAAACTACGAATAGTGGTCCAGTCTCGAATGGTAAATGGACTAAATTTCTATTTGACTTTTTATAAAACTGGTGTCGAGCGGCCTAGGAATTGGGTTGTCGGGGAATATCAAAATGAACGCAGACTATAGTATTCTATATATATCTCTTATCTTGCATCAACGGCCTTTGAGTATGTGTATTAATAACGGACTAAACAAGCAGTGTCGTATAGGCTGACCACCTCCTTAGTTACTATAATGACAAAGACGATATCTAAATAATATTTAAAGTTTATATTTTTCGATGCAAATTTCAAACTGTGGATATCGCTAAACGGTATAGCGAATAAAATTGATCTTGGATGTTTCGCCAGGTCAAATAATTTAGATTCCTATGTATTAACTATTACACCAGTTTATGAATCTATCAAGTAAACTGACTCATGGAATAATGAACTTACTCAAATAAATTGTTCACTAGACCTATGACCCTTCATTTAATTAGCCAACTACACGTAGTAGCGGGTCATTTTGTACAAAATACTCAAGCCTCACATTTCCGGCAAACTCGTCAAACTTGGAACTTGGATCCAAGCATATTCAAACGTTGTCAGGCGAAAACTGAAAGTAAATATGGCAGCTGTATTACCAGGTAATAACTTTTGCCATTTAATATTTCGGTATAGCCTCGGGATCTTAGTATTGCTAGTATGTTCCACTTTCAACCAAGAAAACCATGCTTCTTCTAATATCCTGTTTATGTGTCATCTGTATAAAAAACTGTACATTTTTAATAATAAAGCACAGAAATAGTTAAAAGCTGTGATAATTATCAAGCTTTTTTAAATACAGGATGACTTCTGACTATGATTTTGAACAACTTTTACTAAAGGACCAACTTTGTAACTGTAACTAAAAAAATCTGCTGTTTCATAGGATAGGTCTCCAATCGACAGACCAAACTGTATGAAACAGCTGATTTTTTAGTTACATTTACAAAATTGGTCCCATAGTAAAAGTTGTTCAAAATCATGATCAGATTAACTATTTTATATTTTGTATTACCAATTAGAAGTCACTCTGATATTTCTTCTCAATGTGGGTTTTTAATTCATTCAGGATAAAACACGACAAAAATCTTTATAATTGCCACGTTACCTGTGGTTGAGTGGAACTAATAATTAAGGTCAAAGGAAACTTAAGAAATGAAGTTCTTCAATAATAAGTAGTCACTTCACGGAAATCAATGAGATGAAATATTGGACTAAGGCGACTTCCTGACTTGGCGGGGTGGGATCGATATGTCATAGGTATTTTGTTGTTTGACGTAAGCTTACTGATGTGAAATTTCTTCACTTGACGAATTACTGTCAGTATTACGTTTGCGCAGTACTAATACGATGCGCAGAAGAGTATTTTCATCAAAAGGAACATTACAAAGTGAAATTAATTATCCAGAGTCTGCTATGTTATTCTTCTTTATTCCGAATACTAAAAGTAGGTAGTAATTATAAAACAGATCACTTTGCTGTCCGTCCGTCCGTCTGTCTGTCAAGGCCCTTTTTCTCAGGAACGTGTGGAGGTATCAATCTGGAATTTACGAGTATATCAAATACTTAGGTCTAATGTCCCTTGGAGCTGTGAAAAAATCAAACTCCTAAGCCAACGCAATCAGCAAATACAGCCGTTTATGCCGCAAATTTTCGACGCTCGCAAGGGAATCAAAACCTACAGGGTACTTCCCGTGAACTCAGACTCTTGAAATTTGGTACGAAGCAACGTCTTATAGCACAGATAAAGGAAAATTGCGAAAACCGTAAATTTTTAGTTACGTCATATAATAAAAATATTTTTTACGGAACCCTCTGTGCGCGAGTCCGACTCGCACTTGGCCGGTTTTTTTCCTATATAATATTCAATGCAATCGATTAATAGTTCGGCCGAGTTGGCTATAAACCAAATAGAACGTAATATTTGCTAAGCGTCGATATTATTTGCTCCATGACGAAATTTCTGAATTTTTGCGCTCAACAACTTAATAGAATTCCTCATAAATAACTCTTCTTGCAAGTTCATAAAAGCAGGAAAATTTATTTATTAGAAAAGTTTCATTTGCTAAGAGGTAAGTTTATTTTAATTAATTTAGTTACACTCCAACTATTTCAAGTTCGGGCCTAATAATACCGCTAATTATTACTTTTATTGTTACTTACACTTACAGTTTACAAAATCTTAGTTTATGTACGTTGATAGCAAAGCTTCGTTCTGAAACAGATTAGTATTTTAAAAAATTCGTTAAATAATGGGACTCATTGAAGTCGGGTACTACGTTTTTAAGGTGGGAAATAATATATCGACGTCTGGTAGGCATAACTAATAGTATTTTATGCAACAGTTGCATGATAACAACAGCTGCAATAAAACGAGCGTAACGAGTTTTTTTTATTAAGACTGGAAAATTTGAAGACCTTGCATATAAAATTATGTCTACGACAGTCAAATCATTTGATTTAAACTAAAAATCGATATGGTGTCAGAGTGCGCGCATTGACGTGTGCCTCTTTTAAAAATAAAACAACAATTACAGTTGTATAATAATGAATGCCACCAGTCATATAATGACATGTCTATGGTATGTTTGAATTTGTATAAAAAGTTTATTGTTTTAATAGTACTGTCAGTCATGTCATTGATAGATTACAACGCTGGAGTAGAAAAAAGATATATTGATCTTATTGTGAGTACTAGACCAGTTTAAGAAAGTTTGTCTACTGAGGACTACTATATGTATTTAACAGTTGTATAACAAACTTTGTAAAGATTTTTTATATTACAACACATAATCTCAGAATATCCAGGCTTGTCCTTCTAGTCAGGATGTTTGAGTTTACTTTTCTTCCTTGCTTCCGATCCAAACCACATTGCAATGTTTCGTGCGCTTGCTTCCGCTCACGTTAAACCTAACGCGTCAGATTCGAGAAAAACAAAATGAAATTGAAATGCAAACCCCAATGCAATGCCCAATTTACCAGTTATCCGATTAATCCTATTCCGGTTTACGTCCGGCCAATACCTCAAACAAGCGACAGGTGGGTTCAATGGCCTTTTGTGCAAATTGGATTGCCGGGACAGCCTTCTAACCATTTCCTAGACTCGCTGCAATTGCACTTAAGCCGCCGGCCTAAGGCCGGTTGTAATTGGACTTAAAATTGAGACGTTCACACTAGTTCATGTGTAAATGCTTGACGCTAATGTATAAATGCACTGGTATTTGTGTTATTAGCCGGTTAGTAAAGGCTTCGTCTATTTACCTTTAGTCCCTGAGACTGTTTGTTACTGATTCTCTGATTCACATATTTTTCCTTCAAATAATATAATAAAATAAAATAACTAATTACGGTATGAATAAATAAATACTGAGCGGATATTTCTAGACGCAAGGACTTGTCAAATAAGATAGTACCCAGAATAAACATCGCTAAGCATGCTGCGTGTTATCAATCAGTTTACCTTTTTCAATAAGCTGCCAGTCGAACTTAAAGAGATCCAAAACAGTAATGTTTTCAAAATTATTCAGTGAATGATTTCATAAGTGATAAGGGTGACATGTAGATTAATAGACATAAGTTTGTGTACTCATATAATAATTAGACATATATATCGAAATTTAACTTGCTTGAGTAACTAGGTAGTGTATTTTTGATTTGATAACTATTATTGTTTCTATTCATAATGACATGTATTATGTATTTATTAATTCAAACACAATGTACGTTGTTCCTGAATAAAATATATGAATAATATAAAACCTAGACCTAATCGAAAATAAATATATATTATGGTTTATTATGGGTACTTAACGAGTCACTTCATTGCACCTGCCTCAAACTTATTTGCAAAACGTTTCAAAATTATTTGCAGAAATTTTTAAACGTCTGATTGACGGAACTAGTCCGAAAATATATGACTTTAAGATAACATGGTCATCAACATTAGAATTGCTGTTAGGAACGGGGTATTCACCATGCATATTATGTTTTTGAAGTGAAGTAGAAAAGGGAGCTTGTAACAGCGCTGAAATATAGGGGATTTCAGCGCTGTTACAAGCTCCCTTTTCAAGAATTAACTGACGTACCACGAGTTTTATTTGTGGTCTACCCACACTCCATAGCGATCTACCCTCTTCTCGGTTCGCTTTTTTCGCATAGTGTCACAGCTACTACCACCGTCCGTACTCTCACTCAAAACTCGAACACGATCACGACACATAACACTTACAGTATCAACTCGCTCGTTCATGCCGGTTACAGTCTCTTTCCGATTCGTGAACTTTTGGATCGCTGGGCGCCAGACGCTCGACAATTGAAACCCATCTTCCCGGTTGAAATTCTTGTGCTTTTGGATTTCAATGGCTTCCTTGACCATCCTCGGTATGTTGTTGCATCCTGTCGAGAGAATCTGAGGGTTGTGCAACTCAATTGAATGATTTGTCCCTGCCTCTAGAACACATACATACACATAGGTCAAATAATGGTGTAGAGAGCATATCCGAGCGTATAAAAACAACGAATTTCGAAAATCGGCCACCGCTGAACACCTTCTCGAGGCAGGGACAAATCATTGGATTGAGTGGCACAACTCTCAGATTCTCTTGACCACGTCGCTTCGTCAGCGTATATTTAATCATATAATAAGTTGTCGAGGGTCGAAAATCTGTGTATCGAAGATGAATAATGTGCATTTTGATAACTGTTCTGTGAGTAGAAAATACTAGGCAGAGCTCAGCTTGTGGCCTCGCATGCCCTTGACGCTCAGGTTTAAGCTTCCGACTTTTGGGTTAGCATAGGGAGTTCCGGACCCTCCGGCCCTTCGGCTCGCATAGAGAAGGACGCTGCGGCCCTTCGGCTCGTTAGAAAAGGACGCTCCGTTCCTTCGGGTTGCATAGAGGACACATTCTGCGCCTATGGCTCACACGAAACTTGGCCTGGCATGCCTCGCCGTTTGTAGGACTCAGGGGACTAAATGATAGTTGAAAAAGCTGATTCTCCCGCAGCTACCAAGCTCCGAGTTCGGAGTCGACCTTGCAAATTTGGACACTCACACAAATTCTTGGAATTAGGTAGCGAACCCCGGACAACCTTCAGGATGCAACTTTACTAGGATAAAGCTAGGATGATGACGATGATGATAATGATGGCAAGGCTCTGTCTGCGGCCCTACTGTTAATTGTAAATAATCGTCAGAAATGGACCGTATAAGTTTAGTATTTTTTAACCGGTCCGTATATCTGCGCCTTGAATATACATTCACATAATTATAGTCTTAAGCTTTCTCGGTACCGGCTGCAATTGGACTAAGTCCGTCGGAGCTAGCTGTAATTAGAGGTAATACCTTCAGGAATAAGCTGTTGCATAAACCGAAACCGTTTAGTGATTCCTTAACAGATTATAAATTCGTCGTCTCGAATATACATATAAATAATTCAGCGTTTGATCTAAAAACGTCTACGTAAGCTTTGAAAATACTTGAGAGTAAAAAAAAAGTGCTTTAAAAGGGATACAATGTACAAAGTAAAACTGTACTAATGTTACAAATATTAAATTTATTGTCATGACTTAGCCGCAAAAAGACGCTGACTCAGCATCTACTTGCACTCCCAAGTATATTCCTTTGTAAAATATGTTTCAGTTACTCTCGCCACGCTACTATGGTGCCCGCGCCGTAGCTTATAGGCCCTTCCTAAGTTAGCGGCGTGGAATCTGTAGGCGATATTTACTACTTTACCGAGATCTTACTGATGTCGTCCTAATTTCATCCCTTGCCACTAAAGTAATAAATTAGTATTCTTGCCAGTATTTTACAAATAGTACCTACTCATTTCCAGATCGATTTGTGAACCTACTCTTAAATTAGTCGTGATTTCTCTACATCATGCAAAAGTGAAATAAATAATAAATAATTATAATCTATGTTACAGTAATAAATTAGTATTCATGCCAGTATTATAAAAGAGTACTCATACCCTTATTTATGAAAAAGTCAACGTAAAACAGCTCCGGGTAGTTTTCCTAATCAAACAGCTTCATCGAGTTTTTATTCAAAGCATTTTCTTAGAACTCAAAATGCAAATAAAATTAGCTTTAAATTCTTTCGCAGCGCTAGGCCAATTTAATTTCACTGCGTTTACGGCTTAAAGTAAAATATTAGGTATTTCCTGTGTAAACTAGTATCATACTAATCCAACCATAAGATACGCTCACCTGACGTCTGCAATACGCTCCGCAAATAATGAACCATTAATTTGGTCGGGAAGCATCTAGCGTATAAAATGGTATAAAATAGGGATAGTGGGGGTCGTTAAAGCGTTTTACACCGGTCCAGTAGTTCTTGCTACTTTACTGTTAGTTTTGCTCGTGTTAGCTGAGCTACTTACTTGGTTTTTGTAAACGATAAAATATCAAGTAATGTTTCCTTCGCCTATATTTATTTCAAATGCTTTCTGGGAAAACGCATGAAATCCAACAGAAGTATACTTAATGAAATCGGCAGCATATTCGCGTAACTCTTCCAATGAACGTTAAGTCATATCAATCCTCTTTTTAAGGGTTCCGTAGTAAACAAATATCCTTATAGATTCGGCATGTTCGTCCGTCCGCGGAGCCATTGAAAAAATAAGCAAGAATAGAGAGCTCACTCAATATATCATTTTTTTACATATTATTTCGTAGTCGACATCTAGCGTCAAATAGCGGAATTATCAGTACTGCTACTCGACAATAGACGCCGTGACGGACGAACAATCGAATGCTCAACCATTTTTAGCTAATATTATTACCGGATTAACCGGAACTCTGTTTTGAACTCATTCTGCTTTAAATATTAGTAGTAATTTGTTGAGAAATACACTTTTCGTCAGTAGCGACATACGTGACATCTAGTTTCGCTATTATTTACTTATTCCGCTATTTGACGCTAGATGTCGACTACGAAATAATAAGTAAAAAATGATGTATGGAGTTAGCTCTCTATTCTTACTTATTTTCTCTATGCCGGAGCTCAGCAACCATTTTACTCCTAGAAAGCTAAAATTCGACATGGGTACATATGTCAATCACGCTGACAAAACGTCGAATAAGATATTGATTTTTTATGGTACCTCCCTTACACGTAAGTGGGGATGCAATTTTTTTTTCTTGTATGACCCATTGTGTGTGGTATCGTCATTATGTAAGAGTACCTCCTAAAAATTATTTCAAGATTTCATTATAGCGTTTTGTCGATAAAATTGATATGCATTCTTACTAATACCAAATTACAGTTTTCTTGTAGTAAAGGTTACTGAGCGAAGCCGCGAGCAGACAAACAGACGGACGGAAAAACATGGCGAAACTATAAGGGTCCCTAAAAACGATGTTACCCTATGCAATCGGAGTTGGTACAGTCACCAGCACCGGCAGATTGTAGCGTATAACGAATGTGAAGGAATCCTTTTGTTTTGCCGCATTGCACTCAGTAAGTAATAGTATTTATATTTGTAAGTTTTTGTTATACAGGCTGTTTAATGATTTCCGTTCTTCAGGCATATCATAATCATCATCAAAAATTTAGTGTAAAGGCTTTAAGAGATAACATGGAGTTAAGCTGAAGTTTATGTCAAGTATGACAATATTTGAAATTGGAATGACACATGCAACTCGTGCACACACACACACACGCACACACATAGGCAGCTATGACAGGTACATAGGGGCGCTACTGCGAACTGAAAACGAAATATCTGCCTCTCTGTCGCACTAGTGTAGTTGGCCGACAGGTTTGAACGATATGTCAAGCAAACGTTTCAGGAAAGTTTTGTGTAAGAAGGTGTATAATTAATGAGATATTGACGGGACTTGAACCTTTGTTCATGTAGCTGGCCACTTAGGAAATTAGAACTTTAGCCCATTATAGGTTTAAAAAAAACAACATTGTGTAATTGTCAACATTGTTTAATTTTTTATACAATAGTATAAAAGGGTGTTAATTGACAAAAATGAAGTGTTGAATATCGTCGAAATTTTACGAATTAGGATACTGGTGTCTTTAAGAAGATTACTTTATTTCATCACAGGAATGTGCCCTCGCAATTAACGGAAGTCAATAAAAACATCCTGTATATTTATTACGAGTACCATTCAATTGTTGGTTCTGTGTTAACTGTTTGTGTAATATAAAGTTTACTGTGTGTTTACACTTTTAGCAAGTAAATAAATTTTACGTCGAGCTATCTAACATTAATGCTAAAACAGAGACAAAAATATTTGACAAGTCCTAATGGCCCTACAAATAGAGCCGTGTCACTATGCCTATTTATGCGCGTTTTGTTATGGCCAATATTGATGCTACTAACTGTACTCTCAGACTAAGAAAAAATGATGCGTGTAGCCGATTTTTAAAATCATGCGCAGTAAGGAAGCACACGCTCAGGTGGGCGTATACACACTAAACCATGCACAAACCCAAAACGAATGACCCCGACGCTATTGTCACATGTAGGTACTGGAAGAGTTTATGTTCATGGTTTAGTTTGTATATGTGTGCGAGCTAGTGCTTACTTATCGGGCATGGTTTTAAAAACCAGCTTCATTATTTTGTTCGTAATGCTCCGTCTATATTTTTTTCCTGGTCTGAGACTGTACTATGCATTTTAAAATGTTTAATTTTCAAAGAAGTTACTACAAGCGGTCATTTCTCTTATGATGACTCCATATAATTATTCGTCTAGACAAAAGACCGCTGTACTTACTCCTCAGAATAAATACTCCAATCAAGGAGATTTATTATTGCAAGCGCAAGCATAATAGCACTATGTGCGTATTTAATAGACCGATCAACGAGGTGAAAGGTTGAACAGTAATTAAAACATGAAATACCGTGAAATGATTATCCTCCTCTTTCGCGTTGTATATATACTAAAGGAGCCCGGGATCACCTTATCCCGGGATTTGGCTTAGGTACTGGTTTTACTAAAGCGACTGCCATTTGACTTTCCAACACAGATGGAAAACTAGACCTTGTTGAGATTAGACTGGTTTCCTTACGATGTTATCCTTTACAGAAAAGCTACTGATAAATGTCAAATGATTACGAACATAGTTTTTTTTACACCCAGTGATACAAGCCTGTGTTTGAACCCGCGACCTCCAGATTAAAAGTCGCGTGCCTTACAGTTTGGCTATAGTAGCCTAGATTATTATAAGAATTAAGACGGCCAATGTGAATATTTCATACTCATACTCATTTATTCGTAAAGCTTATTTACATGCCCACATTTAGTTCAATTTGATTATTATTTTTTATTATTTATTAAGTAATATTATTTTCCATTCAATAGCTTTATAATATAATAGGTAGCAAAAGTCGCTGCGCGGGTGAGGTGGCCAAATTTATCTGCATAAGTTATTTTTCTCTCGTAATCGTGTAGATCACTTAAATATTACAGTTCTTCCAATCCGTCTATTAACATCGTACATTTTGAATAGAACCACTTGACAGGTGTAATTTCATACTTTCATAATCTTTATTTAACGGTAACATTACAAGATAACAACGTACAAAAATAACCATAAAGTTCTATTAAGAGTTCATTCTTTTTTTAATTTATTGAATATATTAAGTATTCGCGAGTTGCTATCAATATACTCCGCGTTGATTAGGTTATGTTGTCAGGTTTGGGGATGTAAGATTGGATGGGGGAAAGAAAATTATTTTATTTATATTTATTAGGTTTCCTTACCTTTTGACACAAGACCCTTAAATACAATAAATATGGGTATCTATACTATTTTTAACCAAAATGTGATATCTGCTTCTTTTTTATCCACTACGGACCTAATTTCTTACTTTCTGAATTGTATAATAAATCGTCGCAAATGACAATATACTTAATCATTTATTTATGTACAACGAAAATATATACAAGAATACTTAACCAAAATAATATAAAGAAAATTAAAACTAACTTAAATCTAAAACGGGCCCTTGAGGCATTGTACCGAGGATGCTGGCGGCATTTCCTCGCTGTATGCAATGCTGATACGTTGAGCGAGGAAACCGCCAGCTCTTCGGTCACCAGTTACGTCAACCAGACGCTTCGCAATTTCTGCAAATAACTTATGCGCGCTGGGACCCCATGGACCTAGAGTTTCGACGCCAAAAGGTACAAACATGTCCTCTCTGCCGAGGCCCTTGTATTTATTACGCTTTAGAATTTCGGCGTTTTCCGCCGCTGCACCCGCTTTTACTGTAGTCCGTTGGAGGTGAGACGGTGCCAGTGTGTCTACACAGGTAGCATCCCACACCAACATCCGTCCCACGCTCCAAGGAACTAAAGACACCCCATCAGGTCTCTTACCATCGTCCCTGACCATGCCAGTCGGCTCAAGAAGAGCAGGCACATTGACGGTGGCAAGAGACCGGATTATATCATTAAGCGTCGCATGTCTCGAAAATGACAATATTATTTTTTTAAAGAGATACCTACAACATAAAATTATTTTTCAAAGCAGCTGCTTATAAGCGGTTTAATGTGACAAGTGCATCGTTTTGATGTAGGCAATCCAAAAAAATGGTATTTATTGATATGATTAATAAAATTAAATGATGTATGTCAGAAAACCGTCCTTATATCGGTTCTATGTAGTAGCTATGATCCCACAGACAGACCCACATATACATAAGTTAAAGTTACAACACCCTGTTTTGCGTTGCGTCGTCGCCAAATAAGAGAAATTAAGTCACTTAGTCACCCTTGTAACCATTTTACTTCTGCATAATATTTTATAGTTTGACTGTGAAGTCGATACAGTCTCGATCATTATAATTAAATTTAACCTATGTTTAGGTACATACTTATGCAACCATATGAGATCTCAGGTATCCGCTAGATGTCCCATTGAAAGGCTACTCAGTTCTTTAAAGGACATTGATAGCGTTTCTTAAATGTATGTTTTTTCGGTTCTATAACAATGTTCTGTGAAGCAAGTACGGTAGTTAGTCATTTTTTGAGAGTCCTATCTTTTTTTTATACCACTTCGGTGGCAAACAAGCGTACGGCCTGCCTGATGGTAAGCGGTCACCGCAGCCTATGGACGCCCGCAACTCCAGAGGTGTCACATGCGCGTTGCCGACCCTTTAAAAATTTATACACTCTTTTCTTGAAGAATCCCATACTGTAGTTCCTCGGGAAAACGTCGGCAGGGAGGGAGCTCATTCCACAACCGGAGCGTCCGAGGGAGGAAGTTCCTCTGAAACCGTACTGTACGCGACCATTTAGGTTCTAAGGAGGAGGTATCTCCGTAGAAATTAGACACTCTAGGTACGTCAGCTAGAGGTCTCGGGTTCGAATCCCGGCCAGGGCATTATTTGTATATTTAGCACGGATATTGTATTGTTCTTGGGTCTTGGATGTTTTATATGTATTTAAGTATGTATTTATCTATAAAAGTATGTATATCGTCGTCTAGTACCCATAGTACATGCTTCGCTTAGTTTGGGACTAGGTCAATTTGTGTAAGATTGTCCCCCAATATTAATTTTTATTTTATTTATTTATATCATATTTGCCCGCGGTCATTGTTCTAGTAATTTACTTGCATTGAACTAAGTGTAGACGGTCTTGGCGGCCATAGTTATAAACTATAAATAATAATTAAAAATAAAATAATAAGGGGACAATTTTGTGCACAAATCCAACTAGTCCAATAGTAAGCTCAATAAAGCTTGTGTTATGGTACTGGACGACGATGTATTTAATAAATATGTACTTAAATACTTAGAAAACATCCAAGTCTCAAAAACAAATGTTTTATCTCACCACAGAAACAAATGTCTTTACCGGGACAGGATTCGAACCCGGGACCTCTAGCTTCGTAGGCCTGGTAGTAGTAGTTGGTAGTGACACTTCACTACCAACTAGGCTAAACAGAACCGACATTAAGAGGGCGCAGTACGCTCGGTTCTCCATACAAACGCCATGCTAGAATAACATGAAACTTTGTATACAAAATGTGATCTGGCATATCTAGGCCGAAAATTAGTTTCTGTTGTCAGAAATTGTAAAAGAAAAAGGCTTATATGAAAACCTTAATAATCGCTGTATATTTTCTCCATTATAATTTCAAGCAATAGAAACTATTTTCCGAACTAGATATGCCGGATCCCATTGTGTATACAAAGTTTCACGTTATTCTAGCACGGCGTTTTAAAATGAGAGCATAAATACGTTTGTATGTAGAACCGAACGTACTGCGCACTCTTAACTGCTAAAAGATATACTTATAGCAGTTAATAATCATGGCCGCCAAAATTTTTGTCAACAAGGACGGAGCGATGAGGTTTTAGATTTTATTTTGATATTTTTTCCGAATGAGCTATAAAAATTATATAACTAATAGTTTATAAGCAGTAGCGTATTTTAAGTAACAGTAACAGCCTCATTTGAATCGTTTGTTCGAACGACTAGTTTTTGTTCAAAAATATTTCAAACAATGTTTTTTTAATGAGTTACCAACGTTTCAGATGTATTTATTTCAGAAATTATAATCGTTTAGCTTCAGAGCCAGGCCCACAAAAGTCACCTTTTTACAAGACCGTGCGGACGATACGCTTTAAGTCACACAATCCGTAATTACTTATCTCTTTCAGTTAACAAGTGGTCGCATGAATAAGCACGTTGTAATAAAAGCTTTTCCGGATAAATGGTTAACACCTTTTTCAATTTAATGATCTTCCGACTTTTTATACGGATTTCTGAGGTGGGATTCCGGTTCAGTCATTGAATTCATTATAAGAAACGTTTTAGTTCACATGATCTTGCGTTTGGGCATACATAGTCCATTGACTGGTAAATTTATGAAGGAAATCGATAGTTGCGAAAAGTACTTTTCCTTTTGGTAATTTTCAGTATAGGATTATGCACTATAACCGTATTAGGTAATTATTAACGCATAGCAGTATCAATTCATAGCAAATATGTATATTAATGAATCGCGTAATGTATTTTGATGTAGCAAACACACCTCATGTACCGTAAAAAGGGGTGAGTAGGTTTCGCGGGGAGAGTTGGGTTATGAATGGGGAGAGAAGGTTTTTTGAGGAGGGTGAAAAGGGATTTTAAGGCTACTGCTACAAAAATAATGTATTAGAATTTAAAAGGGGGCTATAGTAATACGCATAAAAAAAACGATCCAACAAACTTCCAAAATCACCATTGTATGAAAAACCCTCTCACCCCAAATACGAGGCACTACGGGGTGAGGTGGGTTTTCCTCTTTATCACCAAAGTTATGAAATGGAACTACCCAAAATAAAATACAAACTAAAATACAAACGTCCGAACCACTTATTATATACACCATTCAGTTTTCACATGTAAAAATACAATTTTATCGAGGCTTGAAAGTCAAATTTCACCCAACTCACCCCATTTTACGGTACCTGCACAACACTCACACTATAATATACTATGTACTTATTAGGGACATTTTTACACAGATCGAACTAGCCCCATCCCATAGCCCATAGCTCACTAAGGCTTGTTGCTTGTTGTTGTTGTGTGTTGTTGTAATTGTATGGTTTGTTGTTATCTGGAGTACTGTTTCGACCTATGGACGGGAGCTCCAAACTACCAACTTCGCCCTTGTGAATTGTCGACGATCCCAGTGTGACAGGCCGCTTGGTCTTAGGAGAGATTTTACTTCCTTGTGTGTGTTCTACCGCCAGTATTAACAGGATGTGCTCTGAAGAACTGTTTGATATGATGCCCGCGACCACTTTTTGTCATCGCACCTCTCACCATCGCCAGCGAGCTTATCCCCACACATTGGAGCCATTTTCTCGTACAAATTAAGGTCGTGGAATGAGCTCCCTGCCGGGGTATTCCTAATGGACTATTTGAGAAATGGCGTCAAAGATTTCTCTTTCAAAATAAGTTTAATTACATTTTCTTTATAAATAAAACGTCCCCCGAGAACCCCTAGGGGCTCATGTGAGAAACGAGTGGATGCTACTTACAGTGATTTCTTAACTATAACATTAACCTTAACTATAAATTATAGGTACTACTTATTTTATCTACCTATTACTATTAACCCAGGTAAAACGCCTCCACTTCCGCCCGCGCCTTTGCTGCCTCCTCTGCCGCTACCGCGCCCGGCCGCCGCACCGCATCGCGACTGCTAAAGCGAGTAATTCGTTTACAAGTGAGACGTCAGTGAGGTCACCCTCGCTACGATAAGTGTACTTGATATTAATAAAAATGTGTGTGCAACATTTAGTGACCACTTAACAAAAAAAGTGCTGTTATAAATGTTATATAACAACAACTATCTTTCTTCAACATCATAGTGTTACATAGTCTTATCCTTGTTACACTATGTTACATTTATAACCGCCAATGTAGGAGCACGATAATAAAACGTTGTATGATACGCGCGCGGAAATATGATTTTCGATTCGTGTGGATTAAGAATGACACTCATCGAAATTCACTTAGGTACTTTTCGCACTTGTTGCATAATAGTACATTACGATACAAGTGCAGAGAACAGGAAATTCGCACGTGTATCGTAATAGTACATTACGATACAAGTGCAGAGAACAGGAAATTCAAAACGAGTGGAGATAAATTAAAACACGACCGAAGGGAGTGTTTTAAATCGACACGAGTTGCGAATTGCCTGTTCGGTCGTGAATCGTCCAACGTTTTACAGGTAATCTGCTGATTACCGCACTCGTGCGGTAAAGTAGCACTATATGTACTGTGAAACGTTTTACAGTACATATGGCTCTTTAAAGTTTCGACATATGTCAGTAATCTACTAACTACCTTTTAGAGTAAATAACTTTTACAGTACATATGGTGCTACTTTACCGCACGAGTGCGATAATCAGCAGATTACGTGCATATGTCGAAACTTTAAAGAGCCATATGTACTGTAAAACGTTGTAAAACGTTGTACGATACACGTGCGAATAGGTAATTCGCAACTCGTGTCGATTTAAAACACTCCATTTGGTCGTGTTTTAATTTATCACCACTCGTTGCGAATTTCCTGTTCTCTGCAATTGTATCGTAATGTACTATTACACACGACCGTGCTAAATGAAGCATGTATGCCTACTAGTCTTCTAAGAAAAGGTATAAACTTACTTATGGGTTATTACCTTTACTTATAGGGTAACGTAAACAAGATAATGGTTATTTACGACAACCTTTATTTAGCTATTCCAAGTCTGAAGAAACACAGGCATTACACAGGCACTGTATATCTAGAAGTAATAAAATAATAAGTAAAATTGGGCATCGGTTCGGTTCCTCATTTTCACATTCCAATTGACTTGTTCCACGTGCGACGCAAACAAAGCCTTACAATGTGTCAGAACTCGCGCACGCCATTAGATTAGATATCACTCCTACACGTGTCAAATGAGTGAGATATAGACATCAAAAAATTGTAGAAAAGAGAACATTTATCGGGGAGTAATTTACTCTTGGAATAGAAGGGTAAAGTAAAATGTTTGATGGCCTTGCCTGCATGCCAGTATTGAATGTAGAAAATGCATTGCCTTGTCGTCACGGCTGGTTAACATCTCGGGAGACCCCAAGGCCGGCGTTTACCTCTCACAGAGAATTTCTCTAGCGATACAGAGAGGTAACGCGGACAGCGTTATGGGGACCATGCCGCAGGTAGACCTTTTAGAAGGCGTACCTATTCTTTTTATAGTTTTAGGTTATTTTATGTTTATATTTATTTAATAATTATACTTCTCGCTTTTTTGTTGTGTTTGAAGTGCGTGCCATTATTTAAATTATATTTGTGGTTACATGTAGAAATAAAATATAGTTTACAAGGTAATAGAAAATAAGAAGAAGAAGGTAATAGTTATGGGATTCTTCAAGAAAGGAGTGTATACATTTTTAAAGGATCAGCAAAGCGCATGTGATACCCTTGGACAGGTCCCCCCAAAAGGTGGACTGTTGACCTGGTAATGGTCGCGGGTGTCCACTGGATGCGGGTAGTGCAGGACCGGTCATTACGGAACTCTTGACATAATGATGATGTCTCATTTTTTTATTTGGCTGTATAACCCTATGCAGGACCAGCATTGCCTAACTAAGTGGCAGGAGATTTGTGACTTAGGGCGGGTTGCACCAACTAACGATTAAGGACCGATCAACGGTAAATATATCGCCGGCACCTGTCAGTCATACCAAAGAAACTTGTCAAACTTTACATATATGTAATTACAGTTTAACGCCATAAAGCTCGAAACGTACAGAGCGGGCGCGGCGCGAAAGCGGTTTTGAATTTTTGATCTTTCCTAAACTAATTATAGAATCAGGCGTTACTTCGCGGAAATCCATGACGAGCTCCTTGAACAATATTTCTTTGCTAATCCGCATTTTTTTTTATCAGAAAGAGGCACAGTCAACAACCTATGTACATAGCAATGAAAAGCAGCTAACTTATGCTGCCACGGATGTGTGGAAGAAGCCGGGATTACTGTATCTGTGTGTGTAGGCTTACCATAAATACGGAAATCATGCTTGTTATTAACTTTAGTAATAGTTAAATCTAAAAAGTTAAGCGCATTATCCTGTTCTAATTCCTCCTTAAACTTGATCTTGGGATGTGTTGTGTGTCTGGATTTTTAGCGGAATAGCAAAGAAATATTCTTCAAAAAGCTTTCCTAAACTGTAGACTGTCGATAGTGTCGATTACTGCTTCATATGTTACACAGGCCGTCTCCGCTCTGCTATCCCGCGCGGTTTTTGGTGCGACATCCCCCGGACCGCGTTCGATATACCGGAAAATCGCCTCCGCCACGCAACAACGCCGCTTCGCGTTCTGTGCATTTCGAGCTTTACGCTTACAGACGGTTTGGCGCAACAGACTCTTAAATGATAGCGGGTTCTAGAAAGTCAAACCAAGCCTCATCATGTCTATCGCACCCCTCGAAGAAAGCTTTTTACCACTTACCCCCTGTCTTCTGCGATTTGTTACCAATCTTGATAAAAAAAAATATACCACGTCGGTGGCAAACAATCGTACAGTCCACCTGATGGTAAGGGGTCACCGCAGCCTATGGACGCCTGCAACTCCAGGGGTGTTACATGCGCGTTGCTGACCCTTATAACTGATGCCAAACGCTGTTTAGCGCAGTCTCTAAATCGTAGTAGAGGTCTTCCTATTCCCCTCTTAGCGTTAGCTACATCGTCAAGCAGGACACGACATGGAAGTTGAGTGGGCGAGATGAGATTCAAATGCCCCACCTCTCAAACCCATCTGTTTAATGTAGTGCGCTCAGGCTGAGTAGCCGTGCGATTTCTAACACTGTGTCCAGGAAATCTCCACCCTGTCTTTCCAACTAATCCAAGGATACTGGGAAGGTAGCGCAAATCGCTCAAAAATATACCACACCACCCTACTATTGTAATCTATTCTCAGTACGGTACCATGTCCCAGAACTAAGCCCCAGGTGCGGAGCCTAAAGTAAATACCAAAACACCAAATTTAGAAACGTACGGAAAGCATCAATCCGACGATCGAACTGGCGTCGCACGTCGTATTCATTTGTTTTCTGAAATGTTGTTGGGGAACGCATGCAAATTTGAATACAATTTACCTGAGTCTTAGGATGTAGGGGCGCTACGAAAACAAGAACAGTGGCAATTTAACCAATGAAGAGTTATACAGTGGACCTGCATGTGGGTTATTTTTAAGTAGAGTATAGAAATGTAGTTCCTTAAACGTTATTTTATTATAATACTAAATTACTGACCTCATTAAATTTTACAAAATTCTAAAGAAATGCCTGCAATGTATGCTTTGCCTTAACCTGCAAACAATTGCTAATGAAACACAATATTATCCATTTTCACAAAATAGCAATTATAGTTTTAGAAAAAGTAGTCCATTTTTTACTAAAAACAAATGACATTCACATCGGAAGAGCACAGCTTATAAAAGAAATGCGTCTTATGTCGGAAATTGAGTCAACTTTTTTACCGACACATTTTTGTCCGTTGCCCACCGTTCGGATTTTATAACACAATTTGGACAATAGTACTGCAGATATAAAATTGCAAACTTCTTGTCAGTCGTTCAAAATTGAAAGAGGTGTAAAACAGAGAGATTGGCTATCGCCGCATTTTATAAAATAAAAAAAATCTGGGACTTGTTGTTAGTGAAATTATTTTTACAATTTAAAATATCATTACCTTTCATATAATTCACATTTTTGTGTATTGTTCAAAAATGAATCTAATAAAAATAGGGTAACTCGATACTCCTTATTAAATAAATAAAATATAATTAAATATTGAGGGACAACCCTACATAAATCGACCTAATCCCAAAGTAAGCAAAGCTTGTACTATTATGGGTCCTAGACGACGATATGTGTTAATACTAATAGAGATAAATACATACTTAAATACAAAGAAAACATCCAAGACCCAAGAACAAATACCCGTGCTAAATGTACAAATAATGCGCTGGCCGGGATTCTAACCCGATACCTCTCAAGCTTCGGAGGCAGTGTCTAAACAGGTCGTTATTAATTCCTATGTATAACGAAAAGTACTTAAATAATTGAAATAAATTCCATATTTATGTCCAACGTGAAAATCAATGGCAGTCCATATTTAAATAAGTTTCAATGATTGAATTTAAACTTTTGCGAGTACTAATATTAAAATAAATAGTATTTGGTTAAACTAAGGTATCAAAAGTGCTCGCAACGCGCTTGTGATCAAGCGTCCATAGACTACGGTGTTTGCTTACCATCACATTGGCCGTATGCTTCTATGCCACCGTCATTATATAAAAAAAACTTTGTTTGGCTCCCATTTTACGGACCTTTTATAGTAAAGCACGCATGTCCACAGTTTAAGTGTATCCACAATAGTTCAATCTCGCCTAACCTCACTCAATCCGAGGCGAGCACTTGATCAGCACTTTGTTGACCCACCGGACCCGGATATTCCGGTTATTCCGTTATTTACGCCAATTTGTGTTTATTTACAAATTGCCTCGACTTTAGATATAGGATAGTCTTTGTTTTGTACGCAGTATTTTTAACTGAACACAACACTTATTTTATGTAACATCATTTTTAAGTTGCTAAACAAACTTGCTCTTGGATGTAACATACTGTACACAAAACACTGCGACATTTATGAAGTCTGAACCAATATTTAACATATATTATTTTTCTAATTTTATTTTCTTATCAACATGGATTTACCAATGTTACTTATTGCACGTATCTTGGAAGTATTTTTATCAGCCCGTGTCATGTGACTTAGACAGTTATATTTTATCCATAATTTTTTGATTCGAGAGCTATTTTGTAGCAGGTTTAAAATTGCCATTTGTTTTATTGCCTTAAGTTATTAAAGTGGATAGAAAATATGTTATGCTAAGGAATACTTCTAAATCAACGTCTAAAAAACGAGATAGGTCACGCGGCTGCAAGATACAGTCGCGTATTTAACAGATAACCCAATTGTTGTATATTCCGTTATCAAGTGATTCAGTATATGATCAGTTAGTATTAAATCATTTTTTTTTCTCTAAAAATTTAGTCAATCAACCTAATTATCACTGTATGCCTTTACATAGTTATTGGTTGATGATCGTACTGTAGATAAAATCTATGGATAGATAACTTCTTATTTTTAATCAACATTGTAGAAACATAGCATAATAGATTCATAATTATAATCATTTAGCCTTTAAAGTCAAACAATTATAATATATGTTGTGCAAGAATACGAGAATAATAAAAGGTAAAACGTACTGACCACTTTCCTTGCCCAGCTTCCGTACCCGGATGTAAAGACCACCCTTCTATTGTCCGGGAAGGGTAAACAACCGGGTAATGTATTAAGTTACTGTATAACCGGGCAATCTGTTTTTAAATGGTTTTCTGCGCCGTTATGCTTTAGGTAGTATGTTGTTTTTCGTGGATTCGGGAAATAAATTTAATGTCTTTTGTTCTCTGAAATAATTATTAAGGGAATGTTTTATTAGGGTGTATTGTGTCAGATCTTTATCTACATTAATATATTTATACAAATTTAAAAAAACTTACATGTTTTACATAGTTAACACGTTACGTCTACATAGTTAAGGAATTGTTGGACTGCACATTTTTATAATTTGTACTTAACAATATTGTGTTTCCTTGATATTGTGTTGGTTTCCTTTATCGTACATATCCGGATATAAAATATTTTATAAATAAGGGGCTTCCAAATTATATACCAATACATACAAATTAGGAAAACAACTGTGCTACGCAATAAAAACCTGTTAATGAGATATTCAACAAGGTATTCAATGATAAAGACTTAGTTGATTATCATATGAAACCTGTTTACTGTCACTTAACTGGCCACTTCACCTAGCATCCAATGTGTTAGTCACTTGACAGAAAGTGTTGATAAAATTTTATTTAATTATTTTGTTCGGAAAATAAAAACAAAATTTCGTATAAAAAGTTTTATTTATTCCTATTTAAAGTAAATTATTTTGATGTAATTAAAGTATTGGCATCTAATTTGGAAGCACCTTATGTATAGATATCTGGACCTAAAATGAGTATAAATAGGTATCTAAAAAAAATCCACACATCCAGTACCGGGAACCCAAGCGTCGGGCACTCGTCGCGTAGGCGCTTTCCTCTACACACGGTTTTTCGCACGTCATCGACTACGAGCGGAGCGCTACGAAACTGTTGGCAATGAAAGTGTTAATAACTGGCAGAGTACACAAACGTAATGCACTCATCCTAGGCGGCTAGGTCAGCTTCCACCGCGATACGATTTCGGTAATGCCCATGTCTTAGTGGACATACATACTCGTATAACTATAATCAAGAGCGTAGGTATGGGTACTTAGTTACTAACACTTTGTATCGAATCTTAAAACAAACTGACCCGTGTTAATTGTTCCTGAGTGTAGTTTCACTAGGCCAGTTTCTATGTATTGCGTCTATTACCTCAGATGCGAACGGAAACACACTAGAGGGGCGTTCGGTTTAAAAATGGTTTTACCCTACTGGTACTACTTTAACTTACTTGTTATCCATTATACATATAGAACTGTTACGGTGTTAGAAGAAATTGGGATATTACCTTTCATTTCAGTACCCATTCAATTTATAATTGTTGGCCTGTAGTCTCTCACTGCCTCCACCCCACCCTTGGTTTCCAATATTGTCGGTCCAAAGCATCATCAGACCACTCCTCTAGCTCGTTTCACTAACGCTGGCTAGGTCTACCCATTCAATTTCATTAGTCATTCTATTCTGTTTTATTTTTTATTTTTATTGGATCTTTTGAGTGAAATTATGTTTGCAGACTATCATAAAATAAATATATTTGTTAAAAATAACCGTTATTTTTATTTTCAAACGCAGCTATTCTAAATGTCGTTGTAAATCTCACTCGCGTCCCTAAACCGCATTGCAAAAACAGACTTTGAATCACAAACACCGAGGAAAAGTGGGCATGTCGCTTTTTAGAAGAAACTTAGTAATTTATCTTAGCTGCTTAAGCTTGCCCTTTTTGTTTTTGCCTTTGCCTTTTTAATTAGTTTCGTTGTGCCGTCGCCGAGTTGTAAGATAAAAAATAAGATTTTCGTTAAATAATTGGCTTGATGTTTTGAATTGTAATTTATGTGTGTACATTATGAGAATAGAATCAGATGTATTAAGGTGGCCAGGGCTCCCGAATAAGCGCTTTGTTAAGCTACATAAATAATGTGGGCATTTATCTTCAACCACACCTAACCATAGCCTTAATCCTGTTTTATAAATTTGCTAATGTATTAATCTATTATAATGTAATGTATTGTGATATGATCCCAGTTGGTCGCAAAAAATGAATTATTATATATTTTCCGCTCACGGGAAAGTGGTGTCCCGAACCTTTGGAAGGCGTGCGTGGAGCCGAAGTACCGAGGTACCGGAGTACCAAAGGAGTACCACATAGCCAACACGTAGAGGCCCATTTCACAATTTAATGAAATGCAAGGTGTACATCGAGCGGATGCTGTCCCTGCCCGCGCCATGGGACGCACACAGAGACAGCACCCGCCAGGGTGTACAAGGACTATTGCTGGTTGATGGAATCTAAATGGACCGGATTATTGGGTGAATATGATAGACGAATGGCTGGGTTATTGAATGCGACAACGGACGCCTGCCTAATAAAACTGTCTCTTATTTTATCTCGCAGACAGTGACTCGCCCTCTGCTAGATAGGCTCCTACAAATAGCGGCATTAAAAATGGCCTAAGTGCAACACGAGTGCAGAGGGCTGGGGGTAGAGAGGTGGCACGGGACTTTAAACATATAGCCAACTCGCCACTTGCCGCTGACAGTTTTCTCATATCGTACCGCCTCCGCATCGACAAATCAGGAAAGCACCAAAATGTAAGCCTGTAAATAAGTACTACCGACTCTACTGACAGTTGACACTGACAGTCTGTCATCGTACCGCTTCCGCGCCGACAAAGTTAAAAAGTTGCCTCAGAAGCAGAAATGTTTAATAAGAATAATGAGAAAAGGCAAAACCACAAATAACGCATTTCAAAGGAACATATCATCCCGCTTTCATAACGTGTAGCGTACCTGAACTAATTTCACGAACAAAAAGCCATTAATAAAATTCACACTTCTGCAGCAACAATTTTAATTTGCACTATTAAAAAGATAATTCTAAGCCACACAAACGCGTAACCGCTTTAAAAGTGGTAATAAATTAAAAATCCGAGCGGTATTTTTCGAACATTTTAAGTCCTCTAACTAGTGAAAAGTTCTTTGCGCGTTTAATGAGGGCGTACTGTAAACAGCGTCCACTGACTGTGCGGATCATGTTTGACTTGCCCTTTGCGGTAGAGACTTTTGGGTTTGAGAGAACTTCGTACAGATTGTATAATTTTTTACAGGTTCATCGGTACATTATCAGCCAGTTGTATATTCGCGAGTGTTAGTGTGCAATATGCCAAGACGGCTTCTCACCTATTTCGGAAATTTGGACAATCCATAGATGACTATTATTATGAGGGGAAAAGATAAATCATAGTAGTAGTATATAATATTTAATTCAAAAGTAAAACTATTACGGCCAAGTACCTAGTCATTACTAGTTAACTAGTAGTAACATAAATAAGAAACGTGCTTAAAATAGCAACTTTTCGTACAATTTCCATTGATTACTCAGATATGTTGTTAATTATGTCAGTAATATTGTAAATAAAAGGTTTTGACATTTAAATTCTGTCTTCCGCGTTCTGTCACGGGTGGAGAGGTGTGGGACCCTACATTTTACGTGGCCCGACACGAACATGGCCGCTTTTTTAAAATCTAATTTCGACGTCGTCAATATTGCGGAAGTTCACAGTATATGTGGTGCGGCCACTTTGTCCAGAGCTTGCCGCAACGTAAAGGATTAATTAAAACCTTAGATTTTTCAGTATAAAGATGCCATTATTAAACTGTAAGCAAACGTATAACGTGGTACCAAACTGCAGCTGAGCGGGGTAATAATACCATCCTCGACATGGCATTTATTTAAATTTTACGAAGGCTGACATTAGAGTCAGTTACGAACTAGGAAGTATTAAGATGAGGGCTTTAAATAACTAGTAATCTTGCTCATATTTGTAGTATTCCAACTGGGTAAGTACCTCCACCTAACCAAAGAAGATATACTAACGTAAGACCTAACAGTAGCCGCAGGCATAATAGTGATCCCCAAGGACCAAGATGCAAAACTTTAAAATAACACTTGTAAAGCTGACATAAAAGTTGTTTGGGCAAGACAGTTTTTCAGCGAAAACTCATACACCGTTAGACCTATCTTGCTTAAACAAAAAAACGTTGAATAATGTATACCCTCTCAATTTCTTTCTGAATTTTAAAATTCATAGTTTGAAAATTAGAGGTGGGGACGACGACGACACTTTTTACGACATTGACCGCTAAATTATCTCACCAACGGTTGATTTAAAAGGAAAAAAGTTTCATTCATTTAGTAATACCCAACACGCTTATGTATTTTTTTTTTCATCCACCGGTTATATGTACATACCCTCCCCACACCGCCCTAATTTACAATTTTTTCGTAATCTCAAGTCACTTTTCTGTAGCGGTTCACAGAATCAAAGAATACACCTTCCTATCAAATTTCATAATTGTAGTGCTCTTAGTGTCGGTACGGAACCCTTCTTTGTGCGTGATCCAACACACACTTGTTTGTATTGAAAATTATGGCCATATAAAAATAATGGTACCTCAAATAGCTTTTAGGCCACACATCTTTTGGAAAATAATAATAATGTATGTAAAAAATGTAATTGTTTATTCGTAATTGAGTAGAACACAAACATAAAACAAGTAGAGGTATAACAAGAACAGTTAACATATTATTTAGTACAAAGGCGAGCCAATCCCTATAAAATATTTCTTCCAGCTGGCTTTTGAGCAATTGAGTCGAAATAAAGATATAGACAAACCTAGAACTAAACATGTACTTTTTTACGACAACATCGAAAAATTCGCGTACAATAAATATGGTTACTACCTATAATATGGTGGTAATGGAACGAATTATATGGTGTTGCCTCGAGTCTCTCGCTGATAATTCATATCGATTTAATTTCAAACGCATCTAAATATTAGTGCGTTGTATTCACGCAACACATGTAAGCCAAAAATACTCTTTAAAACCGGCCAAGTGCGAACCGGACTCGCGCTCCGAGGTTTCCGTAAAAATCTTTTTATAATGTGATGTAAGTAACTAAAAATTTACGGTTTTCGCAATGTATCCTTTATCTGTGCTATAAGACGTTGCTTCGTACCAAATATCAAGAATCTGAATTCACGGGAAGTACACTGTGGGTTTTGATCCCATCAAAAACATAAATGTGAAAATGGGAGCCAAGTTCAATATTAAGAATATGCGATGCTTGGATGTCGTCTTCAGCGACAGAAGAATTGAGATCTAAATGGGTGAAAAAAATACCCAAATCGCTATAAGTGCACCTCAAATATTTGAAGACTTCCCTCGATTTCTCCAGGACCCTATTATCAGATTCTTACCTGATAACTATGGGAAATTTGGGGTTCTAGTTGTTCTAAAGGATCTTAATACATGTACCAAATTTCATTTTTTTATGTGAAATTAATTTGGAGTTATTGGGGGGTCAAAAGTGGCTCCAAACGGTTCGTGTAAAATAAAACACGGCTGCTGTCCGCCAGTTCTTGCGGTGAACTTGGCTGGACACGCTGCCGCGTGGCTAGATAATAATAAAACTAATAAAAAAATCACTGTTTTCAGTTTTTTTCTGGTGTACACACACCATTACCAAGCTGCATGCCAAATTTCAGCTTTCTAGGTCACCTGGAAGTGGGTTAGGTTTTTGATTACTAGTCAGTCAGTCAGTCAGTCAGTCAGTCAGTCAGTCAGTCAGTGGTAAAAATGCCGTATTTTTGAATTCAATATCTCAAAACCTATTAAACCTATATTTATGAAATTTGGGGTTCTAGTTGTTCTAAAGGATCTTAATACATGTACCATTTTTTTTTTATGTTCGATAGATTTTGAGTTATTGGGGGGTCAAAAGTGGCTCCAAACGGTTCGTGTAAAATAACACACGGCTGCTGTCCGCCAGTTCTTGCGGTGAACTTGGCTGGACACGCTGCCGCGTGTCTAGATAATAATGAAACTAATAAAAAAAAAACACTGTTTTCAGATTTTTTCTGGTTTACACACACCATTACCAAGCTGAATGCCTAATTTCAGCTTTCTAGGTCACCTGGAAGTGGGTTAGGTTTTTGATTACTAGTCAGTCAGTCAGTCAGTCACCCTAAAAACTAATAAGTACTATTCTAATACATCAAAACATATTCTTAATTCGTAGGTACTCCTCCATGAAGCACTCTGTAGTACTTTTCAATATAATGACAGCTGTAATTATTGGCACAGACTTTTTACTCCCCAATATTTTCATCTTTGGTATTGTAATCATATAATATATCACTCATAATAACCCAGCTATTATTAAACCCTCAACCAAATGTCAATAAAAACAAAATACCACCTCCACTCAAATCAAATTTCTATCGCAGTATTTAATGATACGAATATCGAATCTCGTTGTCTCTGCTCCTCAAAAAATAAGCACGACAGGGACAGAGACATTTGAACTTCGAATATCGATTACCGTAGTTAAACCTCTGATTGCTTTCTCAGAATACGGATTACGCTACGTAATTTGCCCATTACCGGATTAAACCGGTATCCCGGATAACCGATATTTGCAGGGATAGATACTGTTGGGTTCAGGTTATCCTTAAGGAGACGCGTTAAATTGAGAAAAAAGCTGTCATCCGTGTTTAGATGATTAAGGTTTATGCTCGGGCTCCAATTGAGATTCAAATCAAAATGTCATACGTCGTTAGTAGATAAATACGTCACTGTGTTACAAAACTAAAATGGTCGACACAAAAGTGATATACTACTTAGTACCGTAGGTACAAGGTATACCCACTTCTCTGTATATAAATCAAATAAAAATCGACCAAGAGCATGTCGGGCCATGCTCAGTATAGGGTTCCGTAGTTTCCCAATGAACTTAATTAAAGAGAAATCAATAACAAGCAAAAATGAATACTTTCGCAGCGTTTCATACGTCTTTTACTAAGAAAGGAAGTGTTTTGACGATAAATTAAAAACAATTTTCGTTGAAAGTTTTTATTAACTGTACTTCCATGATTTTTTTCATATGTTTTGGACTCATAATTCAAAGGTAGAGAGTGACACATTTTTTTTCTTTTGAAGTGATTATTTCCGAAAATATAAGTATTATCCAAAAAAATTTGAATTTTGGAAGCCCTATCTTACAACACCCCACACCATAGGGTTGAAGAAAAAAAAACATCCCCACTTTACGTGTAGGGGACGTAACCTTAATTTTTGTTAGGTTTTATTTTACGACTCAGATTTATTGATTTATATATCCATACCGAATTGCAGCTTTCTAGGACTAACAATCACAGAGCAAAGCCTCAAACAGACAGACGGTCAAACAAACAGACGGACATGGCGAAACTATAAGGGTTCCTAGTTTACTACAGAACCCAAAAAAAGACAGGGCGGAACCCACTATAGCCGAGTGCTAAGGCACGCGACTTTGAAGCTGGAGGTCGCGGGTTTGAACCCCGGTGCGTACCACGAGGTTTATCAATAAACTTATGCACGAATATTTTTCGGTGAAGAGGAACACACTGTGAGAGAACAAGGTCTAGTTTTCCCTTTCGGCTGGAAGGTCTGATGGCAGCAGCAGATGGCAGTTGCTTCCGGAAAACCAGTACGGAAAATCTCGGGGCTCCTTTAGGGATTAATCCTGAAAATTATAGAACGATGGTGATGCATAGACACTGTGTCCAGAAACACATATTATTTTACGCATGCTGAGTCAACGTGACAGAACGAGAGCACACAATTTTGAAATCAAAATTAAATACGAATTAAATTCTCAAATTGATCTTTTCTAAACCCTTTATATGCGAGCTACATATAATTTGGCAATTTCATTCAACCATTAATTCTTGTGGGGGCGGATAATAGTCGTCATAAAACAATCACTGAAACACAAACGTTTTGTCACAAAACTGATTGTTTGAACGTGTTAGGGATGATTCACAGTAGACCGCCGTTCCATGTCCGGGCCGGCCCGTTTTCTATGACAGCAAACGCAACGGCCGGCGTATTTCTCTAAAAGAAAACGGGCCGGCCCGGACACGGAACGGCCTACTGTGAATCATCCTTTACGTGAGGCTTGACAAACAAAAGCACGTGGAAATCACTCATTTATGTCACTAATGAAAAACGTTCCTATTAAATACGTTGTCTTTGTCACGCGTCCGTATCTATACGTAAGTATGAGTAACAACTAACTGAATAAAACTCCCTTGTTTGTGCTGCCGCAGTTTCTGTTTCTTTATAAAAATAATTTATTCCCACTGAAAAGTAAATTATTTATCATTTTAAAGCGAAACTATCATTCTAATAAAGCAAACGAACAGTGTTGCCAAGTTAATAAGCTGTGCAATTTATGTTTTCATAATAGTCTTGAGGTGAACTACATTCGGCTTTTGGATGTGCTATTTTCACCAGCTCGCTGTTTATTTTACTTTTAAGGCCATGCAATATGCCTTCAAAGGGTTGGTGGTTCGATATGCGAAAACTGTCAGCTGCTCGTGTCAACCTCATTAGTGAGTATTATTTTCTTTGGTGTCAACCGATACGAATGCAGTACTGCCCCAATTCTGCGCATGGTATTATTACTGCGCAAATGTCATACTGTCAGTATTTCGTCAAGTACCTAAGTTAATTAATCTCACATCAGTAGGTAAGCTCATGTCAAAGAACAAAATATGTATCAAATATCGATCCCGCCCCGCGAAGTCAGCAAGGCGCCTTTGTGAGATATTTAAGAGCGCTTTATTCGTCGATCTGTGAGTTCAAAATAAAATGGCCGTTTTTAATTTGAACGCATTGATCGACGAACCCAGCAACGCAAAAACTAGTTTGATGTACGTACATTCAAAAGGTACTTAAATACGAAATACTTTACATAGTGGCCTCCTTTTTCCAATATATACCGTTAAATTTAAATAATCACAGTTATTTACGAGTGGCGCTAGTGGACCTGTTACATTTAGGAAAGCACTCTTAATGAGAATTGAGTCTATTTCCAAAGTATTTGCAATAGTTACGAGGGCTGTAAATATATACCCATTTTTATTTTGCGAGGTACAGTTATAGCCCCAAAATATAAAATGTTTTACATCTTTTTCCGATTATAGTTTAAATTGAGAACGATTCGATTTTCCGATTATAGTGTAATTGGCCTGTTTTGCTTTATTTTTATGAATAATTATTTGTTTCGCTTTGTTTTTTTGCGTCTTTTTTTTTCAATAATTCAAGATACAATCTGGTAAACAATCCACTTATTTTAAAGCACCTAAGTGCAAAGTAGTAGTGTTACCTAAGTAACACTCAAAGCTTGTATGCAATCTTTGACTGACAGACATTACGTAAAACTGGCGTTTATTGTCTGAACTAAAAAGGTAGTTTTATAATTTTGAACACACCTACCCGAAAGTCAAATACTTAATAAAGAGATTGTTTTACGTCATAACACATTTAGTATCCGATTTCAAGCTCGACGCTAAAATCAAGTATTTCAGAAATCTAATATTTGAATTGCAAGTATCTAAGTAGTTTTCAAGGTAAAACTAAGGTACGTTCTTGACTTTAGCAAAGAAAGCCCCGTTAAAAAAACTTGGATTAAAAAAAACTGTCTTTTGAAAAGTACACATCATTAAAAAAAATGCAAGAGTGATGTGTATTTTGAGATGCTGAATCGAAAAGTATAAAAAAAGATTCTGAGAAAATTTTGAGTTGCTTTCTGCGTAGGGCAGCCGAACTTCATGAATTATATTGGTATTAATTCCATAATTAGAATACAATAAGCAGCTGCTGATGCATGCAGACTTCCTCACGATATATGTACAAATTAAATTGTTCTTAGCACAAATTATGATTATGCCATATCCGACCACTTACTGGATCTCACCGTCGCATAGTTAAGTCTTGAATGCTAGAGCTTAGCTAGGTAAAGTCACAGGTGAGAACATGTTAATACCATACCAGTATTAAGTAAAACAGTAGATACGCCACGGCTTAATAATAATCATTTTGCATTCGAATTAAATTATGAGTACTATACTGTTAGAAATAATAATTTCGTTGTTCAATAAAGAGGAAATTTAATCTAATATTTCTTTGTGGAATCCAGTTATTAGTAAGTGCAAGCGTCAAAACACCATTGTCCGTTACATCAACGGACATTGTTAGTGTTGTGTGTCGGGCGAGTGACCAACTGACCACCCTAGTCACTAGTGTAAATTAAATGTGGTTAATAAAGACCAAGTGTGGGTAGTTCTAAAAACCCGTGCGTATAGAAGATGTTACTCGTAATACCCGATCCAGCCAGTCAGCTTGTGACCACGGATGTGGTTCGAAACGTCGGGCAAACCGCAAAAAAGGTGAATAAATTTCAGTTGTTCGCGATTAAATTCCGTTTATTAATAATAATGTGTAAAAACCGTGCAAGTTTAATCAATTTAATATGATCGATAAGAATACCGAGATCGAGGAGTTGGTGACCGAACTTAATATCATTAGCGAGACTGAAGCACACAGACTTCGCTGGTTCTGTCATCTACTGAGAATGGGGGAGGATCGAGCCGTCAAGAGAGAATACTTGGGCCGACCGAATGGTCGCCGCCCAGTCGGCCGGCCCAGGTATCACTTCTTCAGGTCGACAACTAGCAGGAAGTGACGCAGGATCGGGAAGAGTGGCGTGCTCACGTTTCAGAGGCCAACATCCTCTTTGGGTCACTGCGCCGAAATAGTTAGTTTAGTTAGTTACAGCCATTTTATTTCCTAAGTCATTATGAATGGTGACATCGTATTATGGACGGGACGACAAACAAGAGAAAATCTACGGATTATTCGGTGCCCGAGTGCCGGCCGGCCTATTTGCGGTGTACATCAAGCCCATTAAGTCATACAAAAAAAAGATTATATCAAAAATAGTTTTTTTTTTATTTAATCTTAGATACTTACCAGCAACTCCAGAGGTGTGACGTTAGATGTGTAAAAGTAAAGTGTACACTCCTTTCTTGAAAAACCCCATATTTAATCGGAAAAAACTTCAAACCCTACCATAAAAATAAGTAATTGTGTAATAACCAGGAACGCAATAATGAGTTTGATACACAGGTTGTAAAGGTATTTGTTAGATAATTTGGACGGATATAAAAAATAAAACAATTTTATTTATATTTTAACTGACTCTGATACCTACACCTAACATTATCCTAACAAACCACGAAACTACTAAAACCAGTATTAATGTAAGTTGCGGTGTTCACACAAATTCGACTTTAATAAGATATCAGAATATCAGTGATGGAGTTAAGTTGATACGAGTATTACTTTGATGTTACACTTGCTAATAAATTATTACTGTTCTCAAAGTTAGCTTTGGATAGCTTCTCATTTAAACTGCTCACGGATTCTGGGGCTGTAAGAGATATTGTATATTAATTTTGTAAACGTTATTAGGGAAGAAGCCTAGTGGTTCAAGCGTTCGGCTGTCAAGCGCTGGTCGTCGCGTCGGTTCGAATCTCGGCTCGTGTAAGTACAATGAGTTTTTTGGAATTTATGTACGGAATGTCATTTAACATTTACCGTTAGCTTTTCGAAGGAAAATATCGTGAGGTAAGCCGCGGCGCATGTTTACATCTGCGAATAATTTCAAATGTGTGTGCGAAACTGCGAAGTCCCCAACCCACACTAGGCCAGCGTGGGGACTACTGTGTTCCGTCCTATCTATGAGAGAACGCACAGGCCCAGTAGATCTATATAAACTGATGAGATGATGGTGAAGAAACTTTAACTTTTGACCGAAAAAGAAATATTTTTGAGCAAGCAAAGAGTAAAAATTGGTTTATTTATGGGGGCGTCGTTTAGAATGAAACTCTTCCTATATCCAGGTCTTATGAAGTTATGAAAACTACGTAACTAACACTAGCTCCGTTCGCTTAGAAATCCAAATAAATCTTGTCCTTCGACACGACAGTGCGCCACTTTTGTTTGGTTCTGAGCTAACTCTTCTCAATTGCTGATTTGGAGTCCGCGTAAATCCGCTTCGATCATGAGCGACGTCTTGGCGTCCGACAGGACGTCGACCTTCCAGACGGCCACGGTATGCTCTCTTCACTTTGCGATCATCCACCATCCTTTCCTTTCCATTAAACTCTCAAAGCAAATTATATATTGCACAATAATTTGTTGGGAGTCACCAAAATTTAATGCCGGTTGATTTCTGCAATATTACTTGTATTTCATTCCCCGTTTTGGTGCGTAGTAACTGCATAGGTGACTTCGTCTATTTATCATCAAGCCAGTGTTTTACGTTCGTATTCTTTGAGCATCTTCTCTTCATATAGCTCAATATACAACAGTACAGATTTTGAATACCTCTGTAACTCCATCCAACAATCTCCTAATGTGATGTAATTTTTTTATGAAAATTTATGACTCAATTCCCCTTGCCACTGTGCAGTGAATTTGTCTTTTTATGTTTATGGTAATTTTATTAAAAGGATCGAGATGAATACTTAACAAAAACAGTAAATTTCGAGATGAAACTAAATGGAGAGGTTCTGGGTATCGAATTACGATTACTACCTACTTACAGATCGTTCCCTTTAAGGCGCTGTCAAGACTTCACTTTAACAGTAATTATTTAACAAAACGTATTTTTTTATTTGACAAAGCGTAAAACAAGTTCATATTCATTACATAATATAAAAGTTTGCTATCTCTAAAACACGATTTGTAAAATTAGTCTCAATAAAAAAATTGGAGTTAAATCTGAAAATCCTCTTTTAACAATTCTGTCGTTATTATGTTCTCATATTTTAGGTAAAGATAAACTTGGACTCTTTTGAAAGAAGCAATAAGTTGCACAATTTAAAGATAAATGGAACAATCCATATTTTACATTTTATTAACAGAATTTATAAATAATATCTAATCAGTATTTAATCAGTAAACTTTCCGGTATAACTTCTCAACTCCTCGGATCTCGCGTCTCACTGAAGATTAATAATATCCATGATAAGCTTTATCGTCGCAGAACGTTTAAGACCCCTTCCTTTTACACCATCGTTTGGAAATTATTTTAAACAATCCTCCTTTCAGGAACGGACGTCTATCCCAAAGGGACATCCTGAAGCTCTGCAGAAACCACCATAACTAGACCTTCAGAAGCAACCAAAAACCCGACTTTAATATAAAAATCTGTTCTCATAGGCGGGAGAAGGTAGTTCTAGTAAAACTGGTCTAAGTATACATAACAATTGGCCCGTCCCCTTATCTAAAAGGATAATTTTTCACGTCACTACAACCACGGGGCGGTGTTAGTCACAACTCCTTCAAGGCTTTTTATGGGCCGAAACGATGGAGATTGTAGTATCCGATGTAAAACAGTAACGCATTTATTAAAATACAAAATTAACACTGGAAATGCTTGTCTTCTTGTCACGTTTGTCTTTATACCTATATTTAGTAGCCACCGTAAATGTAAAGTTTTATAGGTTAAGTGAGGTGCGTACCTACACAAATCAAATATCTTTTAATAAAGTAATAATATTATGTTTTTGTCATCGCATGCGTATAATGGTTGCCATTTTATCATGTATCGTCATAGATAAGATATTGCTCACGTTCTGACAAGTATACAAGTGCGGGAGTGACGGGCGTCTTAGGCGGTTTCCTGACTTGGCGGGGCGGGAGCGATATGTCATAGCTATTTTGCTCTTTGACGTGAGTTTATCGATGTGAGATTTCCTTACTTGACGGAATACTGTCAGTATTACGTTTGCGCGTAGTAATACCATGAGCAGAAGCGAGGGAGTACTGCTTTCGTATCAGTTGACACTGACAGCTGACAGTTTTCTCATATCGTACCGCCTCCGCGTCGATAAATCAGGAAGGCGCCTTAGCCACAACGACAAGTGATATATAAAATGGTAACCATCATAATGCCTGTTGTAAAGTAATAATAGCCGCCCGCTACGATACCTGCTACGCATAATCTATATTAAGACCTAATTTGTGACCTCGATTATTAATAAAAATATTCAGTTACTATTCCATTATATTTTACAAGAGTTTATTATATTTTCATTTTTATCAAGAAATATTATAATGACTGACATAAAACACAACGTTAGGCTTATTATAGTTTTATTTTTCATTATCATTATCATTTCGATCCCCACATGTAAACAAATTTAAATATTAGATTACGATATCACTTTTGAATCATGATCATTTAATCCTTATCATAGCTGTATCAAGTCAACATAAAATACGACTAGCGAATAAAACTTGAGTCGATCTTCAGTTTATGTTTACTTGATAACTTGATTGATGGATTGAATCCTTAAGCGTAAATTTATATATCACAATTAACTATTTTTTTTAATGATTAAATTTGGGCTCTTTTTTAGTTTTATACTTTATTTTCGCAAATAATTAACTGACCCAGAGACACCAAAACTATGGCGGTGGCAATACAGGAAAATTTCCTTCGCCCCATGGCGTTGATAAAGAAAGTTACTGGGCAAGTAGATACGCTCTCTTTACTGACTCAAATAGTTCCATAAGAGAATTCAATTCGTCCATGGTTGAACATGCTTCACTACTGTTATATAATCGTATACTGTGTGGACTACCTCTGGCTGTCCGGGCCGAGGATTTATTCTGTGCGTGTGCGGCCAGGAGCCAGTAAAATCGAGTTTCACTACCGATTAGTCGAGTTACAGGCGTTTTTGCGGCCTCGTGTATTTATTAGTTATTGTGAAATATTATTTTGATGTTATTAGTTACTGGCAATGCTACAGTGGCTTACAAATAACGTACATTTTCTTCGTATTTATAAATATAATTTTGCATAGTAACTGACGGCACCTGCACCAGGAACTCGTTGGAGATAATACCTACTAGGTAAATGTACTTTCACATTCCAAATTTGATACTTATATGAGTTTCGAGTGAGAATGAGTAAAAAGCTCAGATTGAGACCCTGCAGAGAAAACGATTTAAAGGATTTCCAGATGAACCTAATACACCGGGTTCCTCCTTAAGATATCCTTCCAATCATGACTTCATAGCGTGTCCTCGTAGATGAGACGACCCATAAACAAGCCACGAAGCCTTTGATGACGTTAGTTGGATCCTGCGTTATTGACTTGAGTTAAGGTTAATAAATAAATAAATATTAGCTGAGTCGGTACAGATTATTTACGCACCTATACATTTAAGGAAGGAAGAGAAAGCGTGGGTGCGCGGTGGTACCAATGCTATACTGCTTGGGTACCGCGTCGCTTCTATACAATATAATACTATTGCAACAGTATATCGTTAAGTAAGGAAGGCGATGTCAGTATACTGCAGTCGGTTAATTAGAAAATACCCAGGTTGCGCTCCGCCAAGTGAGAAGGTTGTCTTAGGTTGCATTATGACTCTGTTACGCAAAATGTTTCAGTTACCTTAACGTATATCTATAGTAATATAATAATATTATAAAGCTGAAGAGTTTGTTTGTTTGTTTGAACGCGCAAATCTCAGGAACTACTGGTTCGAATTGAATTTTTTTTTTTGTGTTGGATAGTCCATTTATCGAGGAAGAAAATTTTTTCGGCTATATAGCATCACGCTGCGACAAATAGGAGAAAATGCGGACGAAGTCGCGGGCAACAGCTAGTGTAATAGCTATTTACGATACAAGGGTTGTAAACCAAAGAAAGGCCGATATCGCAGATGTTTGAGGCCCGAGCCGCAGGCGAGGGTCATAAATATGCGAGAGAGGGCTTTCTGTTTTACGACCCGTGTTTTGTACACAATTTTACGTCACCACTTGGCCAAAAAGTGGGTTTTTCCGGACGCGAAGCGTGCGGAAAAACGCGCTTTTAGGCCAGGTGCGATGTAAAATAATATTAAAATTATGTAACCGTTCATGAAAATCAATACAGTAAATCCCAAATTCACGGATACCCCGATCTGTTGACTCAGTCTTCGTAACTGATTAAATTGTAGCGTATCTTAATTTGACAGGCGAGACGCTTAACGAAGTTAGACTCGCTTAGAGCTTAATAGAAAGTCGATATGAGAATTGAAAATTGCTTAACTCTAACTTAGATGGAGTTTGGTACTGTTTGTTTTTTTATAAACTTTAACTCGCAATGTTTTCAAACAAAAATTAAAACCAGTTGAAATCTTGCTTAGATAACAATACATTTTTTAAAATAATAATATCAAACTTGGTTGATTCACGCTATAATAGAAGCATTAGTCATCAGTGTCGTCGATGATGGGACTGCTGCTGATTATCTATTCCTTAACACGAGCGATTGTTTGCGAGCAATATCATGATGAGAGTTTGGAGCGTACCGCGTACCACAACCATAACGCCTATGGTTGTGGTGCAGTAAGCGCCGAGTACCCACCATTACCCAACACGTGACCCCTGGGTGGTGCTAAAAGTGCAACAAACTGGCAACCGTACTATCTTCTCGAAGATCTCATGGTTCGAAAATAAATGCCATACGATTAGTTGGTTGTATGATAAGATAACAGGCCCCCGTCTGAGTATGGCTTGCCTTAACAGGCTTTACAGATTGGAGCCGCCAGAGCTGTTGCTCGGGGGTGGATATGGTCACCTAAGGTTTACCTTTTTTTAAATACGTAATTTCTTCATTTTTAACCCATATGTATTTTACTAGGACTATCCGGGGCCAGAGTTTTACGTACATAGTATTGTATCAATTTCATTCGTTCATTTATCGCGTTAATAAAAGATGAAATATATGCAGCAAAAACGAATTTTACAGTATTTGACTAAACATAGAACCCAATTAATCCTTTAAAAGAGAACATTGGAACTATTAAAACTACATGTCACGTTTTCATTGGCCGACAAAAACAAAATAAAAATATCGTTTTCGTGTTGTTTTCGTTTGGGATGGTATAACATGCTCACGCACGGTTTTAATTTATGTTCAGTACTAATTGAGTAAAACCATTTTAGTTTTACTGAATATAAGTATCTGTGAATTTACATTGGAATCTTAGCACTACAATTTTCCATCCCTGGTCAAAATCCAGGGGCAGACCCCAAACAAGGTGGGATGATGTAGTGCTAAAACACATGATTTCAATTAATTTCATTTAGATTGTCAGAGAGCTTACCGCGGAGTGAAAAACGAAGTATTTCCCTATCTGTCGCTCGAATTTGCAAATGCGACAGAGAGGCATATATTTAGTTTTGATAGCACTTCAGACATCCAATGACGATGTCGAGATCAGCTCGGAAAATGTCCCTATCACTAGCTAGCAAATGAGAGACAGACTGTATACAATGGAAAATGACATGTAGGTCTATCTTACACAAGCTTGGAAACGTTACATAATTACCCCCCCCCCCCCATCTGTAGGCACAAGTCTTGGATTGGAACTACTCATCGGATTCCATAATTTTATTTATAAGATTACCAACTGATAAACATTTGCTCTTTATAATATTATCCACAAAAAATACTGCGGTATTTATGATTTAATAACCCACAAAATTTTACCAATATTTACGTTTAAAACACAAGCTATAATAATAATTACTATATAAATATATTATACTACGGTCTATATCGTTATTTCAGTTTCCGACACTAAGGTTCTAAAAAATTATGGCAATCCGTTTAAAGTTTGAATATTGGCATCGTTTTCTGTTTGAAAGTAAATAAGTCAAAAATGTTTTTGACAAAAAAGACGGAAGTATTTAAACACTTTTTTTTATTTTTTTAGACCTGCCTATTTCTAGTCATATTGTGTCACAGTGAACGTCTTAACACTTTCATTGCCAGGAGCTTGCTGTGGACGTTCATTTTGTACACAGTTTTAATTTCTCTACATACGATATTTCGCATGTTACTAGCTACGAGTGTAGCGATACGATATCACTGGCAGTGAAAGTGACGGAACGCCACTATTTTTCTTACAACCTATATTATAGACTCACAACTTTCATCCAATTTAACCAAACCACGCTAGAATACAGACACAGACAAAAAATCCTAACTAAACAAGTGAGTCTAATACCTCTTAAAAATCAGTAGTAAATTTTTCAGTGCTCAATTTAGCGATATTGCTCGCTTGAGCCACTAGTAATTAAGCACTTGAACCAACAAGCGAGGAAGTGGTCTGTCTGCGAAGATAGCGAAGGAGGACTATTCTTACAGCGATCGAGAGGTACTTAGCTATTCAAATGATTTTTGGTAGAGATTTTGGCGGAGATTTACGAGTAACCCCCTTCATCATAATATTATAACAAGTTTTTGTTAGGATACCTATTGGAAACATTTAAGTACCTTTCCATACCGTATCTTTAACGGGATTGCGTCTATTGATATTGCAATGTATTTAGACGTGTACCTTGGAGTCTTTCAGATTAAACTTCAAAATATTTGTATTCAGTAAAAATTTGGCCTAGTGAGCCAAATTCGAGCACACAGAAGAAACAAACTCTATCTTTCGTCTTAGAAAACGATGCATGTGGAGGACTATATACATACTGATTTGCTATGATTTTTTCATTTCTTTTGTCGTAAGCGATGCTTCTTCGTGCTTTAAAACGCCTTTAGACAGTCATGGGATCATTAATGATTGGGTGTAGGGAGTATAACTATCTCAGTCAAAGTGAGGTTATTTCCCCTCCCCCATTTAGCATGCTAAATTAAGATTAAGCAGGACAGAACGAGTAAATGCAACAAAATGTTAAATTGATACCTAACTGATGAATGGAGTCAAATAGACCACTTTGTTCGCTATCCTATGTATATTGTATATCTGATATTGTATATCTTGCACATCCCGATTGCAACCGTATTTCTAGGTTTTGCGCGCTTATTCTGGCATGTTAGCTCATATATGTGTACCAGATTATCCATACTATGGCGGTGGCAAGCAAGCATTCGGCGTGTCTGATGGTAAATAGATTGAGGATTCGATGCATTGACAGCTAGATTGACAGGTCGGTTAGTCTCAACACAGCGCCTCTTCGTTCACGAAGACGACCTTACACACCACCAGGAACACGAGACCACTTACGTATAAAGCAAGTAGTGTACTATAGTGGTGTTTTTAAGTCCCCGGTTTTCTTTAAGATGAAGGTACGAGTACTTCCCCAGTTTGACTGCTCATCAAAAATCAAACCACTAATGTTATAAAATCGGAATAGATGGATAAAAATCAACAGTACTAAACGAGAGACGTGGAAGGTGTCAAAAGTCATCTTATCGACATATTTTCGAGCGTTCGAGAATACACGTCGGCTTAAGTCTTCAAGCTAGCACGGCTTTCCACGGCCGCACGGAACCTCACCCGAAGCCAGAGGCGACCAGTTTGTTAAAATCGGATTTGAGAAAGTAGATGCCCAGTACCCAGTTTTAGTACATTCATTTTTCAAAGGTTTTCATCCGAGTTGACATGAGTCTCGGTAGCTATTAATTCGATTTAATTGCGTGGTAGAAAACAACATCTCACGTTTACTTCGGGGTTTAGAATTTAATCACGCGTCACAATAGTTTTGTTGCGAGAAGTCAATTTGCTGGGTAGCAGTAAATTTTAAATGTAATAATACGCGAATGAGTCCCGTTTCCTAATAACGTGTAGAATTAGTGCAAGTTGTTTTATTACCAATACGGCTTGCTCATAAACATACGGGTGTGGCCTGTAATAGGAGCAAAAACTTTAAAGGCTGCTTCCTTAGATAAAATAAAATATTTTTTCACTTGGGAAAAATGTTGATCTAAAGTTATGACCTCCAAGTAATGGATCTTGGCACCACGAGATTATAGCGCGACAGTCACTGCTGATATTGAGGTAGCATCTAGTTATAACTCATAATCGTTGTTGCATTTTTGGTTTAAAAGGATATTTTTGGTTTTTTTTTTACAATATAATTTTTTAGTGTTTTTTAAATAAATAGTTATTAATCTAGCTCCAGTAGAGTAAAAAAAAGGACATATAGGCTACTTTAGCGGAAAAAAAAACCTTTTTTTTTCAATTGAAACCATTTGGAAATAATTTCTGGGGAGCTCAATAGTGTACCGTTTAATTTTTTGCTCCTATTAAAGGCCACACCCTGTATAGTCTCACTTATTAAAAAGGTTTTCTAAGTTTAGCCTAGGTTAACTATTCACAGATAATCTAAAAAAAATGACATATGTGAATGCAATCTATGATGATAATGATGATACTCATTACAGATCCCAACAACTGGACACTAGTCCCTTGCTCAAATACTTTTAATGCCGTTAAATGTTTATGTGTGATCCTCTAATTACTATGTCTATAACATAAAATTTATTAACACAATATAATTGATGCCTGGCAAAGCCAATCAGAATAAAAAAAAAAAAAACCTGAATAGACAGTAAATAAGTTCAGCGAATTGCGCTTAACAACAAACGCCAATTTTACACTTTTAGTCGTAATTCATCCGTTACTTTGTTTAACGACTATTGGATGTGATAGGGACACAGGTGAGTCGAGAAGGAAAACAAAAAAATATTTTCAATTAAAAAAAGAACCAACTTCAAATAAAAAAACTAATAAGTGAATAATAAACTGAGATTTCCGATCCAATCATGTGATGAAATTTATACTTAAGATTTCATTACATGAAATCTACTAAACATACTCCACTCCTTAATTAAACACTAATTTACTAACGATGGTATTCGTTTTGAATCGTACGTTAAACGTATAATTGAAAATACGTAGCGGACTGCATTTTAAACTACAACCCACCCAAATAAAACAAATGTATGAGCTTGTATCTATCGGACGATATGTGGTAATTAAGGAATATTTTATCTTCTTGTTAGTGACTTGTATGTCTTTTTGAGAATAATAGTACATTACTACAGAGGCCGGGACGGAAGGGGTTGCCGGCCCAATACATATATATAGACGGCCGAGCGAAACGAGGTCGGATAGGTCTGAGGCGGGCAACCCCATATTTCCCGCCGAGGTATGAATAGTGCTTTTCTCAAACATGCAATGAAATATTGATGTTCTGTTCCTTATAATAGGCTGCGAAGTATGACGTTTCAGGTGCGGCTAGGACAAGAGGTCGTTAATGGGATTTCATACAAATCATGCAGGCCTAGGCCGGCAAACTCCTCTTTTTTAATTTCCATTCCACATACATTTGTGGCACATGCAGCATGACATTCTGCCACTATGCGTATTAAAAATAAAACTTTGATTTTTTTGTTGTTTATTTCATTGCATGTTTGAGAAAAGCACTATACTTATACATACCTCGGCGGGAAATATGGGGTTGCCCGCCTTAAACCTATCCGGCCTCGCTTCGCTCGGCCGTCTATATGTCTTCGGCCGGCAACCCCTTTCGTCCCGGCCTCTGTAGTAATGTACAATTAAACCTTAACCTATATTAATTAATAATAATAATTAATTTGCACTTTTTAGTGAATCGTTCCCAGAGTGCATCTCATAGCAATTCAAATAACCTCAAACATGGATAAGCTACGTAACGTTGTTTTATTACGAAAATCCGTTGCCTATACCTTCCGGCTTTAATCATCAGATCACGGTCAGGTTGATGGTAACACTACATCAGGACCATTTCAATTGACTTCGTCATAGTCGCTTCACTGCCATGATCGAAATATATAGCTTATTGCGCCACCCATTAACACTCGGAGTTTTGGATGACCATTTGTGGGCTTCTTCATATTCAGTTCCAGTTCACCAAATGCTACTTTCTGAATTTAAATGCTTGGTTGGTTATCGAAAATAATAAAATCGCTATACGTTTTCCTTGATTTTTTTAAGAGTTTCCTCAATTCCTCATGAATGCCATCATCAGAACTAGATTCTGGTCAAGAGGTGTCTATCCATTTGTTGTATACCAAAAACTTTTAATGAAAACCGCATCAAAATCTGCTTACCCAAACGCGAGATAATCGCGGACAAACAATACATACATACAAACATACGATACCGGTCAAACAGAGAACCTCCTTTTATGAAGCCGGTTAAAAATAATTACTACTTAAATAAAAATATATGTCAACCGCCTTCGATCGCTTCAATCATGGAACGTTGCTTTCACAATATCACAGACCACTAAACCCTAAGGTTAAGTGGTCTGTGATATTGGTGTAACATACTAGGAGTTAAAAAATATTTTTTATAGTTATTTGATACTATCTGTTGCCCGCGACTTCGTCCGCGTCTTCGATCCTATTGGTCGCAGCGTGATGTTATATAGCCTAAAGCCTTCCTAGATAAATGGACTATTCAACACAAAAATATTTTTTCAATTCGAACCAGTAGTTCCTGAGATAAGCGCGTTCAAACAAACTCTTTAGCTTTATAATATTAGTATAGATATATTATCATCAGCTTATTTACCTCCCACTGCTGGACACAGGCCTCCTCTCATACATGAAAAGGAACCAGCAGGAGTCCCCACTTTGGCCCACTGTGCCGGTTGGGCCTTCACAAGTCGTTACCTAAGTTAACAAAGTAGGAATTTTACATAATTTTTTACTGTCCTTTAGGTACTCATTCAAAAATCTCAGTTCGTACGCTCATATGTACCGTGTGCATGTATATGCATTTTTAAAAAGTTATATATAGACTTCCTCGATAAATGGACTATTCAACACAAAAATATTTTTTCAATTCGAACCAGTAGTTCCTGAGATAAGCGCGTTCAAACAAACAAACTCTTCAGCTTTATAATATTAGTATAGATATATTATCATCAGCTTATTTACCTCCCGCTGCTGGACACAGGCCTCCTCTCATACATGAAAAGGAACCAGCAGGAGTCCCCACTCTGGCCCACTGTGCCGGTTGGGCCTTCACAAGTCGTTACCTAAGTTAACAAAGTAGGAATTTTACATAATTTTTTACTGTCCTTTAGATACTCCTTCAAAAATCTCAGTTCGTACGCTCATATGTACCGTGTGCATGTATATGCATTTTTAAAAAGTTACGCATATAAGCAAAATTCTTACAACGCGCAACGGTTAAAAATAAATCGCAGTCAATCTGATGGAATTTAGATTTTACATATATTTTTTTATGTCATAGGAGGCAAACGAGCATGATGGTAAGCGATTACCGATGCCCATTTTGCGTTAAAACAGTAAAAAGTCTGCTAATGTCGTTCTAAAATTTAAGCACATCGCATTAAGCACGAATAACAAATCAAAATATGAGATCATCTACCTCTTCAACCGTGTGTATCCATCGAAACCTAATCATCATTAAACAGACATCAAACACGATCAATAAAGCATCTGGCAGCGTCAAACCAGGTGTCAAGCGTGTGCTCCACGGTAATTTCCCCCGGGGCCCCGCGGTCCGGTGGATTAGCTTTGTTTTTTGTTTTTAAGACGCTGTTTATTTATTGTGTAATATTTCAGGGGTTAACGTTACTTCAAGAAAATTTTGTTAGAATTAACCAGATGGAAAACTTTTTAAGCAACACAATGGATTTAGGCTAATTTTTTAATAGATTTTGTGTTTTATCTTATATTTTATTTATTTATTTATTTATTTATTTATTAAAGGAGTTTCAACAGCTTTTTAAACATGTTGACATTTTAAATAGAAATATGGAGCCAATTACAGAAACTCACCAATAGAAACAAGATATGAACTAAGGTTACACATAGTGTGTTACAGTATCTTAAAATTAAAAATCAAAGGCTATAAGAGAACACAACAAGAGATGTCCATCGCTCACCGGACGCTCAGAAGATACACAGATACCACTTGTATATTTGTATACTCAACAACTATGTATAAAGTTAATCAAATGTATAAAGTTAATTAAATGTACAGAAAGCATATCACCACATGTAAGAAACATCGTTTAGAAACAACGTCTGGATAAAGTTCGCCTCACACATGGAATAGAGCAATTGAAAACGTCAATATCTAGATCCTTCGACAAGGTATTTAACTTACGTGCTGCACGACATAGAAAACTATTTTGCCTATAATTAGATGATGTACATTGAAGTGAAATGGGGGGATAAAACCTTTTCGACCGAGTAGGTGTGTTGAAAGAAAGTTTAGAAAGCAATTCGGGGCAATCAATTTTGGAGGGATCGATGGCGCAGACACTGTGGTCCACAATTTTAATGATCGGTGCTACTTAAAAATAACGTTACACAAATTTAGGTAAGTAAAGTATAATCTATCACCTAACAATATGTATCATAATGTGCTCTATAAAACCTTATAAGCAGACCCCGTTTTTCATTTGGACTTACAGATCTCTGAAAAAAATAAAGTTCGGCTGATTGAGAAAGGTCCAGTACGCAGGATTTTCGATGACATCTAATAGAATAATACCGTTCGTAAGGTCAATTCTAAATTTGGTTTTCAATGTGTTGGTCGTGCCTTTTCGTATTAAAACGAGTGCATGATAGGCATATAATATTGATATCAAGTCAATTTAGTAAAACTAAAATCACAGCCAATGATGGGTAGGGCATTCTAATTTTAGGACTTCTTGACTTTGAACTATCCATTTATCGCACATGTTTACGTTAGTCTTATCAACGAGGCTACGATATGACTCAGGTGCAATCCAGTTTACAATTACGTTCCACCAACCATTTGTGTAACCAGTTAGGTAAGTTCAACTTCGAGAAAGAGGTTAATCGTCGAATCCGACTCGGCTGGGCAGCGTTCGGGAAGCTACGGCACATCTTTTCGTCCAATATTCCGCAGTGTCTCAAGACGAAAGTCTTTGACCAGTGTGTGTTGCCAGTGATGACATATGGCACTGAAACGTGGTCGCTTACTATGGGCCTCATAAGAAGGCTCAAAGTCACCCAAAGAGCAATGGAGAGGGCTATGCTGGGAGTTTGTCTGCGTGATCGCATCAGAAATGAGGCCATCCGCAGCAGAACCAAAGTGACCGATATAGCCCTTCGAATCGCTAAACTTAAGTGGCAGTGGGCGGGGCACATAGCACGCAGAACCGATGGCCGTTGGGGCGGAAAGGTTCTCGAGTGGCGACCACGTACCGGAAGGCGTAGCGTGGGCAGGCCCCCCACACGGTGGACTGATGACCTGGTAAGGGTCGCGGGTGTTCGCTGGATGCGGGTGGCGCAGGACCGGTCATTGTGGAAGTCGTTGGGGGAGGCCTATGTCCAGCAGTGGACGTCATTCGGCTGAATGATGATGATGATGATGATGAACCATTTGTGAGATTTAATGAAATATGAAGTGTCTGATTATTCTCAGACACAGATCGTATTCAATACGTCCTTAATATTTGTAAATTATTAATCAGTATATTTTTTATTTTCATTGAATTGTACGTACAGTGAACGATTTTCGGAATAAAAACTATCGTATGTCCTTTCCCAAGCGTCAAACTATCTCTATACCAAATATCATCTAAATCGGTTTAACGGTTTAAGCGTGAAAAGGTAACAGACAGACAGACGGGTGACTTTCACATTTATAATATTATAGTAATACAACATATCTTTGACGTACACCATAATGATTCATGCCAACTTTAACATTAATATGACAATAAATTTCAAATAATCGCCTTTTTAACGATGTTTGGATTATCAAGAACCACACTCAATGAGTGAAACACAAAATGAAATTAACATTCCTCCGGACTGAATCCGAATACTTTTCTATTCCAAGAAGCATTTTCGCTACAAATTCCGCAGGGGTGCCGCGCCATTATCTTATCTAACGGGCCCATCCCTTACATCGGGGCCCGGACAGTTAGACATTTGTCACCCCTGTTTCCCAACTAAGGATAGGTATGTGAAAAATTTGGTCAACGCCACTGGGTTAAGGTTTAGTTCGGGATGTTTGCCGATTGAGTGACGGCTAGAGTGAATGGGGGACTTGGTTAAGGTTTATAAGGCAAACCCATGTGTTAATTAGCAAAGAAATAGACACAATCGCCTTCTAAGATACCTTTGCACTTCAGGATGCTCAAAAATACCTGAACTGGCACTGTAGTAGCTTACCAATATCATCGAATATAAGGCATAGTCAGAAAATAAGCTGAAGTATGTACTTTTCCACTCCAGTTACTATCAAATAAGTTACTATCAAACTAACGAATAAAAACCGGACGTGCGAGTAATCCTCGCGTGGATAGAGTTCCGTACCATGTTAATTTTGTCATAGATTTTTAATGAGTTTCCTGTAATCGACAAATAATGAACTATTTCTTACTTTATTGGCTTCACGATTGTATTCTAATATACGAAATTGAAAAAAGAAAACATATTTATTTGGTATTAATATATCAGCTTAATGACATGTAACTAACAAAATAGATATAAGTCTACTTTGTTACATAAGTAAAGCTGTCGGTCTTCTGATATAATACAATTTCTGTATTTTTTCAAGTGAGGGGAATGCAAAATTTTCGTCTATTTTTTCTTACCACATCGGTGGCAAACTAGGATACGACCTGCCTGATGGTAAGCGGTCACTGCAGCCTATAGACGCCTGCAATTTCGGGTGGCGTCATATGCGCGTTGCCGACCCATAAAAAATATACACAACAAGCACTTTCATATTATATTTCACACGATATAGTGCGCAAAACTCTTTTTAATTTTCTAATTTACCCCTCAAAAGTGGCCCACATGTTTGAAATTCATTTATTTACGTTACACATGCGTCTTTGTGTCACCGACTTACATATTATGATTACCTTATTTCAATTTAATTCAGGTCCAGTAGTTTGGAGTAAATTGGCCGTGAGAGACGGACGGACAGCACACGACTTTTTTAGTATTTCAGTCTCCTTTACTGTACATAGAAAGTCATTTCAGAAGTATAAATGTGCAAAATCACTTAAATACTGCCTGAAATGCGAACCTGTTCCGTGATAAAGTTTATTTACAACTACGAGTACTCGTATGTATAAGATACTCTTTGTAAAATGTTTTAGGAATTCCACCATCCACCAGTTCTTTTTTAGCCTGCAATCTAAATCTGTCGGAGGTTCCCTTTAGTGGTTGACATAAACCTTATAGTAATCCTGACCAGCTTCATCGCGTCACATTTACGAGTATGATTGACAATTATGTCAATGTTTATACTCTTACTCGCTTTTGCCCGCGGCTTCTCACGCGCAGAACAATCCTGCTTCTCCTCCTTACCTTACGGAGCGTTTTAGTTATATGGCGGATGGTAGTGGTCATCGTTTACGATCGAGCACTAATCTTACCCTAGCTATACCACCGAATAAGACGCGGACTTATTCCAGGTCTTTTACTGTGCGCGCTGTGAAGCTGTGAAATGCGTTGCCGTTGTCACTAAGACAGTGCCCGTCTGTTGCGTCACTCAAGAGTCATTTAAAGAAGTTGTGGCTTTCCAATAACTAGTGAATTAGTTAAATACAGTTTTATAAATTTTAATAATTTACTCATATTTACGAAATTTATATATATATAACGTATATATTTACCGATTACATTTATGCATATATTATAAGTTTTATTTTTCATATATATATATATATATATATATATATTTTGCATCTGTTTTATTTGTATTGTACATGGTTTAAGTTTGTCTATCTTATTCTACCTAATACCTTCACAAAATCTCAAGTCTCTCACTTAAAATTTTACTCCATCCCCATACAAACTTTCCACCCACTTTTTACCCCCTTGACAGTAGAATTTTAAAAAATCCGTTCATAGTGGATACTTACGTTATATAAACTACCTATTGTGAAAAAAACAAATTCCTTGGTTCAATTTTTGGGCTGGGCGTTTATTTAAGTGATTGAGTCAGTCAGGAGTTTGCACCCCTATTTAACCCGCTTCGGGGTGGGTTTTTCCAAAACTCTGAAATAGCTTTTCTTCTAGTGTCATACGGATTCTATACACAAAGTTTGAAGTCTCTCACTTAAACTTTCACTCCATCCCCATACAAACTTTGCACCCATATTTAACCCACTTAGGGGTGAGTTTCTCCAAAATCCTAAAATAGCTTTTCTTGTACTTTAATAAGGAGTCTATACACAAAGTTACAAGCTTCTCACTTAAAATTTTACTCCATCCCCATACAAACTTTGCACCCCTATTTAACGCACTTAGGGGTGGGTTTCTCCAAAATCCTAAAACTACTTTTCTTGTATTGTGATAAGGAGTCTATACACAAAGTCTCAAGTCTCTCACTTCAAATTTTACTCCATCCCTATACAAACTTTGCACCCCTATTTATCGCATTTAGGGGTGGATTTTTTTAAAACCCTTAAATTACTTTTCTTGTATTGTAATAAGGAGTTCGTAAACGAAGTCTCTCATCTACAATTTTACTCCATCCCCATACAAAACTTCAACCCCCTTTTTTGTGGGTACTTTCGTTATATAATCTACCAATCGTGAAAAAATCAGCCTTCTAGGTTCAACGGTTTGGGCTGGGCGTTGATTTAAGTGAGTCAGTCAGGACTTTGACGTTTATATATATAGATTTTCTATCTTGTGCTGAATAAATTTTGCTATGTATTTTGAATAAAATATGTGGTTTAATATCGCTTTCCTCTAGTTTACTACTACCAAATAATCTCAAGTGGGCTTATCATACTTTATGAAGGCCGTGATGTATTATGTATGAGTCAACATGCTCTAACAGCAGTGTTATTTTAGTAGTCTGTACGGTCAATTGCAAAAATACGTATTGATTTAATCCTCTCATAAATACGTACCGCAACCATAATCCGCCGACATAAGAGCTATACGACATATTTTTGGTATCATCTGCGCTGTCCGTCCAAGTACAACCTCAGCCTGCTAAAACGACTAAAACTACTGTCCATCAATGCATTAAGATCCTTTAGAACAACTAGAACCCCTAATTTCATAAATATGGGTCAAATACTTGGACACTGTCGACTCCAGAAGTATATAAGCACGCTGCCGACCCTATCTTTGATTTGAGGATTTATTTTGCTGACTGCCATACTCAAATATACTAAAATATAACATGTAAATAGCTATAATGTGTGAATTTACGATTACTTAGGTTAGTTCAAAGCACATTTAGTTATTGTGGTTTTTTATTTATTTATTGATTTTAATCAAACAAATGCAGTCAAATAATGGTTTACATAACAATTATTCAAAATGAAATAGGCTTACATAATGTTTTGTGCAGGTACTAAACATTTCACAACACACGCATAAATGTGTAAAACAAGCATGTTATTATTATGATGGAGTGAATCAAATATGAGACTTGGGCCACAAATTCCAATAAATATTATCATCCTAAGCTAATCATTATTAATTTAAAATCAAACTTAAAGCACTATGTGGGTGAATTCTATTTTCAGTGAACTTATAATTCTCGATAAGCTGGTATCTATTGAATAGATTAAAACCAATATACGATAACACAAATCAGTCGATATCAGAGCGCACACACCACTCAAACAGAGAAGTGTTTTTATAGTATCGTGGAATAGTTTAAAATTGTGCAAAAAGCAAAATGAATTGCCGTTACTACACGGAAAGGACACTGGGGTGGATGTTAAACAACAAACTAATAGTGTTTCTAAGTGTTCTTTGTTTCTGCTTATTTGTCTCGACCTTAGCACTATCAGGGCAGAAGGGCAGATTGACTGATCAGTTGGAGGAAGCCAAAGCAGCGTTGGCGTCAACACCAGCACCCGAACAGACAACCGACCAGACAACCGAACAAACAACCGAACAGACATCCGAAGAGACACCCGATGGGACATCCGAAGAGACACCTGAAGTGACACCAGAACCATCAGAAGGTACAGATACTGATTCTTCATCTGACCAGAATACGAATTCAGCTGAAACTGCTGTGCCCGCGAAAAGTGAAACAGCAGAATCAGCTAAAGAAGAAGATGTGCCAAAGAATCTTTCAGGTGAATTGCAGGAAATAGTACAATCGAGTAAATTACTATCTTTGATATCAGTGCAATAGTCAATATTTTTGTTAGTTTTAAATGACTATTTTAAAATGTGTGAATTGTATTTTTCATTTATTAGGTAATTAAGTCCTATTATTTATTGAATTCGTTCGCATTTTATTTAACGAAAAAAAAAATTAAAAGTCTCTTACTGGGCTAGATCCATTGTAATTGTGTAAAGTTCTTCACATTTCTCTTTATTTACATTAATGCAATTTTATTTTATTTTTATTGATAGTAAAATGATATTTTGTGTTTTCATAAATGTGGAGATATTGGAACTATTTGGGAAAATGTGGTCCTAAATAAATAACTAGATTTCAGAAATATGTTTAAAATAATTAGATATGTATTTACATTTATATTAAACCTTAAGATAATTAGGTCAGAATTTATGTGTGGTAAATCACAAATAAATTTCATTTTCTAATGTTGGTTTTACTAATTCTTGAAAAACCTAGCTAAAAAAACAAGTGATAAGTCATAACTTCAATATATCCTTTTCTAAATTTATTACTACCATAGTCAATAGCCTAAAAATGTACAACGGTACATAGTCCTATGGTCCACTTTTCACATATCATTTATTTTTCAACTTTCAGTCATTTTACTTATCATATCATTAATTGACGTTCAGAATCACTTACTTGAGTAATATCATATAATAAGGATTCAAGAATTCAGCCGCCCGTACCCTTCGCGGGGACTAGGTTTAATTAATCACAGTTTACAAAAAATCTCTCTTTGATTTTTAAACATGCAAATAAAAATACAAGTTGTAACAAAATGAGGCTCTAGTTAATATTGGTTGGTTCGTTTTGAACCAATGCTCAACACGTGTCAAGTGTGTAGTGTTTACTTTTTTGTGGCAATTCGGGTGCGTTCAAGAGCGAAACTTTTTTATGAAGCTGCAAATAGTGACATCATGGTTGGATTATTTTTAAAATTCTAGCTTATGAACACAATAGTCCTAATCTATAATACTATAGTAAAACTTTGTAAAATTGTGTTTTGGGAGGCAAAAATCTCCCAAACGACTTATCCAATTCTAAACTTTCTTTCTCTAGTATGTAAAATGTTCCATCAGAATGCATTATACCCATATAATGCATTCATTTTCACATACGGTACAATTAACAAATAATATGTGGATTAAGGCTAAGAATCAGGTAGACAGCGACATCTGGTATACGTTAAACTCGTAAAAGGATATATAGGTATAGTACATTACTACAGAGGCCGGGACGAAAGGGGTTGCCAGCCGAAGACATATAGACGGATAGGTCTAAGGCGGGCAACCCCATATTTCCCGACGAGGTATGTATAGTGCTTTTCTCAAACATGCAATGAAATGAACAACAAAAATATCAAAGTTTTATTTTTAATATGTCATGATGCCTGTGCCACAAATTTATGGAAATGGAAATTAAAAAAGAGGACTTTGCCGGCCATGGCCTGCAAGATTTGTATGAAATTCCATTAACGACCACTTGTCCTAGCCGCACCTGAAACGTAACTGAAACATAACATCAATATTTCATTGCATGTTTGAGAAAAGATTATTTATTACGTAGTCGCGTCGTACACGATACCATTTTACTAATCGAGTGACTAATCTCAACTTTGACACTCACAGCCAAAATATATTTATAGCAACTTACGGAACGCAGTAAAATAAAATTTAAAAGTGAAATCATATAAATTAATAAATAAATATATATATATATATATATAATATATAAAATCCGGGAACGCGACAAGCGTGATGGGCACCTTTGGATCAGGAATGACACGGGGCGGATTCTAAGACTCGGTATGTTTATTTATTTTTTATTTAATTTGTATAACTGTCTTTTATTTATATTTTGATATATAAAAGGAATTAAAAAATATAATTTATTTTCAACATAAATGTAGGTTTATAGAATTACTATATTAATACCCTTAAACTGTATTTTTCACGCATTCTAGATACAGTTTTCCATGCATTGACTTTCATATTTTCCGTTCCAGATATGGTACCTATTCCATGCATTAACGTTCTTATTGCTGACACAAACTAAATTATTTCTAGCTCTTATCAGAGTCTTGATATCAGTGACGTCATGTCTAATTTCATTTACTCCGTCGTTATCACTGTTTGGTTTTAGTTTCGTACGACTGGGGAAGTACCTTCATCATATATAAGACCGCAGCGGTTTGGACGACGTCGGTCGGTTTTTTATTTAGTCAAATTCGTACTAGATCAGATTCCTATTTTGTCGTATTCTAAATTGGTCAGTTTCGTATGTTGCCGAATTCGTAGTAGGTCAGACTATTATTTTTGCGAGTAGAGTCTGACCCAGTCAGAATTCGACAAAACCTACTACGAAATATGACAACATTAGAAACTGATCTAGTCAGAATTCGATAAAATTAAAAAAAAACCTAACACTCCGAAAAGGCTGGGTTGGTTTCTTATTTTGTCGTATTCGTACTAGGTCAGATTATTACTTTGACCAATCCATCAAAATAAAAATCTGACCCACGAATCCGACAAGGTAAAAATTTGCCAAAGTCTGAATCTGACAAAGGATGAATCTGACCTATCACGAATCTAAATAAGAAAGTAAATCTGAGTATGAATACAAAAAGAGGAAATTTATTTACAATCAATCAACACTTGTCTCTAGCTTTCAACACGACGAATCCAAAAATCAATATAGGGTCGGCAACGCTTGTGGTGCCTATTAGAGTCGCAGGCTTCCACAAAATATATTGTTTGCCTGCCTCCAGGCAGCTCATGTCATAATTATGCTTCTTCGCTGTAGTAGTCGTTGCATAAAAATACTGGAGATATTGTTATTTATATATATATATATATATATATATATATATAAGTATATAAATAAGTATATACATATATATAAGTATATATTTGAGAATATCAAAATAACGACGGCAGGATGCATGGATTTCCAGATGAGAAACACGTTTCTTTTTCTTTCGCAAATAAAAAAGGCATGCATTGTAGGGATATAACATTATAGGTATAGAATATTTTTTGTGCTAAAGTACTAACATTTAAATCCTGGAACATATGGACACGTGCTTATGAAAATAAAATAAATAAATAAAAATAAAATAAATAGGGGGGGGACAATCTTACGCATATCGACCTAGTCCCAAACTAAGCGAAGCTTTTACTATGGGTACTAGACGACGATATACATACTTATATACATAAATACATACTTAAATACATAGAAAACATCCAAGACCCAAGAACAAGTATCCGCGAAAAATGCACAAATAAATGCCCTGACCGGGATTCGAACCCGGGACCTCTAACTTCGGAGGCAGAGTCACTACCAACTAGGCTAATCAGGTCATCGAATTTACGAATCATTTTAATTTGACCAATCAAAACAAGGGGCTGTGTTCCGAATCATGCTCACAGCGCTCAGAGCGCGCTCACGGTCGGACCGATTCACGCTCACAGCGCTTACACGAGATTTCGTGACGTCATTGATGACGTCATAGACGGCGCTCACGGTGCTCACACTCCCAGCCGTAAGCACCTTGAGCGCAAACGTCAAGTTGACGTTTGACACGTTATGACATCTCATTATAGGCGCGAAAAATTAAAACTTCACAAGTTATATTCGTTTATTTATTACTATAATAATAATAATCATTTATTTCACTATCTCCCATGCTCTTCGATTTGGTCCTGGAACATGTCGTTCAGAAACTGCTTTCACAGGATTCCGGAATTGAACTAAACGGAAAACATAGGCTGATCGTGTTAACTCTATCAGCCTAAGCTTTGCTTTTAGCTAGGCTAGACTTTGGTTTGCTAGGTGAAAAACCGAGAAGGGGTGGAAATTTCGGCGAGAATGCTGGAACAAGAAGCAGCAAAAGTGGGGCACAGGATTAATCATGGAAGACGGAATACCTCCACATGCGTTTCAGAAACAGTCGTGCCAAACGAGAAGTCCAGTTGTAGGAGAAAGAAATGTCTTACAAGGAAGTGTCCAGATTAGAAGAAGAAGAAAAAAGTTTATTAGCGCAAAAAAAAAAACAAAAAAACTACATACAAGCGAAACAAACAAAATAAAATAACAGAAATATTAATTGTTGGCGCCCAAGCTCCTCAGTAAACGATCTAAACTTCGGATATATAAGGCCGCAATCCTATATTCCTATCTTAATGTATATGGGTGTGAGGCCTGGACGCTAACAGTTAAGGAGAAGCACAGCCTGTTAGGAGGAGAATGTAAGGTGTTCCGAAAAATCCTGGGACCAGTGAAAAGAGACGATGGGAGTTGAATGATACGTAAAAATGCCGAAATAGAAAAGCTGGTGGCCGAACCAAATATTATGGGTGAAACTAAAGCGCTTCGTCTTCGCTGGCTTGGTCACTTCGAGAGGATAGGAGAAGATCGACAGGTGAGAGAGCAAACTTGGGCCGACCGACCGGACGGCGTCATGTGGATTCCAAGTATCACTGCAAGGATTTGGAGGACGAGGACCCGTGTGAGCTTAGAGCCGGTGCAAGCTGGCGAAAAATAGCGCAGGACCGAGAAAAGAGGCGTGCTCTTGTCTCGGAAGCCTATACTCATTTTGGGTCGTTGTGTCAGCCTAGCTAGTTAGTTTTATATTAGTTAGTTGCAGATTGCTATTAATTTCAATTTTCTACAAATCAAAAACCCAGCCCAGAATTTTCTACTACGATTAATTGACGAACTCAAAATTCAAATTCAGTTGACGTTGACATGAACATGACAGGAACCACGCTCATGACTGGTCCGAAACAAAACACCACTTACGCGGCCTTGAGCGTGCTTACTGATTCGGACCGGCCGCCAGCACTGTAAGCGTTGTGAGCGTTGTAAGCGTGATTCGGAACACAGCCAGGGTTCCGTACCCAAAGGGTAAAATCGGGACCCTATTACTAAGACTTCGCTGTCCGTCCGTCCGTCCGTCTGTCACCAGGCTGTATCTCAAGAACCGTAATAGCTAGACAGTTGAAATTTTCATGGATTGTGTATTTCTGTTAACGCTATAACAAAAAATACTAAAAACAAAAAATAATAATAATCAGGGGGGGCTCCCATACAAAAAACGTGATATTTTAGTCATAGTCATAGTCATAGTTTATTATTTGCCTGAATCATGGTAAATACAATGTAGATGACAGATATAATTTAACACTACAGCTCAGCACAATTCACCACTTCTTCATCTAGCCCTTTTTCATGGCTACCACTCGCCGAGCTAGATCTCAAGAACCGTAATAGCTAGACAGTTGAAATTTGCACCACCACCACCATCACCATATCAGCCCTAGGATGTCCACTGCTGGACATAGGCCTCCCCCAATTTCATGGGGGGTATGTGAAGCTGTTTTTAAGTGGTGTAGCTCTTCCACTATTAAAGGGTTTCTAAAAGTAAATGTGAAGAAAATGAGACTACTAGGTTATTTAGCAAGTTGGTTATATTTCTTCCTCAACACTGCGCCATAGACTTAAGGTACACTTGTTGTTTAGACCCTCATAATAGTGCAGTGGCAATGAAGAAACATCACACCTCTCAGAGTCGCTTTATGTAAGTTCGCTATGGTGATAGGTCACGACTTGTGGGTTTGCCTTAAGGGCCAAATCTGTTCGGAACAAACTCACTCAGAGGTCTTCGCTACTATAGCCGGTTTACTGCTGAGGTCTGAAGCGCTCCAGTAGACTGAGGAGTCGTCCTTCCGCTACTGCCGAGAATCTGCAGGTCAGTCGTGAGCAGAGAAGGAATGCCACGAAGCCTGCTTTTAAATGCTTGCGTTCTTAGATACACGATGTAGCTCTTGTGATGCACGACGAATGTAAAACGTTAAATGAAAGCCTACAACGTTGACTAGTTCGACTAGTTGATAGGTTGGTCCACCTGGAAATTTTAACCGGTGTTAGATAAGAGTCGTGGGCATATGGCCAATCTTACTATGCTTCACTAGCTCACCCTGAGTTCTTCTTTGAACTGCTGCCCGCCCTTTTACCACGTGGCTCTAGGCACACCGTGCGACAGTTAAATCTGAAAATTATTTCTATACATTTATTTACGTTCCTTCGAGAACTAAAAGTTTTAGGCGAGGAGGCGGTTACTTACGTTTAATATCCTTCTAACATTAAATAGGCCAGTTCCCCACTATTCTTATATAAAAAATAAATTTGTCCCATTCGTTCCTGAAACAATCGTATGGGTTATGTCACACATTCCTCTTGATTTGTTTGAAATAGCATCGCTTTTGAATGATGATTCACCTTTTAATCCAGCCCGCTGCTACAACCTCTCATCCTGGAGCCAGGGGTCCAGGATGGCTTCCGATTTCGTCTCCTGTCTCCCTCCTAATGTCCACGTCCTCTGACATTATTAAAACGTCTGTTTGACAGCTATTGTCAACAGAACGTTGACAGCTATGAGGAGCGTTTCGTTCATTCATGATTTGGTTTGGGAAGCAGGGGCGTTTTAACCGCTCGTTCAAAGCGCCGCCTTATCTTAACAGATGGCGTTGCCAGTGTTATCCGATTTGCAGTGTGACAATACCCCCTCCCTTACGGAAAGTTTTGAACTAAGTGAAAAACGACGCTGCCCTCAGCGCTCACCAGAGTTACAAAAGCAACACTGCAACTCTATAAACAACTATCTATTTGTGTTACCTAACTAGCATACATTTACTATCTATCTATATCCTAACACAAGTCCCCACAATTTCAAAATCTCTTCCATACTTCCTCATTCGAAATGACACGATAGCTTTCTATTTGCTAATCGCTGCCTACTTTCATACGGTTTTCCGAGTTGCTCCTGTCGATCCCAGTGCAGCTCAATTAAATCCCCACAGTTGAGTATACGTTTTCCTTTAACGCTACTCTTAAAGTTTACCTAACCTTAATTCTAAATACCTTGGCATCGTTAGAGGTGAATATGTTCACACAACTAACACATGAAACATGTCCTACGGTAATTGAGAACTTATCTAAGCTCACAGACCATCAGTGACTAATGTGTAGGTATCATATTTTGATATCCTTTATGTGCCATTGACCTAGTGGTTTACCATCGTATCCCACCAGTTCATAAACTAACGGCGATAGCACCTTCTTCACTATACATTTTTGGTATTTGGGCGCTAACTTAGAAGCTTTAAATTTTCCCGCGTCGCTTTGGATATAAGTTTTCCTCCAGACCTCTTGGCCTTCACGCAATTTTACATCTCTTCGACGTAGATTATAATGTCTTGCGTTTGTTGCATGGGCCTTTTCCAGATTTTCCCTGACTTTGGTGTAAATTTCTTGAAGTTTCCCAAATTCACCCGCGTATTCTTCTCTAGGTATTGCTATCTCGTAATCCGTGTCACTTGTCTCTTTATAGAACGAGCCATTTATGATCGGTTCTCTGCCGTGGACTAAGAAAAATGGTGTGAAACCTGTGGTTTCATTCACCGCGCTATTTAGAGCGAACTGAATTTTGAAAATATTACTATCCCAAGTTGTATGATCGTCTTTCACGTAGGACGAGATCATAGTCATTACAGTTTTGTTGTATCGTTCCACTGTATTAATTTGTGCCGCGTATCTAGGTCCATAATGAACACGAGGGACGTTATAAGTCTTCATTAACTTACGAAATTCCGATCCAGTGAATTGAACCCCATTGTCGGTAACCACTGTCTCAGGAACGCCATGAGCTAAGAATACATAATTCTCGATACTTTTCGCCACATTTGCGCTTGTAGCGCGCCTTAATGGGAACAACATTGTATATTTTGAGAAACAACAAGTCACGACCAAAAGGTGTACGTAACCTGACCGTGATCTTGGTAAAGGTCCAACCAAATCCATGCTTATAACCTGCCATGGTTTGTAACAACGCTTTGGTTTACCCATTTGTCCTGGCGTCAGGGTCGTTCTGTGCTTATAGGCTGAGCATGTAGCACATTGTTTTATAAAATTTTCAACGTCTCGGTACATTCCGGGCCAAAAATACCTCAAACTTAACCTTCTATGCGTTTTAAAAACTCCAAGGTGTCCTGATGTAGGAGGTTCATGGTTTTCCGAAATTATCTTTGCACGATTTGACTCAGCCACGACCTGTTTCCAGTCAAACTCGTCGGTTAACGAATATTTACCCTTGCTGTATCTATAAAGTACATCATTCTCTATCCTATAGTTTGGGTAATTTTTTGGGTAATATTTACAACCTGAGTAAACCTTGTTATACCATACATCACTCCCAATTGAGGTTGGTGTCGCTGCAATAGCATCTACTTTCATCAACCGCGAGAGAGCATCTGGGACAACGTTGTCTTTCCCTTTTCTGTGCTCTATATTAAAGGTATACTGAGACAAACGACAACCCCAGCGGGCAAGTCGACCTGTTGGATTTTCCAAGTTCATAAACCATTTCAACGATGCGTGATCAGTGACGACAGTAAATGGCCTAGTGCCTAAATACGGTTCAAACTTCTCGACAGCATAGACAACTGCGAGGGCTTCTCTCTCTGTCGCACTATAATTCCTTTCATTTTTGTTTAGGGATCTACTAATATAAGCAATAGGGTGGTCAACATTTTCCACCGACTGTGTAAGTATAGCTCCTATTCCGTAACTTGACGCATCGCATTGTATTGTAAATGGCTTATCAAAGTCTGGACATATGAGAACTGGTGCTGACACAAGACAGTTCTTCAAATCTTTGAATGCCTGTTCAGCATTTGAAGTCCAAACAAATTTTGTTTTCGTGCTAGTCAACGCATGTAATGGTGCGGCTATAGACGAGAAATTACGAATAAAACGTCTGTACCAAGAACATGTGCCTAAAAACATTTTTACTTCTTTCGCGTTCTTGGGCACAGGAAAGTCAATTACCGCTTGAACCTTACTCGGATCTGTACGTAGACCACACTCATCAACGATGTATCTTAAATATTTTAATGATTTTCTAAAGAAGTTACTTTTTTCTAAATTTATTGTTAAATTAGCCTCTTTTATTCTTTTATGAAGTCTCTTAAGCAGTATTAAATGTGTTTCATAATCTTCTGATACAACTATTATATCATCAACGTAACAAAATATTAATCCTTTATTTATGTCACTACAAAATGGAGTTCCGAAGAGCATATCCATTAGCCTTTGCTGGCGCGCCGGGGCTCCAGTTAATCCAAAAGCCATTGTATTAAATTTATACAGGCCTTTTCCTGGCACAGTGAAACTTGTTTTCTCTTGTGAGGCTTCATCTAGAGGTATTTGCCAGAAACTTGCTTTAAAATCAATAGAACTAATGAACTTCGCATTTCTAAGACTATCCAGTATCTGAGGGATATATGGTATTGCGTAAGCGTCACCTTTACTGACTGCATTTAATTTACGACAATCCAAACAAAATCTCCATGAACCGTCAGGCTTCGGAACCATAAGGACTGGATTATTCCAAGGACTTTCACTTGGTGTGATAACGTCTAACTCTATCATTTTATCCACCTCCTTATGAAGTTCTTTTAGCTTTTCCGGTGACATTGGGTATGGACGACACTTAATAGGTGGAGAATCTCCCGTATCTATCTTATGTTGTATAAGGTGAGTTCTACCTAAACCTTTGTGTTCAAAAGAAATCTCTTTGAATTGATCTACAACTATTTCCGCTACTTGTTTTTGTTCAGTAGTTAAGTTATCATACGACAATATGTTATTATTTTGATTATCTATACTTGAGTTTGCAATAAATGTTTTTGGTTTCTCTATGTATTTTATATTTTCAAATATTTCTGGCATTAAAGAAAACTCTTTCCAAAAATCTACTCCAAGAATTATATTTGATACAATTGAGGGTATGACATAAAATTTTATTACTCTCGTTGTACCCTTAAATGATATTGGTAACAATATGGAACCTATAGTTCTACACATTGACCCGTCTGCTACTGTGACTGATTCGTCTGCAGTTGTAATGGAATAGCCGAGTTTCACAAAACGCTCGTGCGCACCATTCCCGATGATGGACACGGCTGCACCTGAATCGAGTAATCCACATATTGTCAAGTCCAATATATCTACATTCAAATAAGGCCGAATGTCATTGTCATCTGGTTTAAAGAGAACCGTACCGACGGAATTATTTTTAAAATATTTTGTTACTAAATCCATCCACTAATTACTATCGGCTGTTACGGCCTGTTCTGCCGAGTGATCACTACGATTCTCAGTACCTAGTTTTTTGAATTAATATAATTTTTACATTTCGGGCATGTCCGCGAGGTATAACCCGGTTCACCACACTTGAAACATAATATACGCTTGTCCCTGCAAGCTTTGGTGTCGTGCGTATCCACTTTGCACCTATAACAATACTTTTTATACGTTTGTGGCGAATTATTAAATTGAGGAGCTTGTGCGCGTTGTCCCTGCTGCCGATAACCTTGCGGCGACCCGTAATGCCTCTGCTGCTGTGGAGCATTCTGTTGAAATGGTCTATGCTTTTGCATTGGTACATAACGAGTGTGCTGTTGTTGGGACGTTCCCGCGACAACTGCTACCTCCTGCTTTTGTACTCTACCCTTATAAGCGAAGTCCGGATTCAAAGCAGATTGTTTAGGTGGTTCCGTAAACAATTTGCCTTGCTGCCGCGCAGCTTCGATTTTCCGACATACTGTCCGTAAAGATTCTACCGTATCAATTTCTTGCAATGCTAGTTGCTCAGAAAATGACGGCCTAATATTATGCAACAATATTTCTAATTGTTGTTTATCATCCAAAGGTTTCAATAAACGTGAGAACATTCCGCTCATCACCGCAAAATAAATGTGTGTTGGCTCATCAACGCCTTGTGTTCGAGCATGTATTTCACTCAACAACCTATAATCAAAGTCAACAGGTGCGAATTCCTGTTTTAATAAAGTACCTAATTGTTTCCAAGTATTAAACCTATGTTTATTGCCTCTGTACCATACAAGTCCTTGTTCAGTAAATAAACAACAAGCCGCAGTAAAGAGTTGTTCGTCACTAATGCCAAATGCCTGTGCCCTCTCCTCGACTGCTTCCAAGAACGCATGAACACTTGTGAGACCATTAAACTTATTATTTATGTATTTGAGTACGTTCAAATTTGGTGACTCCTTGGTTTCCTCACTTGTGTCAATTACCGTTTCCTTGTCCTCACTCTGGGTGGGCAAATACGCATTTATTACCCTTTTGCATTGATGTAGTTCATTCCTAAACGCTGTATAATTATCCTTCTCGGCCTGTGTGTCTAAAGTTCCTAATCTGAACATTCTGTAGTACAGATGTACATACAAAGCTTTTGCACGAAAAAGGAAACGCCGGTCCTTCGTTTTCTCTAAAGAATTTAATTTACTCTTGAGTTCCTTGACCTTGTCCGCTATGACAGTCAGTTCACTTGCGGCCTGCAAGTCCTCAGCAGCAACTTCCTCTGGCAGAAACTCCTCGCTCAATTTCTTAAGCTGTTGACGCATTTCCTGAACCGTAGTACCGGGCGTTTCAGACCTGATTGCGATTTCATAAGTGAGTTCATCCTTAAGCAAGTAATGATAGTATATTTTTTGTAGATCCATTTTGAATGGTAACTGAGTATTTGAACCAGTTTTAAGGTGAATGTATAACCGTGATTTATCACACACCTACTGCGTTTAATAAGTATTAAGTAAATTTATGGTGTAATATTCTTGCCTGTGATACTGCACACTTATGGGGTTTCACACTTGAAAAGTATTAATTAATCTTATGTTTCTATATCTAGGCACTAAAATGTTGTCACATTCAATGAACAATGTAAGTAATGTTGAATGTTAACAATGTATTTTCTTACTGCAAATAAATTGTACTGAATCACTGAATTGTTTGTAATTTCTCCTTAACTTAATGAGATTCAGCATGTAGTTTGACTCAAATAACTTAATTACTGGCGTTGATGTGCAATTATACTGTATATATTGTATTAATAACCTTTGTAAGATGAGATGAAAACCTTTGGCAAAATAACCTCAAATTAAAGTAATATTTTTTTTTTTGTTATGAAAACTAGGTACAGTTCCAAGTGGTTGCCCTAATTTCCATAAACAAGCATTGAAACCAATGTATAATATGTTTATATACCAGACAACATCAAGTTGTTGTATTATTATGTCTATTTTGTAGTTTAATCTCTCTAGGATATAGTGTTTTATTTATTATGCTAGTTATGAATTGTAGAACTAATATGTAATTTATTTTACAAAATAATTAGCCAAGCATGCCTTAAATTTACTAATAATGGTAAAATATAACATGTATTAAGTGTTATTATAGCATGAAACTATGATAACTTTCAATAAAATCAAAACTTTGTTCTTTCAAAGCGGAGCAAAAATTGCAACATAAGCAACTGAACTATGCAGTGCAAAATATAATTAAAGATTTGGCAATGCTAGCTTTTATTATAAGCAACAAATGTAATGGTTTTGTGTGTACGCTTTGTCTGTGTACTTACACTTCGGTACTTACCATGTACATTTATATAATAATGGAAAAAAAAAACAATCTCCTCCGGGCTGCTTAAAAAATTAAAATGGGAAGAATGGGACGCCTAGCCTAATACTTATACTTTAATGTGTATTCCTAAAACTAATAAGTAAGTGGTTATGTGATCCACTATTAAAACTAAATCTTAGCAAAGTTTGTTTACCAAACTGTAATTTTTATAAGAAATATAAAGAAAATGGTGTTCACTCACTATTGTACAGTGTCAAAATATGCAAGTGTATGTAAATATGGTTATGAATATGAAACTTTATCAAATTATCTATATGTAATGTTGTATTTTATTTGTTGTTCACTAACTGTCATTAAATGTAAGTACTATATTTATTGCTTCATTAAAATTAAAATATTTATTGTCTTTTCTAATCTTTGGCAAAATATGTACCAGTTGTATCACTTTTATCAACTTATCACTTGCAATGTACTATTTCTACTTGTTAAGACTAATTACTTATATTACTTACTTGTATGTTCACTTCACTATGAATAGTAATTATTTTATATGTATATGTTACTGTAAGGCAAATTTGTTTTATTTGATACACACTATGTTGTAATGTTTGCTTTGTATTGTTTTCTTTGAACAAACTGTTATTTTAATTAAGTTTGACACTTTGCACACTTGTGAACACTGCTGTAAATGATAATTATCAATAAAATTATCCTAACATACAACTTAAGACTATGAATAGTGGGTTTGACAAATTAGATAGGGATAAATTAAACTCCAAACTAGCTACAACTCTAACTACAATACAAAATAGTTGACTACTGTTGTGGTTGATATTCCAGTGTCAATGCACTTCTTTTATTGGAGACCAATCACAAAGTCAACTCAAATCAAGACTTATCACCATGTAGTGGGCGCCAATTTGTGAAGCTGTTTTTAAGTGGTGTAGCTCTTCCACTATTAAAGGGTTTCTAAAAGTAAATGTGAAGAAAATGAGACTACTAGGTTATTTAGCAAGTTGGTTATATTTCTTCCTCAACACTGCGCCATAGACTTAAGGTACACTTGTTGTTTAGACCCTCATAATAGTGCAGTGGCAATGAAGAAACATCACACCTCTCAGAGTCGCTTTATGTAAGTTCGCTATGGTGATAGGTCACGACTTGTGGGTTTGCCTTAAGGGCCAAATCTGTTCGGAACAAACTCACTCAGAGGTATTCGCTACTATAGCCGGTTTACTGCTGAGGTCTGAAGCGCTCCAATAGACTGAGGAGTCGTCCTTCCGCTACTGCCGAGAATCTGCAGGTCAGTCGTGAGCAGAGAAGGAATGCCACGAAGCCTGCTTTTAAATGCTTGCGTTCTTAGATACACGAGGTAGCTCTTGTGATGCACGACGAATGTAAAACGTTAAATGAAAGCCTACAACGTTGACTAGTTCGACTAGTTGATAGGTTGGTCCACCTGGAAATTTTAACCGGTGTTAGATAAGAGTCGTGGGCATATGGCCAATCTTACTATGCTTCACTAGCTCACCCTGAGTTCTTCTTTGAACTGCTGCCCGCCCTTTTACCACGTGGCTCTAGGCACACCGTGCGACAGTTAAATCTGAAAATTATTTCTATACATTTATTTACGTTCCTTCGAGAACTAAAAGTTTTAGGCGAGGAGGCGGTTACTTACGTTTAATATCCTTCTAACATTAAATAGGCCAGTTCCCCACTATTCTTATATAAAAAATAAATTTGTCCCATTCGTTCCTGAAACAATCGTATGGGTTATGTCACACATTCCTCTTGATTTGTTTGAAATAGCATCGCTTTTGAATGATGATTCACCTTTTAATCCAGCCCGCTGCTACAACCTCTCATCCTGGAGCCAGGGGTCCAGGATGGCTTCCGATTTCGTCTCCTGTCTCCCTCCTAATGTCCACGTCCTCTAACATTATTAAAACGTCTGTTTGACAGCTATTGTCAACAGAACGTTGACAGCTATGAGGAGCGTTTCGTTCATTTATGATTTGGTTTGGGAAGCGCAGGGGCGTTTTAACCGCTCGTTCAAAGCGCCGCCTTATCTTAACAGATGGCGTTGCCAGTGTTATCCGATTTGCAGTGTGACAGGTAAATGCCATAATCGCCACGCTTGGCATGCGGGTTGGCGATCGCAGTATCTCCACCGCACTCTAGGAATGCTGCTGCCCATTCCCCGGTGGTCTTGCACACATTATGTATTTTAATTGTAGCTACAACAACAAACACTAAAATCAAATATAAAACTAATAATAATAATAAAAATTAAGGGGGGCTCCCATACAAAACAATAGTTGTTGGCGTTTTTTGCTGTATCTCGTGAACCGTAATAGCAAGGAGGTTAAAATTTTCAGAGATGTTGTATTTTTATTGCCACAATAATAACAAATACTAAAAATAATGTCACCAGCTTTTAGCCTTTTTTTCTGGCACGGAACCCTTCGTGCGCGAGTCCGACTCGCACTTGGTCGGTTTTTTCATATACCACGCCGATGGCAATCAAGCGTACAGCCCGCCTGATGGTAAGCGGTCACCGCAGTCTAATGGTCACCTGCAACTCCAGAGGTGTCACATGCCCGTTGCCGACCCTTTAAAAATGTATACACTCCTTTCTTGAAAAACCCCATGCTGTAGTACCTCGGAAAACGTACGATTTCACTGAAATTTCGTCCCTCGGACACTCCGGTTGTGTTATGAGCTCCCGTATAACAACCGGAGCGTCCGAGGGAGGAAATTCCAGTGAAACCGTACCATACGCGACTATTTAGGTTCTAGGGTGTGATGATTAATGCCTGGCGAGCGGTGCGATGGTAGAAAGTGGCCGTGGGCATCATGTCGAACGAACATCTAGGGGCACAACCCATTTTAGGTGATGTAAATCCTCATTTTAGACATAAGTATGTAACCCTTTTTTCCGAAAATTTAAAGTGATTGTAATCATGTGGTATATTGTGGACCCGGATATGTCCTAAAACTACGATCAAGGCCACCAGGGGATGGGCAGCAGCATCCCTGGAGTGCAGTGGAGATACTGCAATCGCCAACCCGCATGCCAAGCGTGGCGATTATGGCATTGACCTCCCATGAAATTGGGAGAGGCCTGTGTCTAGCAGTGGACGTCCTTCGGCTGGTAATTATTTAATAAATTTGACATGTAAAATTTTATATTTTATCAATAAAATGAGTATGAGTATGGTGGTGGTGGTGGGTATATTGTTAGAATGGTCAAGAACTGAAGAATTTTATGTGATAAATATCTAAAGACCTGAGGAACTACTAGGTACTTTTTTTAGCTATGCCAAAAGGTTGGTCACGACGATTTTTATTTTTTGTCATTCAAACTGTCGGTTTATTTTATTTTTTTATATATTCTTATTGAAGGAACATAAAATGTCATAAGAATACTCATACTTTCGAGATACAAAATATTAAACAAAATGGTGAAATAATTGAAAAAAAAAACCTGAAATATTTATATATTTCCGTGGTCAGGATGAGGGTTGGTCCTAAATGTGTTACAAGTGTAACACCTACCCACCATAATCGATTCGCACACAATCTGCTAAACACCCTGTCATAGTTATCATCATCCTAGCGTTATTCCCAGTACAGTTCCATCCTGAAGGATATATGGGGGCCGCCACCATTAATACAAGAATAAGCGTAGGCACTAGTTTTTACGGAAGTGACTGCCATCTAAACTTCCAACCCAAGGGGGAAACTAGACCTTATTGGGATTAGGCTTGTCTGCCAGACACCCCGTAAATGTAACCAACTAGCAGGAGCATATTTTTTTTGGGAAAATCTCATTGTACATTAATGTACTTAGTTTTATCATTGGGAAAGGCAAAGATAATACACAGCTAGCTACTTAGTCATTTAATGTGTTTAATAAGTGTTAGCAAGCGGACACGTAGATTTGCATAATGTATATGTTTATGAATTAGCACGTAAGGTTTAATTAACTGTTAGTGTAAATCTGTATATTAATTTTTTTAATATATAAATTTATTGTTCATAATAAACTTAAAAAGTCTTATGCCGTTGAATTATTACGTATGTACACTAAATGGCACCAATATGTATACATTTTTTCACCTTATTCCATTGAAGTAAGGTCCAAACATGTATATATATTTATGCCCATGACTATACACTAAAAGTAATACTTGATAAGCCAATATCTATAGAATCGATTAAAACCAAAATACGATATTAATAATCAGTCGATATCAGAGCGGACACAACATTCCATCGGAGAAGTGTGTTATTTTAACTGTGGAGAAATAAGAACTAGCAAGATTTATTACAATATAATTGGCATCACAGCCATTGGAAACGTTCATAATTGTGAATCACGGATCGTTTCGTTAGACGCAAGTGACCCCATATAATTATAGTCAAACATGTCTAAATCATACGACTATTTTCAATTCAAAACAAGAAGCAAAGTAAATGGTTGTCAAAACTACGTGACAAACACCATTTGGTGGATGGTAAACAACTATTGGGTAGTGCTACTAATTCTACTTTGTCTCTGTTTATTTGTGGCCAATGTAGCCCTATCTGGGCAAAAACAGAAATTAACTAAGCAATTGAAGGAAGCCAAAGCCGCGTGTGGATGGACACCAGCACCTAATACGGAGTTATCTACTGAAGCACCTACCGAGGCCCCTACAGAGGCATCCACCCAGGCCACCCAAGCACCGGAACAGACACCCAAAGATGGAAAAGAATATTATTTACTAATTGTACTCCTACTATCTATATCTATACTATGTGGTATTTTTTATAGTAATAAATGGCGATTGTGTACGGATTATTTATCTAAAAATGATAATAGTCCAAAGAATACTCCTGAACAAATCCCTATGCTCGGAAAAAGTGAAAAAGCAGAATCGACATATTGTGAAGAAAATATACCATTAACCAATAAGATTAAATATTGAAGGAAGACCTAGACCAGAACTTGTGAATTGCTTGTAACAAAAGGCTAACTATTTTATAATAAGCGTAGAGGATAAGCTGACGTGGAAACTTAAAGTTGAATGATTTAAGTAAGAAATTAAATCAATATTCCTACGTGTTACATAATTACATATAAAAATATTTATTTAATCAAAACATTTTTTTAAAGTGTCCTTAAAACAGGATTCTACTCTCTGAATAGGCAAAACCTGTACTTCAGAATAAGCAGTGCTCCTCGCCTCAAAATGTTAGATGCTTATAAAAGGAACAGTGTTAGACACATTAACTTAAAAGACTTTGTTGTGTTAATTTAAAGAAAAGAGTAAACATATTAGCAGTGCTTACCGCATACCACGCGTTTGTAACACTGACGTTGAGATAAGAAATAATATTTTGAGGTAACACCACATACCAAGAAATTGCATTTGGAGCTCAAAAGAAGTGTAAGGTCACTTTGCGTTATTAGCTCTATAGAATCGTGTAAGTCCTGTTTTCAAAATCTCGCACCAGTCAGAAAGTACTCATTTAAAGCTAGAGGTTCTGGGTTCGAATCCCGGTCAGGGCATTATTTGTGCATTTAGCACGGATATATGTTCTCTGGTCTTGGATGTTTTCTATGTATTTATCTATATAAGTATGTATTTCGCCGTCTAGTACCCTTAGTACCAGCTTTGCTTAGTTTGGGACTAGGTAGATTTGTGTAAGATTGTCCCAAAAAAAAACGCAGCAGGTGCGCAATAAAAAGCAGTACTGACTCGACTGACAGTTGACACTGACAGCTGTTTCTAAATCGTACCGCATCCGCACCGACAGATCAGGAAACCATGTTAGTGACTAATTTGCACACATTTAACGATTAGTTAGGTTAGTATTTAAAAAAACGCTCAAATAAAGATTGCCGTGTTAATTTAAATGTACCACGCACGTTTTAAGGCTGAGTTGCACCAACCCACTGTAATCGTAGGCGCTGCTCGATAAAATCTGATTGTATAGAAAGTTTGACAAGTTTCTATGGGATGACATATTTAACGTTTATCGGTCTGTAATAGTAAGTCGGTGCAAATAGTTGTAATACTTACATTATGTTACGGCGACCAGTTTTTTTTTGTAGTGTGCGGAAATGTAAGAAATTATAGGTAAAAAAACCTGCCAAGTGCGTTTCGGACCACGCACAATAAGGGTACCACCACCGTACCGATACCTAACCTACATTTAAAACCACTATACAATACATTTAATCACAAGAGGTCGTATCCTCATAGATACACTACGCCCATTTGTTTTGGCAAGACAGTCTTTCAGCAATAACTCAAACACCGTTAAAACTATCTTGTTCAAACAATTCTTAAAGACAGATACAATTCGTGATCTAGGCGTAATTTTTGATCAAAAGCTTACTTTTGTGCCACATATAGAAAGCGTAATAAAAAAATCTTCAAATATGCTAGGATTTGTAATTAGGAATGGTAACCCTTTTCGAAAAAGTAAAACAAAAATCCTGTTGTATAGTAGCTTTGTGAGGAGTATGGTGGAGTATTGTAGTGTGGTGTGGCGACCACACTATGCTGTTCACTCTTTACGGATGGAGCGTTTGCAGAAGCGGTTTCTATGCCATCTATCGTTTTCAGCTGGTATAACCAAAAAAAAGCTCTCTTATAGGAGTAAATTAAAGCATTTCGGAATGGAATCTTTAGATTAGATAGAAAAATTATAGATGCGACTTTCCTATATAAGCTCATTCGATACAAAATTGATTGCCCTCAAATATAAAATTTTATCTCTTTCCGGGCTCCGTCCAGAACTCCACGAAAGCCAATCACTCCGCTCTGCCCCCCGCTTAGACGAACTGCCCTAGGTAGCAACTCGCCTATTCCTAGGCTATTGGCCGGATTGAATACCTGCAGTAAAGAAACGGATATATACTTTGATTCATTAAATGTATTTAAAAAAAAGTGCTCAAAATATTTTTAGTTTAAGAACTAACAATATTGAAAATTTAATTTGAATCAAAATCAAAATCAAAATCAAAAATTGTATTCTGCAAATAGGCCACAAGGGCACTTTTACAATTCAACACATGAATTATACAATTAAATAAATTGACAATGATAATTATAATGTTTTCAAAACAGAATTGCAGAACTAAAAAAAAGTAGACAATAATAATAATGATTTTAAAACTATAGTGATTAACAAACTCACAATATTCAATTAAAATTAACTTATAATACATTATATATAAAAAAAAATTGTTTAGTGACCTATATATACGGTCTCTGTCCGAATACACAAAAGTATATACAATAAATTTAATATCTCAGAGATGTATATGGTCTCTGAGCGTCCATTATTCCTAAGTCCTTAGAGATGTACATGGTCTCTAAGCGTCTAAATTAAAATAAGTAGTAAATGAAAATAGCACTTAAGTAATTTAATATTCTCAGAGATGTATAAGGTCTCTAAGCATCAATAACAATAAAATTAATCCAAAACAGGATGATGTCTCTCGTCAATCTCCAATAAAATAACACTAGTATTAAGGTATTAATCATGCCCTTGCAAGCATGAACAGACCGGACTCCACAAACAGCACCCGATCACGTATGTGTATGAGTATGACGCGTATTTCAGCCATCGCCTCCCTCGACCATTTGTTAGGGAAGGTGGCGACCCAATCAACGACGCCACCGTAAGCAAAGCCTTTTAAGCGAGCATGACATATTCAGGCTGCCGGACATAAATAAATAATATAAAAGATTAAAACAACTGTTCGGCAAGAAACAGCATCATGTTTCATAAAACGCAACGAAAGAGCTGTACAAGGAAATAGGCTAAGTGAAGCATAGGTATATATTTTTAACTAACAAGATTATACTAAAACTGGCTTAAAAGCATTTTTATCATTTAAGAAATCGTTGACAGCATAATAGGCCTGGCTTAGCAAATAACGTTTAATATGAGACTTAAATTTACTCAGTGGCAGATTAACTATTTCGGTGGGTATTTTATTATAAAATCGTATACAGTTCCCCACGAACGACGTGCTAACCTTCCGGAGACGACTGGCTTTCACTGCAATCTTGTGTTTACTTCTAGTGTTGTAGTCGTGGATATCACTGTTAAGTTTGAACTCATGAAGATTTTTCCGAACATACATAATATTTTCAAGAATATATTGAGATGCTACAGTAAGAATATTTGCCTCCTTAAATTTTTCTCTGAGGGATTCCCTGGCCTTTAGTTCGTAAATGGAGCGTACAGCTCGTTTCTGTAGCACGAAGATGGTCTGGATGTCTGCCGCTTTTCCCCACAAAAGGATTCCATAGGACATAACACTATGAAAGTAACTATAATACACCAGCCTGGCCGTCTCAACGTTAGTCAACTGTCTAATACGTCTTACTGCATAGGCCGCAGAACTAAGTTTGCCAGCCAGAGTGGCAATATGCGCGTGCCATTGCAGTTTTGAATCTAAGGTGACTCCTAAAAACACTGTTCTCTCTTCAAATTCCAGTTCATCAGACTTCAATTTGATCTTGGAATTGTTTGCCTCCTTGACATTAGGCAGAGTGAATTTGATGCACTTTGTCTTCTTGGAATTTAAGAGTAGATTATTTGCTGTAAACCAGTTCACAACAGTACTTAGTGTCTCATTAATACCGTCAAAGTTTTTCTCTTTGCGGCCTACTTTGAAGATGAGCGACGTATCATCTGCGAATAGCACTATATCATGTTTATCTTTCACAAGGTTTGGTAAATCATTGATATAAACAAGAAACAGAAATGGTCCCAGAATTGATCCTTGAGGAACTCCAAGAGCAACCGTTGTCCCTGCTGATTGAGTCCCGTTGATCACTACCCGTTGTGTTCTCTCCGACAGATACGATGTAACAAGGTCAAGAGCACCGTTTTTGATCCCATAGTGACTTAACTTTCCAATTAAATTCTCGTGATTAACGCAATCAAATGCCTTTGACAGATCACAAAACACCCCAATAGCATCTTGAGCCTCTTCCCAGGCATCAAAAATATGTTTAATTAGTACCACACCGGCATCAGTGGTAGAACGACCTCTAGTGAATCCGAACTGATTGCTATTGAGCAGGTTATTGCGATTAAAGTGGGACACAAGCTGATTAAGAATAAGTTTCTCAAAAACTTTGCTTAATGCCGGTAGTATTGAGATTGGTCTGAAGTTGGTAGGGTCAGTTTTGGTTCCTGATTTAAACAACGGGATAATTTTACTGTGCTTCATTAGGTTAGGAAAAACTCCAGTATCAATACATTTATTGAAAATATCAGCTAAGAAAGGTGCGATTGATTCTACAATGGAATGTAATACTTTCACTGAAAGGCCCCAGAGATCTTCAGTCTTCTTTAAGTTTAATGATCTAAATGCTTTAATTAGAATATGGGGGGTTACGTAAGTGAAGCTAAAGATTTCTGTACATTCCGTAACAATGGAATGTAATACTTTCACTGAAAGGCCCCAGAGATCTTCAGTCTTCTTTAAGTTTCATGATCTAAATGCTTTAATTAGAATATGGGGGGTTACGTAAGTGAAGCTAAAGATTTCTGTACATTCCGTAACATTTTCTTTCAATAAGGATTCAGCGACATTTGGTGATGACTTCAAAGACTTCGTGGTCTCGATGGGTACGTTAGTAAAGAACCGCTCAAAATGATTTGCTACTTCGTGGTCAGAACTTACTAGAGTATCATCGACTCGTAGGCTGAAGTGCGGATCTTTTATCTTACGTTTCCCAGTTTCGTTGTTGATAACTTGCCATACAGTTTTAATCTTGTCACTGGAGTTCTGGATCTTCTTTTGCAGAAATATTTACTTTTAAAATGTTTAATGCATGCTGTGTTTACCTATAAGTAATTGTTACACTTAACTTATAACCATTGTTGCATGTAACTATGTATTTATAGTAGTGTAAACAATTGTTGGTAAACCAAATAAATAAATAAAAAAACTTAAAATCGTTAAAAGGATTTACTAATGTACATCATCATGATTTTTTCATAATTTTAAACTGCATAGTTTGGAAAATTAGAGGAGGTGTGCCCCACACTTTTTACGACTTTGACAGCTAATCTCACCAACGGTTGACTTATATGGACAGTTTTTTTGGAAACCTCTATGTCATTTTTGAAGTCCTATCCCACACGTCTATACATTGGGGAAAAAAATTGTCCCCCTGTTACATGTATGGGGTTTTTTTTTGTCGTAGTTTCACATCATATTTCTATAGCGGTTCATTACATACACCTTCACACCAAATTTCATAATTGTAGTGGTCATATTCTCTGAGTAAATCGGCTGTGACATACAGACAGACAGACAGACATGAGGAATCGATAAGGGTTCCGTTTTTTGCCATTTGCGAATTGTCTACTATTGGATATTTAGGAGTCAATCATTTGGCCGTTTACCTTATTAATAAATCTATTTTATAGCTAATAGTAATGTTATTAACAAAAACGGGCAAAAACTCCATAACAGGAAAAGGAAACTGCCGATGAGTAAAATATCAGGGACATTTTTATTTCATCAATTTTCTGGCAACAAATTGGTGCGTGGCGGAGGGTGGAATGTGGAATGGGAGGAACCGATCTCATTTATATAGCCTCTTTGATGAGATGACTTCCTACGTTGTGGTACAGCGCAAAACAGGCTAATCTTTGGGAAAAATCGTAGCATATTTGTTTTTCTTACAGTGCTTCGTTAGGTATGGGCTGTCTTTTGCCAGTAAAATCCAATTACTTTTTTTCGTCTTTTAGATTAAAGTTATACTAGAATGACAGCCTATGACTTGCTCGTTGCCGCCCTTTAAAAAGCGTATTAGTAGTCCATACGGCAGATGAACTTGAAACTATCGTGCTAGGGTCTGGCTAGCCAAAATTTTTTGACAGATATTTTCTTGTGGTATCACCAATTGTCTATTATTTTTAACAAATTAGTAGGTTGGTGCTCTATAAATATTTTGGTACTTTATGTACTAGTTCTAACATTTGTCTATAACTTTGATTAGTACCGTGAATTTATAAATAGCTGAATCTCATAAACCGAACAATTGCGTAAAGAAACAGATAAACTAGAAGTTCTGGAAAATATCAATAAAATCAAAACATTGGAGCGTAAGGAGCTACTTACTGAAAACCACTATTTAGAGGAAATCTGTGGAGAGACTGGTCTGTAGTAATTTGATATAAAAATGTAAAATATTGTTTACTTATCCCACCGCGCCGGTGCAACATTACTCTAACCTAACCCATGTTTATACCTACTTAACCTATCCACAGTCCTAACCTAAAGTAACGTAACCCAATGGTCACATAAACAGGCGTTTGAAACTCACTGAATGTCAAATACCACCATTGATTGGTAAATTTTGTAATTCTACCATTATTTAATTTTAGTTTTATCACTTATTGTTACACTGAGAGTATGCATAATATAGATATCACTATAAACTAGACCTTAGTGTAATGGCCAATGGGCCAAGGCTACGGTGAGTGGACCCCTTTACAAAGTTAATAATCACAAGACTAGGATGTCAATATTATCACGGGATTCAAAATTGTGTGGTTTGTGCTTAAATATTGACGTGATACGGATCGTGATCCTGTCCAGTTAGGTAAGTCCAACTTCGAGAAAGAGGTTAATCGTCGAATCCGACTCGGCTGGGCAGCGTTCGGGAAGCTACGGCACATCTTTTCGTCCAATATTCCGCAGTGTCTCAAGACGAAAGTCTTTGACCAGTGTGTGTTGCCAGTGATGACATATGGTACTGAAACGTGGTCGCTTACTATGGGCCTCATAAGAAGGCTCAAAGTCACCCAAAGAGCAATGGAGAGGGCTATGCTGGGAGTTTCTCTGCGTGATCGCATCAGAAATGAGGCCATCCGCAGCAGAACCAAAGTGACCGATATAGCCCTTCGAATCGCTATACTTAAGTGGCAGTGGGCGGGGCACATAGCACGCAGAACCGATGGCCGTTGTGGCGGAAAGGTTCGAGTGGCGACCACGTACCGGAAGGCGTAGCGTGGGCAGGCCCCCCACACGGTGGACTGATGACCTGGTAAGGGTCGCGGGTGTCCGCTGGATGCGGGTGGCGCAGGACCGGTCATTGTGGAAGTCTTTGGGGGAGGCCTATGTCCAGCAGTGGACGTCATTCGGCTGAATGATGATGATGATGAGTTGAATTCCAAATAACTATATGTATAGTGAATGTTGTGATAAAATATGACTCAGAAACTTTTACGTGCAAGCTCTCGATCATTGCCGACTTGACAAACTTAAAACTAGTTAAAACAGACAGTAAAAATTATACCGTTTTTCACAATTGTTTTCATCTCATTTTACTAAAGATTAGCGTTTACAAAACAAGATTTTAACTTAGTTCTAAGTAATCCATATGAAGGTCAAAAGTAGGTACCTATATCAAAAGTTCTTATTCCCATGTAATAAAGACTTTTGAACTTTTCAAATGCGTAGCTACTTTTAATGCTGACCGTACCCCCTCTTAAGGTGACTTCCTGACTTGGCGGGGCGGGAGAGATATGCGACAGGTATTTTGTTCTTTGACGTGAGTTTCCTGATGTGAGATTTCCTCCGGTCGTGTTTTAATTTATCACCACACATTACGAATTTCCTGTTCTCTGCACTTGTATCGTAATGTACTATTATCACCGCACTGTCACACTCTGTCTCTAAGTCCTCTTGTTGTAACTTTAAGTATGGAACATTACATTTTAGCTCTTACGCTCGCTCGAAAAGGCTTGAGCTATCACCTCTGTTCATTACGTAATGTTTATTTTATTTTTATTTTTATTTATTATAGAGGTACGCAAGATAAATTTTGATTTATTTTAAAATTAAATTACATTCACATTACATTAAGCTTACAATTATGTTTGAAAATGTACGTTAGGTAGATCAGACTGTCATTCATTTCCCATGCAAAGAAATTCAGTTTGTTATATCTTATTCACGGTCGAACTCACAAGGATCTTAACACCGTTGTACCTTGTCGCTTTAAGGTCATGTTTAAACTGACATTACTAAATTTCCAACGTGTGAGAGCGACAAAGTAACAAAGTGTCCAACTATGTATGAGTTCAACTGCACATTACCAATTCCTACGTATGGAAGAATACGGCCTTGGTACACAGCGGATTGTAAAAGAAGTGACGGAACTGTCCTAAGTCGCTATGATTCCAATGTACCTATAAGGTTTCTGACATGACTTTGTAAAAAATAAAATAATATTTTGTATTATGTAATAATATCGAAAAAAATACATTTTTATTAAGAAATTGTAACAGAAAGTCTTCAAAGTGTACCTCTCATTACGAAAGTAGCTTTGGAAGTGCCTGCCTATTATAGAATAGAACCAATAAGGTGTCAATACATAAAACGTACCTACAACCCTCGCTCGTTAGTCCCATCTACAACGATTGAGCAAATAACTTAATAAATGAATGATTCTATCGACATAATCTTTGACCAGTTGACCCAATAACCAAGATCAGAGACTTGTTATTTAAATAAACTAATGTTCGTTGTTTTTTTTTAACTAATTCCTTGTTTAGTTTACAACCGAGCTGTGTTTACCTGTGAGTGGTAATATATTGACCCGGGACCCGGGTATGTCCTAAAACTACGACCAAGACCACCGGGGAATGAGCAGCAGCATTCCTTGAGTGCGGTGGAGATACTGCGATCGCCAACCCGCATGCAAAGCGTGGCGATTATGGCATTTACCCCCCATGAAATTGGGGGAGGCCTATGTCCAGCAGTGGACGTCCTAGGGCTGATATGGTGGTGGTGGTGGGTAATATATTAGGCATAAGATGCATTGTTAAAAAAAATATCAATTTACTAACAGTTACTAGGTAAAATAATAATAAAAATATGTATCAAATAAAAATTAGACACTTTTATTCTTCTATGACAGTTCAGTACAAAAAACTGCCATGGAGAGTATACCATGCCTTCGAACATGAAAAACTGTGATCTCACTAGTCTTTCCCTGGAAACTTCATAGTAACAGAAGAACTTCTCGCGTTTTAATAAAGTTGCTGACTTAACTATCACTCAAATAAACTATTTCTCTTTTTATAAAGTTACCGGAAATAGGTAGGTAAAACGAGAACAATCCATCAGAAACTGCATACAGATTTGCCTTCACTCCCGAAGGAAATATAAATACAGTATTGAAATATCGTATAATGTGTATCGGAATAACGTTCCAAGCATGTATAACCTGCCAATTAACCTGGGCCTCATTCGCCCCCCTTGCCGAGAGTGCGCGGGAGGTTTTAAGAGGTATGGAGTAGGTGCGGAGAGCTCTGATTAGGCTGGGCGCAGTAAACGTTCGATAGGTTGGAAGCTACTTATGACCATGAATATTTATAACGTATTAGCAGAACGTCGCTGTTGCCACCGTGAATGTTAAGGCGCTTCGTATTTTTTTTTAATATCGGGGTTTTAGTCTGTGGGACCACGGATCGGATTAGTAAAAAAAAATACCAACAAGCACATACATTCGCCCAATTATAACCTACGGATGCGAAGCGTGGACACTGACACTCAAGGAAGGAAATATGTTGCTAGTGGCCGAGAGGAAGACCCTCCGTAAAATACTGGGTCCCAAAAAAAGACCGGATGGAAGCTGGACAGTCCTTAGGAACCGTGAGATTGAAGACCTAGTGGCTGAACCTAACATCATGGGGGAGACTAAAGCTCACAGACTCCTTTGCTTGGGCCATCTTGAGAGAATGGATGAAGATCGGAACGTGAAAAGAGCATACTTGGGCCACCCAACAGGACGTCCCAGGTATTGCTGGTGCGACACGGTGGAGGCGGATCTGCGCGAACCTCGTGTCACCAATTGGCGAGAGGTTCCACAGGACCGTGAAAAGTGGCGCTGTCTTGTGTTGGAGGCCAAGTCTCATTTTGGGTCGCTAAGCAAACGGAGTACTCGTAAGTAAGTAAGCACATAGATGGAACAGTGGAGATGTAAACAGAGACCTTGGTATTTTTTTTAAGGAGCATTGATAACTCCTATGCTTAAGATGGAGTACTATTTATGTTAGGGTGTCCCGTATTTTGAGATTTTTTTTAGTAACGCATACCCCTTAATATACTTGTATTACCCGAACGCACTCCTAAAATAAATTTTGAAGCGATTAAACCCCCTTATCCAATTGACATATTTATAACTTTTTTTTCTTAGTTTTTGTCTTTTTACTTATTTTTCGCTCGGTTGGTATTAATTTTGTAGGGACATTGCAACAAATAACGATAAATTTTTTGTATGGTATAACAACGCCGATTTTTAAATCTCGAATATATATGTTTATAAATCTATATAATAAGCAGCAGAAAAATTATAATTTCAGAGTATTTGTGTTCGGTTTGTTAATTGGTAATGTACAAAAGAATAATTATTTTACTATTGACAACTAGGTACCGTATTGTAATGAGTTTTGTACTTTCACGCGCATTGGAACAGTTGTAAACCACAATGATTCACCAAGAATACTCAATTAATAAGGCACTCTTTTTCCAATTCATTGAGGATCTCAGATAGACCCTACATGTAACCAACTTGAGTGGTAAACAAAGTCTGTAAAATAAATATAGATATGTACCAAAAATATTCTACACCAATTAGCTGCAGTCCTGAAATATTTTTCTTTTTTAAAATTTAAAATGCAACATTACTCTGAAAGTTTCCAATATATTTTACGATAAGAGCTATTTTTCTACACTACCTATTTACATATCTGACACAGTTTATATATTGAACGACACTAAATTTCAACCGCAAAGCGAATTTTCAGCGCCGATATTTCAGCTGCTTGCTTTCGCTGCCCCTTAAATGCAAATTATAAATGTTTATAAAGAGTTCAATTTATATTCTAATTCGATGGGCTCCCGCTAGAGGGCGTGGTGACGGCTTCTTCGGCTAAATAAAGTCGTTAAATCTAACCCGGGAATTTTCTATGTGTGTGCACCATGGTAATTAAATTACTGTCACGGAATATGAATTTCCTCATTATGTTTATGTTTTTTAGATGGACGTAAATTAAAGTCGCTTTTACGATTTGGCTTTTAATATGCCTAGGATAGAGATTGTAGAAAGTGATGCTGTTACAAAAATGATTAGGCACTGAATTCAATCGACGCTAGATCTATAATAGATTCTGAAGTTAAAATTTAGGGTTACGGTATCTTTCGGCATCTTATGATATTAAGTTGAATTTACTGTACTCCAAGATAACTAATAAATAAATTCAAAAGTAATTCTGTCCGTCTAACTGTCTGCCCAACCCAACCCAAAAAAAAGCAGGCACAACTTTGGAAATAAAACAATGAAAGCTCTACAGACGGAAACAGAACTAAACAATTTTTTGACAAGCTTTCAAAGGAAAAGGGAATCACTGATGGCCATAATACCAGGTGAATCGGCACAAGCATACTATGATAAGCTCATTAACTGTATCCACACAAGTCTGAAAGAGTCTCAAACCAGCGATTCAAACTGTAAGAGTATATTGTCTGAAACAACAAGAAAATTAATATCAAAACGAAATACACTTCTGAGCATGAAACCTAAAACTAGAAATATAAGATCTGAGCTGAGCTGTATCTATAAACAAGTGAGTAAAAGCATAAAAGAAGATTATAATAACTACAGACTGAAAAAATAGAATACCATCTTCATGCCGCTGGAAGTGTGAAAAAGGCCTTTAAAGAATTAAGGACACATAAAAACTGCATCACAAAGCTAAATAATTCAGGTAACATCGCACAATCCCGTTACCAGATACTAGAAATTGCAACAAACTATTACAAAGAACTATATAGCAGTCAGGTAACAGGATCAAGTATAGACATACCAAATAAAAATTATACAAGCGGAGTCCAAGATATAGATGAAAATTTTGTACTGAAACACATAAAAAATCTGAAAACAGGAAAAAGGCCCGGCCCAGATAACATAACAAATGAAATTTTAAAAGCAGCCTCATCTCTACTGACAACACCACTAGCCCACTTATTTAACATGATCCTCAAAACTGGGAAAACGCCTATCCAATGGACACAGTCAAATATAATACTCCTCTATAAAAAGGGAGATCCAAAGGACATAGCAAACTACAGGCCCATTAGCCTAATGTCATGTATTTATAAACTATTCTCATCAATCATATTGAACAGAATAAGCGAAAAAATAGACAAACACCAACCATGTGAACAGGCCGGCTTTAGGAGTGGTTACTCCACTATGGACCACATCCACACCCTAGAACAAGTCATACAAAAATATGAAGAGTACCAAAGGCCATTATACTCGTATACAGCATTCATAGATTACGTTAAAGCGTTTAATACAATATCACATTCATCTATATGGGAGGCTATAAACCAATGCAATGTGGAACCATCATATATAAAAATATTAAGATACATATACGAAAACAGCACCAGCAGAGTACAACTAGACAAGATGTACTCTGCTGGTGCTGTTTTCGTATATGTATCTTAATATTTTTACCGGTTTTGGACCCGAAATACCAATCAACAGAGGAGTCAGGCAAGGGGACCCCTTGTCACCCAAATTATTCTTAGCCGTCTTAGAATCAGTCATAGGCAGTATTGACTGGAACAACATGGGAATCAAAATAAATGGAAAATTCTTAAGCCACTTAAGGTTCGCGGACGACATCATATTAATATCAGAAGAAAGCGCGCAGCTAGAACAAATGATAAAAAGCTTACATGAAGCTAGTATCAAAGTCGGCTTAAGAATGAATTTCGGAAAAACAAATTTTGTTGACCAATAGCACCCAAAAAATCATAACAGTTGACAACACGCCGCTAGAGTTTGTAGATAGCTATATCTATCTAGGTAAGCAAATCTCATTCAACAGCCAAAATAACGAACAAGAAGTGGACAGACGCGTAAAAATGGCTTGGAACAAGTTCTGGAGCCTGAAGGAAATCCTGAAAAGCAAAATGGATATGAAGCTCAAGAAACAAGTTATGGACACATGTATCCTGCCTTCGCTAACTTATGCTAGCCAAATTTGGCTGTTCACCAACAAGGTAAAATCAAAGCTAACCACATGCCAGAGAGCAATGGAAAGAAGTATAACAAATATTAAAAAGATGCAAAAAATACCCCATATACACATAAGATCTATTACAAAGATTATAGACGCCCTAAAACATGCTAAATCGCTCAACTGGCGATGGGCCGGACATGTCGCCAGGCTGCTCAAGTTACTGCTTGGAAACAGCCTACAAGGAAAAGACGAAGCGGGAGACCAAAGAGTCGTTGGTCCGACGACATAAAAAAGATAGCCGGCACTCACTGGTAAGAGAAAGCTACTGACAGAGAAAAGTGGAAGTCCTTGAAGGAGGCCTTCACCTGATGAGGGGTTCTTGTCCGCAACAATCAAATTATGTTATTGTTATAGTTAATAATAAACTAGTATTCAATTATCAATTTAAACTACTAATGATAAATGAATAAAAAATAGACATGGATATATTATAAAATTTATAAACATTTGATTTGAATAAGTAATCTAGCTCATAGAACTGACCATGTAAAAACTTACGGGACAAGAAATAAAAGGCTTTTTTAATTTATATATTTTTTTTTATTTGTAACTGTCTGACTGTTTGTCTTTTACGTTCAAGTAATTTGAGATGTAAACCATGAGAGGATGAAATCGTAGATGTCACCGGTAGGACATGGACTCGAGTGACCACAGACAGGGAGGAGTGGAGAAGACTGGAGGCCTTTGCCAGAAGGCACACATAAATTATAATCAAACGGTTACTGTAGTTTGAAGTATTATATTGCAATTTATTTTATTATTTTCTGATCAAGAGGCTATAAATCAATAAATAAATAATATTTGAGTTCCCATGAAAGGAATATGATAGTTTTTATACCAAAAATAATTCCTTAAGGAGGTGAAAAATGGAGTGAATGTTTACATAACTTTATACTAACGTGAGACATATTACCCCGGGGACCCGGGTAAGTCCTAAAACTACGACCAAGACCATCGTGGGATGGGAAGCAGCATCCCTATAGTGCGGTGGAAATACTGCGATCGCCAACCCGCATGCCAAGCGTGGCGATTATGGCAAGGCAGTGGATGGCCTTGGGCTGATTTGGTGGTGGTATGGTGGAGATGAACGAGAACGAGCGACAAGTTTCGGACTGCAATTGGAGTCCTTCACACAATTGAGTGTCTTCACGGATGCCGATAGAGCAAGACAAGCGCGCTTTACAGGTAAGCTTCAATCGTTTTTCTTTTTTTAGGTTTTGGGTGAAAGTTTGTATAGAAGAACGCTAATTTAAGGCAGCGCTCAAAAATAGCAACTATTTCTCTGAGGTGATAACGAGTTCTACGCAAACAAAATCGCGGACAGAAAGTAATCTGTAATTATATTCATATGAGCATACGCGTAATAACATTAAAAAACATGAAACTAGACTATTCAAGCCAAGTCTGTATCCTTAACCCAAAGTAATATTACTTGTTATGACCCCCACATTCCTTACATTATTATGACTCATAAAACAAATTCAGAATTCATAACTAAGGTTAATGTACAGTTTTACTCATCCAAAGAGCAGTTTAAGCGTCGTGGTACAATGTAAAACAAATATATGCATACATTTTTAGCTTTATATCAAAGGCTTAAGGTTTAAAATTGTTGATATATCTATGTCGTCGGTTGTACCGACGGTAATACGACATTTTTCGTTCGTGTCGGGTGTGGCGGTCTTAAAAATGAGACACGTAGTACAATGCAGTAAACAGGCAGTCGCAGGCCTCCGGGAAAGTAACAAGCCCTTTCACGTTTAAGGGACAAGCGAGAGGAGTAGAATTTCCATTATCATTATTACTTATCATTAACGATGCCTGCAATTTTTTATGATCTGATTGTGACTTTGTAGGTTAGACCCATTAAATTTATAGGAATTTTTGGTTGGAGAGAAGCCTGGGGAAAAATCAGGAAGGATCTCCGGCACATCCACGCGGTTTTAAGATTCGAACACGCTAAAAGTTTGCGCTGCAGAGAGATTGGTTGGGCGGTTTCAACCAAATACACGAGGAAAAATTCTACAGATATACATCGCACATCTACCACCTACTAGTTGAATATGTGACGTGTCAAACTTACGTTTCATATGTTTATTATGGAAAACGACATTTAGATGAACGTTCCGTACGCTACGTACCTATTCATCACCCCTTTGGAGCTTATTTATATGACTTACACTCAAGGACAGAACATTGGGCATGTTTAATGGGAGTTCAATACAAAACATGAAAGTACCCATTTCTTTTGCCTTTTATACTTGAAAAATTTCGCCTGTCGATTACCATTCGCGATTAATTTATGTTATGAATCGAAAACGTCAGCTTGACTGTTACAAGTTCTGAAGCCGCCCGAAGGCCTCTAACTTGGCTTAACCACTGCTATCATAGACAGCAGCCGGGAACCAGTCAAAGCGGTTACCCATCCAAGGACTGACTCCTGCCGACATTGCTTGACCTCGCATACCGCACGTAGTACGCGGGCGCCGCTAGGCCGCGAACGCTCCTATGTTATTTATCATACAAAATAATACAATAAAATATACCTTACGTACGAGTTACGTATTGAACTAGTTGGTTTCAAACCGTTATCGCGAATTGAAATCAAGTAATATTTATCAAAAATTCCCATTGCATTGCTATTTTTTTGTGAGATTAAGGCTTGTTTTTTAAATTGCAAGTAAATTTATCTGTGTTGTTCAGCTCAGTAAAATGATCTAAACCGGTATAAGTTCTAGCTATTATATTACTTAAGGTCTGTCAGTATAAAAATTATGTATGCCTAAATATGATGTAACAAGCAATAATAATGTATATTCCGCCCTAAGTTTATGTTCACATCATACCTACCCCACGGTCCCACCTGCCCGTTTGCGGCCGTAACGGGCCCCACACTTAGAGAGCCCTGTGCTAATGACTAAAGTTTGCAGTGTTGCCAACTTAATACATGTGGAATTACCCTGCCAGGACTTGTATTCGGCGCTAGTGACATGGCTACATTATTCGGTATAAATGTGTATGGGTGCAAGTAAGGTCGGTCAAGAAAAAGGTGAATGAACTTTGACGATATATGAATAGGGCGTGAATGACGAGATGACGCATGATAAAAATATTACACTCTCAAATAGTAAACTTAGTTTATATCAACAAAGACTTTTGACTTTGTGGCGTCACTCAAGTCATCTGCCAAATCTGACATGTTCTGCAACGCGCTACCTATCGATGTTTTTAAAACAGTTGCATAAATATAACTTCCAACCAAACATCTTTAACTCATACGGGTAATCGTCTATTAAGTTTTTTTTATTATAGAGACTCGTACCTGCAGGCAAATTGTTAAAATGGTTTTGGAGGAAAATATACTATATTTAGTGTTTTGTACTTTGATTAATAAATAAATAACATAAACAAAACCAAATAAAATGCTCTGTCGCTCTTTTTCAAATTAGTATAAGATCCGTTCTCTCGGTAGTGGTTATTAGTTGATGTCAACTCTACTTTGAGCTAAATACACCTTCTCACAGCTCTGATGGATATCTACCCTTACACTGAATTTGTCCTATAGGTGCTTGATCAATAGCGCCGCTAAGACTCGAAAATCCTATCCATTTGTCCAGGTGTCCTGGGAAATTAGGCATTACGTTTATACAGAGGTAATTCCGGAGATTTTCGTTATTATTGCCTGACCTGAATTTATCTCTCATTAGATGGCGGTCCTTGGGGACGACAGTGCATTGCTAACCTATATACGCAAACAAAATAATTAATAAGGTAATTACTATTTGGAGCGAAGGTCGTTGTACTACTCGTATCGTTGTATCGTTGTAATATAATGTCTTCCAATATGAGTAAAGTGTATTTTTCAGTAAATAAAAATAAATATATTTTGCCGCCATTTTGTGAAAAAGAAGCTTAATATTATCATCAACTTTTAGTATACATATTATCAACCGTTTGAAACTGTTTTTTTTTTAATACCTCGTCGGTGGCAAACAAGCGTACGGCCCGCCTGATGGTAAGCAGTCACCGCAGCCTGTGGACGCCTGCAACTCCAGGGGTGTCACATGCGCGTTGCTGACCCTTTAAAAATGTATACACTCTTTTCTTGAAGAATCCCATACTGTAGTTATTTTTTTTGTTTAGTTCTTTTTTTTTTAGTTCCTCGGGAAAACCTTGGCTGGGAGCTCACTCCACAACCGGAGCGTCCGAGGGAGGAAGTTCCTCTGAAACGTACGGTTTCGTACCGTAAATAAATAAAAAAGAATTTTAATAGGAGTGTAATTAATAGTGGCATCGAGTGGTGGCCCATGGCTTGTGATATAACTTCATTAGATTATTTTTTGTGCAATGACAATGAGGCTATGTTAAATGACTTGCTTGGTCACGTGCTTGGTCTTCGCAAACAGGCCTAGCACAACTAACGAACTCAAGGCAAACATTATTTGGGTTATTCGAGAGATAAGAGCCTCAATTTTGTACAAATGTTAGAGTTAAATTTGACCATTTGTTTACATAAACAATCAAACGCCGTGGACGTCATTTAAACGAGTCACCTTGAGTTAAAACGAGCACAATCTCACATAAGAACATTTTTAACAAAAAGAACTGTCTTCAAACTCCTTTTAAAAACAGAAACCACCATGGATGTGCCTATGTGTGTGAGGACTTCCTTCGATTTATCTAGGATCTCGTCATCGGATTCAGTTCGGATATCAGAATTCTAAATGAAAAAAAAAAATACAACAGAATAGAGAACCTAACTTTTATTAAGTAGGTTGTAAATAAGGCTTGATTTGTGAAATTATGGGTTCCACGTTCCATTTCTTATCGATAAATGCAAGTGGCCGTAAGTGCCCGGATTCACGTAATCGACCCAAAAACGAAATATACCTACATTCATACATACAAAATCATGTGCATGTTATTGAAATGATACTTCAATTTGTGTTAATTAATTTCCAGTCAATTTATATGAGACAATTACCTCGATTAATAATAATTTTGAGAATTGATTCCGTGGCAATTTGTTGATTGGAAAACTCTGTTAATCTTAAATGTGTATTGCACTGGTACGAGTAATAGGTATATAACTTTACTGACTTGTGTTAAGCAGTGCTTATGGCATAAAACAAATATTTTAGGTTGAATTTTAAAGAAATAAGTTTGAGCTGGATTCCACCGACATAGGCCTCCCCTAAAAAAAGTTGGCAGGGGTAACTTAAAATCGATAACAGAAATCGTTTCAACAGTTTTAAGAATTTGTGTCTGTTTGTATGTCTGTTTATATGTCTAGGCATCACGTGAAAACGAACGAATGGAGTATAATTTACCCTCATTAATATGGCAACTCGATCTTCGGCGACGACATAGCTCGGCCTTCGGCCTCGCATGGCTTGCCACTCTCCTTCGGCTTTTTAGTCATCAACCTTACATGAAGAATCAACTCTGTTGGGAGACTCGGCCTTCAACCTCGCGTGTCTCGCCTCTCTGCTTCAGGTCTTCGGCCTGCAGCCTAAGATGAGAAGCCCGCTCTGTGTGATTATTCGCGCATGCCTTGCCGCTCTGCTTCCGGCATTCGGTCATCATACTTACATGAAGAACTCGCTCTGTTGGGATAACGTTTTACGGCAGAACTGCGCAGCGAAACTTTTACCATTGTACAAGTACATGTAATGTTTTTGACGAGATTAATTCGTCTAGAATCGGTACATTTGATATTCCGAAATAAGCACTTAATCATTCGGTTTAACAATAGGATTTCTAGGGAATGTCATACTGACTGTAATCATTTCTTAAGGGGGTGTAAAGAAGGGTCAAAGATTGTATCATCATCATCATCTGAGGCGTTACAGCCGCGGGTGGGCCCTAGGCTAGCCTGGTCAAGCAAATACCTCTAGTCCGATTTATTCGTGGCTTTCCTTCTCCAACATGTCACCCCTAAGTTCCTGGTGTCCACCTGAGCTTGAGAAAGATTGTATGGGAAAACCAATTATTCTAAGGCGAGAACGAATTATATGCGGACGAAGTCGCGGGCAAAAACTAGTACTTAATAAAATTAAATTACTGACAAAAAAATATTATTTGATTTAAATTAATAAAGGTTATAATAAAGCGTCTAATGTTGTATATATTAGTACGGAACCCTTCGTGCGCGAGTCCGACTCGCACTTGGCCGATTTTTATTTGTACTGCTTATTGTAGTGGTTTACCCATTTACAAATAAATAATAATAATAGTAATTTTAGGCGATGTTTCGTCCTGTTATCAAAAACTTACTCATCCCGTGGAACAATAACAGCAGAGTTCCTATATTTCTTGAAGAAGAAGATCTGTTTTATTATCTCTCTACTATTCAAACTTACGCCGACTTTATTCCCCTAAAATTGTATCTAATATAAAAAGAAATTGATTCTGAATCCGATCAGCCGTTTACATGTGAAAGGGTTAAGTAGAGTTATTTTCGCAATTATAATTTGGCGTATGCCAATCGCATATACCATTCATGATCATCAGCATCCTAGCGTTACCCCAGTACAGAGGCATCCTGAAGAAAGGCCTGGGTTCAGTACATTTTGTAATGAATTACCGTAGACACTATTTTTCAGTTTTTACGGAAGCAACTGCCATCTGACGTCCCAACTTAAGGGGAAAACTAAACCTCATTGGGATCAAGCTTGTCAAATGAGTGGGCAACTTGACTGTTAGAAGGTCTCAAGCCGCCTGAAAGCCTCTAACTTGGCCTAACGAGTCCAATCATAGTCAGCAGCAAGGATCAACGGCTTAACGTGCCTTTTAAAGCACGGGAACGATCAGTTAGTAAGCACTCGAAGCGGTCGCCCATCTAAGAATTGACCTGTGCCGATGTTGCTTAGCCTCGCATACCGTACGCGTTACGCAGGCGCCGCTGGGCCACGAGCGCTCCGAGCCTATTGTATATAGGTACCATTATTTCATGTAATTTAATCTGACACATTATATAAGTAAAGTAATGCGTAAAACATAGCAGGTAATGGATATGACACGCAGTAAGCAGATACCTCTGTTAACATTGTGTATAAACAGTCATCCATCATGCCAACTCTTTTTCTTGGAAATGTTCCTCTGAGTTACGTATATTTATCTTTAAATATACCTACACGTTATTCTGGCTTATCTGTTAATTTTAACAATACCTTTGGTAGATGTCACTGTCGTTTTCCCATACAAAAAGTGTCAGATATATCTTACATATGTTTTAATCAAAAATGAGGAAATAAGGCTTTAGTCAGACCTGTTATGTATCTTTATTTTGACGCCACCAATTGTACACCAATAATGTTCGCGTTTGAAATGATAACTTTCTTGCCTGCTAATTGAAATTAACGTGGGTGTACAATTACATACTTTAGGGTCTCGAAAAGGAGGAAAGAAATAAACAGTCGTATATTTACTCTCTAAACCATTTGCGCTTTGCAGACGATATAGTTCTATTCGCTGAGAATCATGAACATGTGGAATTCATGGTGAATACATTAGACGAGGAAAGCTTAAAATGTGGACTGGAGATGAACCTACGCAAGACTTTTGCCATTACAAATAGTACAAAGTTACCCTTAGTCACGAAATCGGGAACATTGGAATACGTAGATGAATATTTGTACCTCGGGAAGAACATGTCTGTCAAACGACACATCTCACGAAGTCGAACGGCGCATTAAAAAAGCTTGGGCTAAATATTGGTCGCTTAAAGAAATATTTAAGTCAAATTTGCCTATGAAACTTAAAAAGAAAGCAATGGATACTGTGGAACTTCCTACACTACTCTACGGATGTCAGACCTGGTCCCTTACAAAGGACATTATACATAAAGTCCAAGTTTTTCAAAGATCGGTTGAGAGGAGTATGCTAGGACTAAGGCTTAAAGACAGAAAAAGAAATAAGGAAATCAGAGGACAGACCAAACTCATAGATGCCGCCGAATTAGCCTGCAAACTAAAATGGCGCTGGGCCGGGCACCTAGCGAGAACAACTGTTGGGCGATGGAGTGAGAAAATACTCCACTGGAGGCCGCGAGAGGACGTGCGCCCGTGCTGCCGGCCGCGGCGCCGCTGGTGCGATGACCTCGTGGAGACAGCTGGCGCTACATGGACACGAAAGGCCACGGACAGAGAAAAGTGGAAAGAGATGGAGGAGGCCTTTGCCCGCAAATGGGCACACTAGCAAAGTATGTTGTAATTAATGTATAAATGTGAATGTGTAACTAATTGAGAAACCGCTAGTAATAAAGGCTATTTTATTTATTTATTATTATATTTACTCTCGCAAAATCTCTACACAAAATCTCAACAATTTCAAAACTAGCCTAATACCTTATGAAAACTACGGTAAACAAACGTTGCAGAAATCGGTCCGCACGTAACAGCGCCATCTACCATGTACTTGGGTAAACCGCCCTGTGAAGTGCTTAGTACAGTGTGTTTGTGCAACAGTGAAAAATAGGCAAGTTTCTTGGGAAGATTAGCAAAAGCAGGGACCTTATAGAAAATGAAAGGCTTGTTGCATAACATGCTTTGAAATAGATCATTAAAATAATTGAAATTATATTTCTTGCCCAACACAGATAGATACCCCTGCACATATACTCAAGCCATATTTTCAGAAATAGTCGCGTGTGGTGGACAATGGCCTTAAACTTACTAGTAACTTTTTAAATAGGCATAATAATTTATACTTGTATTTAATCTAAATAACATAGAACCAAACCATATATATATATTGAAATGCAGAAAGTTTGTTATTTTATTTTAAGTATCGAAATGCTGGTAACAGAATTTATACATGTTAATAACGACAAATAATACAACTAAGATGCATTTAACCCAAACCATTATGGGTATATACTAGACGACGATATATTTGAAACAAATTATAAATATTACTTAAATCCATACAAAACATTGAAGTTTAAGGAACAAATGTTTTGCTCACCACATAGACAAAATGCCCTTGCCGGAATTTGAACCCGGGACTTAGCTTTGAAGGCAGTGTCACTACCAACTATGATAAACAGTCTGACTAAGTTGCCTGATGGTGGTATTTGCGTGGCGATATATCAGTACCCAATTCAGGCAATGTTTTTCTGTCATTATCAACGGTACCTACGGATTTTGGAACAATTATTATTAATCGTATCACGACGTTCTGAGACCATATACATCTCTGCGATATTACTTAAATTTTATATACTTTTTTTTATTCCGACAGAGACCGTATACAATATACGTTCCTTATATTACCTTGTAAGTTTATTTTCATTGAATGACATAATTTTGTTAATCGGTATAGTTTTATAATAATTATTATTATTCTCAGTTTTTTAAATTGTATAATTCACGTGTTGACATGTAATTAGTAATCTTTATTGCTTTTCATGGGTACAGTAGTTGGTAAAAAATATAAATGATCTGCCATGAAACCCTGCAGGGCACTACAACAAACGTTTGATAAAATACGTACCTACATAAATTAGCTTACGAGTAATTAAATAAATCATTTTTGAAGTTTTAATAAATTACGCTTTCTATTTAACTTCTAACATAAAACTTTTAACTATTTACATACATTTTACCTTAAATTATGTATATATTTCGTTAATATAATAACAGAGAGTTAATGTCTATCAAAAAATAGCTATAAGTAACAGTTTATGATTAAATTTCCCATTTCTTTTATAATAATAATTATACTTATTTTATTTATGTAACTATTTAATTAGCTTTCAAAGAACTCTTGCAATTAATAAAAACATTTATTTATTAAATACTCGGCAATTTTTTTATTAAATAATGACTCTTTATCTTCATTTTTAATATTCTTGGGGAGTTTATTATACACCTTGATACTCATGACATATGGACTAAACTGTAAAAGTGTCCTTGTGGCCTTTGTGCGGAATACATAATTGATTTAGATTTTTTTTACCCATGTGGCGAGTGTAAAGAGGCGGTCATCAGTTCGAATCCTGGCTAGACACTAGACAAATCAGCGAAAAAAGTAGTCTATACATTTTCGACTCTATTACTTGTGTATTAAGGTTCAAAAGTAAAAACCATCTTCTTTGCTTACTATACCGAGGACAGATACGGGGAGGGACATCCTACATACTTTGCGGATGCCTATGCCACCGATTCTAATCGGGAGGCTGGCGTAGGTCCAAAATTTTTCGGTGAAAGAAAAAGTTGACAATGTAGTTAAGTTGTTTGTTCCATTTGATTATCTAATTTCAATTTCAAGTGTCAAATTACGGCTATGTTATGTGCTTATCTATCTATAGGTATACATATAAAAAAGCTGAAGAGGGTTGAAAGTCTGTACGTGGAAGATATTCGAAAAAAAGTTGCTGGGGATACTTAGAATCGACAACAGAACACGTTCCAACAGTTTTTAGAATTTTTGTCTGTTTGTCTGTTTATCTGTTTGTCTGTTTATATGAACGCGCATCACGTGAAAACCGCTGAACGGATTTTGATAAAAACTTTACTAATCCGTCGAGTAAATACCCGGTCAGGTTTTAGGCTATAAAAATTGTGCAAATTTAGGTTAAAAGGGGTAAAAAGAGGGGTTGAATTTTGTATGGGAACTCCTATAATCCACGAGTTACAGGTATGAAAATTGGTAAGCATATACTTGACGTCAAAGGAAAAACATCCTCATTCAAAATTTGTGAAATCTTATGATAGAAACTGAAAAAAAAAGTAAACGCAAGCGCTACGCCGTGGCGCTGCCCAGTGTGCGCGTTAAGTTTCAGCCAATTGGGAGTATAAAATCGTGTCAAGAAATTTAACTTAAAGCATAGCAGAATTGTAAACAAGTTGACGATTCATTATGTCAAAACCGAAATATCATAATTCCTTCTGATTGTTGACGCTATTTTTGAGCACAACCTTTTCGCAATTAGTTCTACTTTGCGTGTACATCAAAATGCATTTGCGATACTTTGGCATTGTTTTTATTATTTATATACTTAAATACAAAAACAGCTGTTTTAATGCACACTTTGTATCGTCGGTGTACCATTTAGTTTTGTCGTGCGTTATTTTAAACGTAATTGTTGACCCTTCACACCATAAAAACTGTTTGACATAAGAGATCACTTGAGCTGGGCAGCCCAATCGTCAGCATAGACAGTTGAAGCATCTTAGGTGTACACTTAGAAGAGGGTCGAAAGTCTGTACATGGAAGATATTCGAAAAAAAGTTGGCTGGGGATACTTAGAATCGATAACAGAAACCGTTTCAATTGTTTTAAGAATTTGTGTCTGTTTGTCTGTCTGTTTATATGTCTAGGCATCACGTGAAAACGAACGAATGGAGTATAATTTACCCTCATTAATGTGGCAACTGGATCTTCGGTGACGACATAGCTCGGCCTTCGGCCTCGCATGCCTTGCCACTCTCCCTCGGCTTTTCAATCATCAACCTTACATGAATAATCAACTCTGTTGGGAGGCTCGCCCTTCAGCCTCGCGTGTCTCGCCTCGCTGCTTCAGGCCTTCGGCCCTCAGCCTTACATGAGAAGCACGCTCTGTGTGATTATTCTCGCATGCCTTGCCGCTCTGCTTCCGGCCTTCGGTCATCATACTTACATGAAGATTTCACTCTGTTGGGATAACGTTTTACGGCAGAACTGCGTAGCGAGACTTTTACCATTATACAATGTACATGTAATGTTTTTGACGAGATTCATTCGTCTAGAATTGGTACATTTGATATTCCGAAATAAGCACTTAATCATTCGTTTTGACAATAGTATTTCTAGGGAATGTCATATTGACTGTAATCATTTCTTAAGGGGGTGTTAAGAAGGGTGAAAGATTGTATCATCATCATCATCTGAGGCGTTATAGCCGCGGTTGGGCCCTAGGCTAGCTTGGTCAAGCAAATATCTCCAGTCCGATCTATTCGTGGCTTTCCTTCTCCAACATGTCACCTCTAAGTTCCTGGTGTCCACCTGAGCTAGAGAAAGATTGTATGGGAAAACAAATCATTCTAAGGCGAGAACGAATTATACGCGGACAAAGTCGTGGGCAAAAGCTAGTAAATTAAATAAACTGAAACTGGTCACTGACTTCCGGCGCCGTCGGATTCATTCGTATAAAATGTATATTTAAATATGGTTAAAAAACGTTTTTTATTTTTTTAAATCGTAATGAAAAAGTAAGTCAGTGTAATAAATAAACATAGTCAAATAAGTATATTTCCAAATACTGATCCCACCAAAAACATTTCATGTAAAATGTTGCCAAGACGACCACATAAGGTTTGCCCCGTGAAAAAGATATATCAGATCTCATGTAGAGCCAAGCTTCTGAATCTACACGGCCTAACTCTACCGACCCTAACTTCAACAAATTCTACATATCAGTAAATATGTATGGCTTCGCCGTTTCGCTACCGTCGTGGAGGTGATGTGAATATTTAGTTTCTGATCTGAAGTAAGTAACGAAATAGCCAAGCCATACATATTTACTGATATGTAGAATTTGTTGAAGTTAGGGTCGGTAGAGTTAGGTCGTGTAGATTCATAAGCTTGGCTCTACATGAGATCGGATATCTTTTTCACAGGGCAAACTTTAAGTGGTTGTCTTGGCAAACATTTTACATGAAATGTTTTTGGTGGGATTTCAGTTCTTTTTGTAAGTTGCTAGGCAGTCTTATTAATAGGTTTTTTAGTTACTGTCTACAGTCCCGTGTAAACTTTCATGTCCTTATTTATAAAATTGGTGAAAGTCTCATATAAACTTCCACCAACCCATTTTAGGGGATGGGGGGCGAAAGTTATAAATTTATGTTTTTTTTTTGTTGGTTGTATACTAAACTTAGATGACATAACAAATTTCAGCTTTCTAGCACTTCAGGAGTAAGCCAAACATTTTGATGATCATCAGTATGTCAGTGAGTGTGTCATTGACGAAGTCTGTGTATTTTAGATATCAATAAAATCTAAAGTATAAAAGCTATTCAATTGAGACTTTATATGTTTAATTAGTCTATTATTGACATCATATTCTGAGAATATGAACTATCTGGTACATCGGAAACCAACTTTATGAGGGTTCAAAAAAACGACGAAACACTTCGAGAAAAGGTAGGTAGTGCCCTTGCGCTTCGCTTGGCTTGTCTTGGCGCATGGCAGATCAAAGGAATCAAATAGACACACAAATATTAGTTTTTATAATGTATAATTATATAGGTACAGTTATCGTCAAAAGTAGCTATTACGCATATAAAACGGCCAAAAGCTCTTATTCCCTTATATAATAAAGACTTTTCAACTTTTCAACTACGTACTTTTGATGCTGACTGTACAACTGAAAAAAATATATAAATTTTCGTGGTGTGTATGTACTTGGATCCAATATTTTGTTAACTACTTACTTATTATTTTACGATTTATAATTTTACGGCTACGTTTTTATTTATTAAAGTAGTTGAAAAAAGCAAATAATTTGTTTTTAAATACCCATAAATAATACTGTTGAAAATACTCGAAAAAAATGGCCAAGTCCGAGTTGGACTCGCGCACGAAGGGTTCCGTACCATATTATCTATAAAAACGGCAAAAAATCACGTTTGTTGTATAGGAGCCCTCTTAAATTTTTATTATATTGTGTTTTTTAGTATTTGTTGTTATAGCGGCAAGAGAAATACATCATCTGTTAAAATTTCAAGTGTCTTACAATCACGGTTCATGAAATACAGTCTAGCGACAGACGGACAGACAGACAGGACAGCGGAGTCTTAGTAATAGGGTCCCGTTTTACTCTTTTGGGTACGGAACCCTAAAAATAACATACAAAAACACTTGTTATTTCAAAAAATAATAATACATAAAAGTAATAAAAAAAACATTACCGACCATTTAAAAAAAACCTTGTTTGACCATTTCATTGACGTAGTTCGACCATATAAACCAGTACAGTAGTTTTTTTTAAAACCAGTACGTCTATGTCAAATTTCTGTTGACCACGAAAAAGTTTAATCTAAGTATGCATAATTTGGAACTTTACGCATATGACCAAAGAACCTCCTTAGTGCTTTGAAAAACCAGAATGATAGCTGTTTTATCAAACATAACGTTAACAAGAGCCTTTCATACACAGTTCCATATAAACACCGCCGTATCAACGGAAATCCAAACACGTTCTTTTGTTCCACAAAAATGAAACACCGGGGAAAGGAAACAAAAATACAGTCGTATCCGTATTCATGCAAAAGGCGAAGGTTCTAAACGTTTGAGTGGCAACCTTTCATGACGTAACGTGTCTACACCGTGGATGTGTGCTACGCCGTAGCGGATCAGTGTGCTCGTAGACCCGCTACGGAGCGGTCGCGCGACGCTTCGAACTGACGACTTGTTGCCGATGTTCGGATTTTTTAATTCAATTGTTTCTGTGAATGCTAAATTTTAAAAAAATCGTAAATGTATGTGTCAGTGTTATTTTATTTAATATGTGTGTATGAAATATAAACGAAGGATGATTTATTAAGACTCACTTTTACTTAAATTTATTATGTTGAAGTTAGTCTATTCGGAATAGATGTTAGCATACAATAATAACGGCTCTCCGGAACATTTATGAACGTGGGCTTGTTTTTTTTTTGTTATTAGTTATTTGAATGGAATTAGAACAAATTAATATATTCATAATTTTTCATTAATCATAATATATACCCACTTAAGAAACCGCCAAGTAATATTCGTGATTTGGCGCGATATTTACAAATAACCGTTTGTTTTCTTAAAAATATGTTATTCCATAATTGTACAAAACTAAGATAGAAGAAGGGTGTCATATTTTAAATTTAGTAAAACCTGATCTAATAGGTTTTAGGAATTAAATGCCAAAAAATTGATATAATTAATAGATTGTATGATACAAAAACTGGCCGTACTTGTCTTCTCGAAGATCTTACGGTTCGTAAATAAATGCCATACGATTAAATAAATTGTATGATAATTTCATTGTAATTTCCAATGTCTCTTTAAGAGCTGGAGTTCCACGAAGAACCCGTAATTGATTCTTGGAACGTCATGAACTAGTCTCATATTATGCGATTTTGATGATCCCGCGAATCACTTATAAAATAATACTGTTTTGAGTACAATACCCAGAATAAAGAAAACACTGGCACATTACAAATGTCCACAAAATTAAAAGCGCGATGAAAAATAAGTGAAACGGAAAAAAACAAAAGCGCGTCGCCCGCATTACGAGCGAAAATGACTCTTCTTGAACAGTTTTAATGAGGGAAAATGCACTGTTTTTGCGTATAGTGAAAAGTTGCAGGGATGAGGATCGAGAGAACTTGCTTTTGGTCCATGCTGCAAGCGTTGGCTTTGTTGCCGACTATGGCTCTTAAAGGTAAGTTAACAATAAAGCACACTTGCCTGAAAATATTTACAAAAGCTGCGTAAAATTTAACACTCTTGAACTTGGTTTCAGTCCTTATCGTTAGATGTTAGTCATTATATGGTGAAAAAAATAATAGTAATGTAATATTTTTCTCTTATTAGGTGATTTTGCTTAATAAAGATTTTTTTATTCAGGGACAATAACATATAACAAGTAATAAAACTTAAAATAAACCTATAAGTAAACTTAAAAATAGACTTATAAATAAAATATGCTCCTCAAGTCGCCTTCGTGAGTTATGGTGCCCAGAAGACTGGCAGCGTTCTTATTAGGTTATATTATTTTCATTCTCTATTTATTTAATCTTACACATTTACATTTAAGCAATATATTGATATTAGAAACAGTACCAATTAAGTACCAATATTTAAGTATTTACCTATTTATCTATACGAACAAGTAAATCGTCGCCTAGTACCCATGGTACAAGCTTTACTTAGTTTGGGACTAGGTCGGTTCGGCTAAGACTGCCCATAAAAATAAAAATCTTACCGGCCAACATTCAGCATTGCCATTTTATGGGACCGAATTTTCTCTTGACGGTTTTAAAAGGAGTCTTAATTAGGAGTCTTAATTCTTCGCACTAGTCTTTGTTATGAAAAACCGTCCTGAAGAAAATGTTTTCGAAAATTCTTCTTAAAGTTATTCAATGAGTATATTATTGGCTATGTGTATGAGAGAAGGGTCACCAAGCGTTGATAAATTCTCAGGACATGTGAAGTAATGACATACAAATATTTAATTTTGTTCTATTACAGTGAATGTATTTTCAATGAAAGAAAAACATGAAATAGTATTAAATAAATTCCACCACCACCACCACCACCATATCAGCCGAAAGACATCCACTGCTGAACATATTCCTCCCCCAATTTCATGATCTGATGAATCTAGAAAAAGGTGGTCTTGGTCGTAGTTTTAGGACATACCCGGGTCGCTAAAATACATACCATGTTTAGACAAATAGCCATTTTTGATATATTACCCGTGCAGGACGCTATCACTGCCAATTATCCCTGTCCATGATACAAGACGATATCCTTATTAATTATATTTAAAATATATTGAAACATATTCTCAACAACACACTACCAAGACTTTCCTTTAAAAGGCCAAAAATAACGTAACTAGAGATGTAGTCAAAACAAAAATCCTTTGTCATAAGACCCCATTCCCCATTACGATCGATCATGCCTAATAAAACATATCGATGGGTTGTTGTGTTTCCCCAACTGTGGTATAGGTCGATTTACAACAGCTGGCGCGGAAAATGTATGAAACTGTCAATAATTATATAGACATTTCGCGCTAGCTCTTGTGAATCGACCTATATTAGTAATACCGATTTACAAATTATGATGACAGAGTCGACACAATCGACCCAACACTAAATTTAAAAACGAAATGTCATAGAACGTACATTCAGCACAAAAAGTAGGTAAGCAAATGAAGGGGTCAAAAGCTCCTATTCTCTTATAATAAAGACTTTATGATCCTTTCAAATGTGTAGCTACTTTTGATGCTGACTGTACCTGGTTGCGTATTATGGTATCACTATCGAATTATGCACTAAATATGGTATACATAAATATATCCATTTAATTGTTATTAACAAGTGTGAATTTATTTGGTGATTGTATATATTTTTAGGGTTCTGTAGTAAACAAAGAACGTCCGTCCGTCTGTCCGCGGCTTAGATCAGTGACTGTTACTAATAGAAAGCTGCAATTTGGCATTAATATAGGAGTACATATTAATCACGCAGATAAAACGCTGTAATAAAATATTAAAAAAAATAGGATAGCTGGGTACCCTACACGTAAAGTTGGGATACATTTTTTTCTTGCAAAATCCATCCTGTAGGGTAAGCTTTGTTTAACCATTTTCTGATTAGGCTATCCGAACTAAAGGAATAGTTTGGAAAAGCAAACTTTCGTATGTTTCATTGATTACCTAGATATGTTGTTAGTTATGTCAAATATAAATAGTAAATAATAAGTTTGTGATATTTTAAATCCTCATAATATCACGGGTGGACAGCTATGGAACCCTACATTGCGCGAGGCCGCACACGCACTTGGCCATTTTTTTGTAACTTGCAAGCCATTGATTTATTTAATATTTCGATGAACAATAACAACTTACGTTATATAACGTAAAATATAAAGCTAAAAAGTATTTTTGACACACGCTTTCGTAACTTTGAAAGTGAAAAATGACACTTAATTTACTTCCTTCATCAAGTTATTTTTCCAGTTTACACCACAACAAAAAATTGCCATATCAAAATATAAATAAATTGTAGGAGTATCCACGGACGTTACACATTACATTTCTGCCACGGCGTCCGCTGCGATCGTTTTACTTACCCCCACAACGTACTTCACACATAGCTACTATTATCCGCTTCTATACGTCAAACAAATCTATCCTAAATTCGGTTCCTAAAACCCAGGTCATGGCAGTCACTAAAAGCGTAACAGTTATAAATACCAACAAAGTTAAAGTACGTCTCAGGAGGATAACCTTGTTATGTATGGGACAGTGGTTCAAACTTTAGGGTGAACTAGATTCCATCTAAAATTAAACCACTGATTAAGCTACGGTTCAAGCATGCGGCTGTCAAGCGGCGGTCGTTAGTACCAATGACTTTTTCGAACTAAGGTTAATTTCATTTGATATCTACTCGTACCGGTATCTTTCCCACGAAGGAAAAATTGTAAGGAAACCTGCATACATCTGCGAAGAAATTCAGAGGTGTCTGTGAAGTCCCTAACCCACACTGTGTCAGCGTGGGGAAAACTACCCGTTCCTTCTCATCAATTAGAGAAGGGCTTGGGCCCAGCAATGGGACATATATATAGCTGATGATGATGAAAACATTCAAATTCTGGTAAATTCATACGTTTATTCGTTGTTTGACGACTGTTTCTGCCTAGGTTATGGTTAATGACATAGTGTAGACCTGCCTATGAAACCGGCGGTTCTAAGTTCGAACACTGGTATGAGAAAATACTTAAGTGATGAGGATGAATATTATATTATTATCCGACTCGTTTTTTTGCTTTGGACACTATTATAAAAAAAAACTTTAGACTTGAGTACGTGCATTGTAGCAAGTTGACATATTTAGTTTTATACTTATTTATATTCATTATTGTTACTACATTTATGGGTTATAAATACTTAGATGTAAACAAATTCTAACATGTATTGAACATTAATAAATATGGAAGGTTAATTATTGTAGTTTCTACATCAAATATGTCAAGTTAGTTTCCTCAAATCATTCAGAATATTAGAATACAAAATAAATAAATTGAATTGAAAAGGCAAGCTTTAGGTAAAAACGAAATTCACTCGTAAATTTAGCAGTGTACCGTGACTTATTAAGTCTAAACTTTTCCGGACAATAAAACCGTCATTGTCTAAGTCGTCAAATTTCGTCACATTCATGACAAATCCCAAATCACCTAAAACTGCAATAAAACAGTTGTAAAAAAAAACTAAATCGGCATAGTATTGGCGAAGTCAGAAATATGGCGCAAGGGCCGTACCGTTTGCACCTGTCACCGAATGCTAATGCGTCTCACACAAAAATGGCGTTTCTTTCGCTTTTCGAATGGTTTCATGTGTCATGAGAAATGGTTCGAATCGCATTTCAAATGTAAGGTTCCGTGGCTGCAAATAATAACAAATCAATAATGGTCACAGGTCGTCATTTATTATAGTCGTAGCAGGGGTGGTTTACTACCGTGACGTCATCGCGCCGCGCAAAGTACATGCGGCCGCCGGCTCACACGTCGTGTGACTATTCAATGGTTGCGGCGCAGCATTACGGATCGCAATAGCGTTAAATAATAATGTCAAAACCACAACATTATTGTATTGCAGCAGGTACATTTACATTTATAATGGGTTTTAGAGAAAAAAATGCGACGGTGTACCCGAGTCCTAGCTCCTGGACTAGCCGCTATGGACCGTAATAAATCGCCTTCGCGGTGCTGCAGTATAATGTATAGATATAGATATAAAATCAATAAAAAAATATATTTATATAGTCACCCAATTACTGTCTCTTTACCTTAAAATTTTGAAAAAACTGACAGTTATCACTCAAAAACCTGAGAGTCATTGAGTTTGGTATTCATCAACGGTTGACATAAAAGAAAACGAAAACGTTGGTACTAAGAAACCTCTTTTTATTTTTTAAAGTGATGCCTTTAAAAATTATATAAAACTTTGTATCCCCTGGTTACATGTATGGAGTGCCCCCCTCCCCCTACTTTAATATTTTTTTGTCATTTTACATCACTTTTACGAAGCGGTTCATACGAGTAGAACACACCTTCCTGCTAAATGTTTTAATTGTATTTATAGTGCTTATAGTCTCCGAGTACATCGGCTGTCACATACAGACGAAAAGACGGACGGACGGGTTCCGTTTTCACCATTTTGGCTTAACCTTAAAAGCACTATTCGTTATTGTATTGTAAACAACACTACTTACTAATAATAAAGTACGTATATTAAAATAGGTTCTCGCTGGTGGTAACCCCAGCGCTGAAGGCGGGGCCTCGAAAGAGCACTTTGCGTGCGATAGAAAGAGATGGCCACGTTGAGGCACGTTTGGCACACCTAAACGGGGGATTTGTTAACAGAGAACCTTCTGTACTCGTACTATTACTTATTCTGTGGTCGTAGTAGGAAATAAAAGGGCAATTTTTTAATGTCGCTACTTATAGGGGCCCTCTAGCAGAGGGCGAGTCATCGCCTACCGGAGATAAAACTGAGAGGCAGTTTTATTAGGCAGACGTCCGTTGTCTCACTCAATAGCCCAGCCATTCTTCCATTAAACCAGTTGATTTAGATTTAATTACCCAGCAATAGGTCCTGTACATGACCGGTGCTGTCTATGTGTGCTGCCCATGACATAGGTAGGGGCAGCATCGGCACTCAACGTATCTTAATGAGCCTCCACGTGATGGCTATGCGGTACTCGATTGGTATTTCGGTACCTTGGTACTGTGGCTCCACGCACGCCTCGGTCCGGGACACCATTGTCCCGTGAGCGGGAAAGACGTACCAATCAAATTTAACACCCTAAATTTCATAATTGGGTACTAAGTTGGCTTGAACAGAAATAAAACTAATTGGGTATTGTTTTTAGAAATCGTGCTTCTGATCTAAGGTTTGTAAGTTTTTGGACAAATCGAAAATTTGGAGGTTGCCACAATGTCACTACTGCTTTTTCTGTTGGTATGTGGTGTCGGGTTCCTAGTTTTTTTTTATACCACGTCCGTGGAAAATAAGAGTACGGCTCGTCTGATGGTAAGCGGTCACCGCAGCCATTGGACACCTGCTTACACAAGCGATAGAAAACGCACAAGGAGACAAAGTTTCTCCTTAAATTTAACGGTTCAATATCGCTTGTGAGTTTAGGATCGTCCACGATTCGCACAGCACGTCTTCGAAGCGAGTCATAAGGCCTCATCAGGTATTCAGGTGCTCCCACTCAGGGGTGACAGCAGTACGCCATGTGGAGACGGACTAGTGGTAATTAAGGTTGCTAGGATACGCTGTATTAAGAGTAAGGAGCCTGCATTTGCACCCGGCTGTCAATAGAACAAATCCACATAAGTAGGTATTAAAAAAGGCCGATAGCGCGCTTGCAATTGTTTTGGAGTCACAATCGTCCATATTCTATGATGTCTTTGCTTACCATTATACAAGCCGTATGCTTGTTTAACAACGTAGTAATAGTGAGGTTTACAATATACTATAGAAGTTTTTTGTATCATTCGCGGTTTATCCTTATCCTTAAGGTTTTGCTACATATTTTCAATACGTGTAATAAGTTATTACGCAGATGTACCATTTAAGGAGTTTAATTTATTCGCATATTATTTAAAATTTATATTCGGTAAAGTGAATATAGGGATTTCAATCCCGAATTCAATTTAGCATTCTATATACTTTCTTACCAAAAAAGTCGAACGGGTTGGCCCCCAAAGAGGACTATATATCTTTTTATATGATAATATTGAAGAGTATGTACGACGACAGTACGAAGTACGGTAGCAATCCCACAGTCAAACTGTGCAAACGGTTTTGTGGGACTATGTAATTGTATATGCTGTATAATTTTTGGTAATAAATAAATAATATTTTTTTCTTAAGTCGCCGGCATTATGTTTCCAAACCAAAATAGTTTCGTGAAAACAAATCGATGTAATGGATTACCAAAAAAAATGGGTATCCTTTAAAAAAAATCAAACCGTTAGTTTTTAAATGAGTATAGTTAAAAGACAGTTTTACTGATCAGATTTTTCTGATGTCCATCATAACGTTTGAACGTTACCTACTATTTTGTTCAGATTTAAAAAATATGCGACTTCACCGTCATGCGATTTTAAGGAAATCTTGGAACGGGAAATAAACGTATTTCAGTAAATTATTACGTTTCGAAGGTAGCACATCTTTGAAATGTAATAACTTACTGAAAGACCTGAAATCAGAGCGATATGATTCTCGGGTATATTAGGGAATAAAAAAATGGCCGAAAATGACCGTTTTGGTTCTAATGTTAAAAAAATAAACGAGGACTACTGATCCCCAAAAACGTAATTCTAGCGGAGCTATTCCATCGGTATGAGCCATTTGTTTGCTTCGCTGTTTGCACAATTCGGGAATCGCTGAGCCGTCATTTGTGAATAACGTTTTAGTTTAGCTTTAAATGTTTTTTTTTCCAAAATAACATTCGGCTTCGCGCAAATATGTTGCTGGTTGTTGGCGGTTAATGCGAAATTCGTTGGTGATTCGGAAAAGTTTTAAAAATTTATTTTTACTTAAGTAATTCAAATATTTCTTCTGTGTTCAGGGTAAGAAGAAACGAATATGGGGATAGGGTTGATAGTGTAACTTCACATTTTCTCCATATTTAAATCTGCAATATCTAAGAGTGGTACTCGTACCGTTCAGGGCCATTTATGTTGCAGTGTTAGAAAGTCCAGGCGTTATGAAATTGAAACGTTTATTTACAAAACAATAGGAATCAAGGAAAATATAACTAAACTAAACTAACTATAAACTAAAATAAAACAAAACTAAATAATTACAAATAAAAAACAGGCGTTATGTATAATGTCCGTTGACGAAAAATCCTCATATTTTAATTCCCCTGTGTGCGATAGTCCAGCAGACGTCATACTAATAAGTGGACATTATGACGTCTGGATTACTTAGTGTCCACTGGTCAAAAAAATCCGAATGTTATAATGCCCCTGTGTCCGATAGTCCAGACGTCATAATGTCCAGTGGTCGAAAATTCCGAATTTTATAATGCCCCTGTGTCCGATAATCCAGACGTCATAATGTCCACTGGTCGAAAATTCCGAATGTTATAATACCGCAGTGTGCGATAGTCCAGAGACTCCAGAGTGTCACAATGTCTACTTGCCATAAAATATGATTGTCAAGACGGTAACTATAAGAAATGTCATGGTAACAACAAAGAAATGATTGATTTCTTAATGCTGACTGTTTATGTCGTACACTTTTAGTTCAGTTGACTAGAGCGATTGGCCGCATATGCCAGGATGTAGCAGTTTTAAACCCTGCTTGGAGCATAATTTGAAAATGTCACTTATTTTAGGTTATACGTTTATTAAACTATACGTTGTACATATATGATCCTAAGGGGACTATAAAGAAACTTTTTTTTCTTCTGTCTAATCCTTTCTTGAATAGAGTTGAGTATAGCATTCCGAAAAAGGGCTAAGCCAATGTTTCCTCTTAATTTCGATTGGACCGAGAATGGGATCACAAGTTGTTAGGTATAAGAGACATAAAAAGTAAGCATTCAGAAATCTAACATCTCATTATTGATAACATAAAGTTTCTTGCAGTTAGTGTCTTGGAAATCATATTTTTTTACAAGTGGACATTGTGACACTTGGATTATCGGACAAAGGGGCATTATAAAATTCGGAAACCAATCGACAATTATGACGCCTGGACTTTTGGACACAGGGGCATTATAACATAAAGACTTTTCGACAGCGGACATTATGACGCCTGGACTTTTGACGCTCGGACATATATGCCCCTAAACGCACCGATACGATCACTTTTATTTAAGCGCGGTCTAGCGTTAGAAAACGAACGAAAGACGAACTAAAATTTAAGACTTTGAGTGTCGGGCAGCTAACATAATCTCATACAAGCTGCCAACAAAGAAGCACATACATACATAACCTCACGCCTATATTCCTAAAGAGGGTAGGCAGAGCACAGAAAAATTAATTTCAGTGCCACTTTTAGCAATTGTAGGTTTGTAGATGGAGAAAATGTGATATCGCAGTGACAAAGAAGTATCCACGTTAAAAATTGATCCTTACAAACCTGATATCCACCAAAACGTATTTCAGCTCTAATTACTCGCATAATTCCAGCGCCTTTAATAATTAAATGAGTTTATGTCGAGACCTGTCTCAAAGAAGCCAAATTAAAATAAATTAATGTAATTAAAATATAGGTTACCAAGGAACCAGAGTGCCGGCATAGGTAATGAATGCCAAGTGAAAAGTGCTATCGATATGACGGAAAGTACGTCTTAAGCCGTGGTGTGAAAGTTCAATTTTAGTTGCAGTTAGCGTGGAAATATTGTCGCCTGACATGTGCGGTTGACGGCTTTAACATTTAGCGGGTTCGACCTTTTATTGTAAGTTAGGATAACGTTCTACATGGTAAAAAGCATTAATTGCTTTATTTTAAGCCTATCTTTTTATTTTCGTACGATATTTCACCGATGTTTTAATAGTTATTCTGCTATTCAGAGCGAAAGCAAATCCAAAAAAAACGTAAAGAATTATGGTTATATTAGTTTTGTCACTAAATTTTACAACTATATTATTATTACCTGTGATACTCGTAACGAAATTAACGTAATTGTAATGTTTGTTTGCAATATCTTTGTTTCACTTCCTTACACTGTATAAATAATAGAAAGACTGAGATCACAGTTTTGCGGCCCGAGCTGTATAGGCAAGGGACGTATATATATGCGATCGAGGGCTTTATTTATTACCACCCATGTTGTGTACATCATTTTGTTGCTATACTTGTCCAGAAAGCGGGTTTTTCCGTACGCGTATCGTGCGGTAAAAGCCACTTTTTGGCCAGGTGTGGCATAAAAGGACTTTAATTATTTCCCTTGATAGAAACCAGGATTGCCTACTCGTCCGTCTCATAGGCAAACAATTGCTTACAATACAATTTATATACTCTTATTGCACAAAATACGCGAGTACAGTACATAATCAGTTAATCAAAATAAGCGAAGGGTTTACTTTCCGCGCCTTGGCAATAATGTTCTATAAATCCTCCATGTATATTTTAAGTCCGTGGTTTAAAATTCCATTATACGGGTAGTAAAAATTACGATTCCAGAGAGTCCGGAGCAAATTCCGCATGTATGATCAATCAAAATTCACAGACGGAACTATGCAGTACCTAACTGAACTTTACTACCCAACGCATACTCGTATTTGTAATGGTATATGACGACATATATTCTATCAATGTGGGATCATTTGCAATGTAATGTAGGCATTGATTTTCATTTGTCACTTAGTATTATAAATGGCTCAAAATTATTTGATAATGAGTTGTGTCCATGACTTTGTCTCTACTGTACAAAAGGAATTTTATTGTCAATCTATAAGCTACATATAGTTCTTATCTATACTTCTATACTAATATTATAAAGCTGAAGAGTTTGTTTGTTTGAACGCCCTACTGGTTCGAATTGAAAAATATTTTTGTGTTGGATAGTCCATTTCTCGAGGAAGGCTTTAGGCTATATAACATCACGCTGCGACCAATAGGAGCGAAGACGTGAACGATGTCGCGGGCAACAGCTAGTATTTTAAATAATTGTTGCACACCACAGGTATTTCTTATTTCAAGTTAAGATTAAGTGTTAAATACTAAGAAATGGGAAGACTCGCAAATGTGGCTACCCTAGCTGGATGAAACGTACATGCAAACCTTAACAGTAGAGAGTGCTCCGCCGTCAAGGTCATAATTCGAGTCAGTTGCCTGCCAAGCATCAAGTTTATTAAACAGTGGACCTTCTGTACATTAATATTATCAACATTTATTGTATGTTACAAGTCCTCGACAATTAATACATTTCGTGTAATCGCAGATCATCCAAACGAGGAAACCTTTTTGCATAATTAATAGTGTAATATTAGGTTATTAATATTATATTACGGAGGCTTGGTAATGCTTCAAAATATCAGGTTAGCTGGATATCAAAGAGGGGTCGAACTTGTCAATGTGTTTGTGTAAACGACGAGAGGTCGATTTGACATCTCCGTTATGCAATCCAATGTGAATGTTTGTGAACTTGCTTCTACGTGCGATGAGAAATGTTATTTAGACACGGCAGCGTGTCAAGGCAAGTTCACCCCAGGAACTAGCGAGCAGCAGCCGTGTGTTATTTTACACGAACCGTTTGGGACCGCCTTTGACCCCCCGATAACTCCAAATCTATTAAATATAACAAAAATTGGTATATTATGTATTAAGATCATTTAGAACAACTATAATCCCTAATTTCATAAATATACGTGAAATAGTTTACACATACTCGTAGTATAATATTGAAATATTAAAGTTCAAAAAACGGCATTTTTAACTTGGCAGTTTTTTCAAATATTAAACAGCTTTCATGGTATTATAATAAACTACAAAGAAAACTGCCAAGTCAAAGCTCAAAATGCATTAAGCCGCAATAAATTAGTTTTACTGTAAACCATCTAGTGCCAGACTTGGCACCTCTTATAATCTACGGAACTTTACGGAACGGTAAAGACGAGAACCACGCATCGCATATTGAACTTGGCTGCCATTTTCACATGTATGTTTTTGATAGGATAGAAAATGACATGCGAAATATATTTACATGTGAAAGAAATAAATTATAATAATATTTAGATCGGTAAAGAAACGTTATTATTTCTAAACAGGACTAAATCGCATAAAATTATATGTATCTAAAAAACAGGAAAGAAAATGATAATGTTAAATTATGACATTGTTTATGTTATTATGTAAAGCTAAATTCTACGGTAAGGAACATATTCAAATACAATACGAATTTATCTTGTCCTTTTTTCATCAACTAACAAGTTTTCACCTGATAATGACTATTCACCCTACATTGATGGATTTAGATGCTAGCTACTATTGTTACTTATTCACCCGCGTCATTCTAAAGAAAAGCTTTTCGGCGTGACAACCACTTTCTAAATCTTTTCTGTAATAAAGCGATCAAAATAAAAATAATCAGTAAACATATATGTAGTTATAGAACAGACACTGAAACGACGTTTGGAACTCAAGACCGTATTTTTTAATCTCCCACCCTTGGTTAATTGTCATGGTCTGATGACAATTCTCAATTTGGTGAAATAGCCTCGCTAATTAGTCTATAGTTCTGAGTCAACAATAAGCCTAACTAGTCCCACAACCTACCCCAGTACTAATCTGCACGCATTTACTAAAATAACTACATTTGCATTAGTTCCGGTGGTCAGTTATTGTTAACAGCTATGACGGATAGAGGGAAGCCATATTTGACTTGGTAATTACCTTTCGCTCCACAATGCATGCTGATGGGGTATAACCTCAATAATAATATTATACTCGTATTTGTCACGGTCAAGACAAACTGCATGCTGCAGCTGATTCTAAATATCATACGATTTCAAATAAACTTTCGCCAAGAGGAACTAAACTTGTCATTTGGGTTAGAGAAGTGTAATTTTTCCATACAAAAAAATTCATCTAGATCGTTTGAAACATTACGTAATTAACCATCCGATGTTTATTGGAATGGTAAATGTCGCGAACGTTTGTTATTGTTTAAATTTTTAATCATTATTGCACATAAGTCTACCTAACGCACAAAAGCCGGCCATGAGACATTCTCTACCATCGAAACTTAAAGCAAAGCAGACAAATTGTAGGTTGTCGTGAGGATGATGCAAAACGGCCTGTCCTGCTGAGCAAAGAACTACGCTACGTCAGTCTGCCCTTTTATTCACAGATCGACTGGTCCTCACCCACCTTTTACCTCACACCTCACTCTTTTTTATGTGACCAAAATTTATACCAATACAAAGTTTCCTAGCCAGCTTAGCCTGTGGAATGTTTTCTCTGCCGCGGTAGTCCCGAGGGTCTACAATATAGATTTCTTCAAGAAAGGACTGTTCAGGTTTTTCAAAGGCCGGGAAAGTGTATGCAACTCATCTCGAGTTGCGGGTGTCCATGGGCTACCGCGTACTAACCGCTTACTATCAGGTCAGGCAGACCGTACGGTAGTTTATCACCAACGTAGTATAAAAAAATACATTCATTAGTTGTTAGTATATTGAGTAACCGCAAAATCATCTTAAACCTTTAGTTTCGTGCCAATATGATCATATACTCGTACTTAGGTACTTTAAAACTCCAATATTTACATGTATATCAGTGTCCAAGTAAAACAACTCTTGGGTCCAAATACGTAACTTTAATACAGCCTGAAAACTGCCATCCCAGCTTTAGTATGAGACAATTTAGAAAAGTTCATTTGCTGCCAACAGGGAATACTCGTAGAGCGCGGAGCTTTTGCACAATAAAGCTCCAGCGAAATATTAGAGAGTACATGCTCAGTAAAAGGCTTTTTTCGCATAATGATGCTAACATGATACGAAACTTAGTTAAATCACATTTTCTATCATCTCAATGAACTTCTTTGTCTCTAAAATATAGATGTAGTTAAGTTCGTCTTCATAATCATTTTAAGCCTATAATTGGCCACTGATGGGCATAGGTCTCTCTTTGAGTACGCTATTCATCCCGGTCCTGAGACAATCTTATCTGGAAGTGACCGGAGATCTTCACAAAAGCAGTCACCCATCCAAGAACTGACCTAGACCAACTGTCCACATTGCTTAACCTCGCATACCGCACGCGGTACGCGGGCGCCGCTGGGCCACATCCCGACATTTGACGTAAGCACTAGTTTCACGAAAGCGAACCAGAGGAAAATTAGACCTTATTGTAATTAAACCGGTTTCCTTATATTTTCCATCAGCGCAATATTACTACCTATAAATATGAAATGATATTACGTAGGTAATGAATTCTTTGCAAAACCTAATGGTAAGAACCGGGGTTATAACCCACGACCCGACAGATTTAAAGTCCCTTACCGCTTGGCTACAGTAATGGTGGTGGTATTTTATGATATGTCTATCTTCCAGTAACTGACGGTCGGTTCAATATTAACATAATGTATATTCATAATATTCAATAAAACCATGCCTATACTTTATTGAAGCAAGAAAACAATAAAATATAACCAAAATAACTTAAATAATATTAAAACAAACTTAAATCTAATAAAGGCCCTTGCGGCATTGTACCGAGGCAATGCCGCAAGGCCGTATGGCGCTGTATCGCAATGCTGATACGTTGTGTGACGAATTTGCCAGCTCTTCGATCACCATTCATAATTTATATTCATCTTTATTGCTTTCCGCTCAGATGACGTCCCCAATTATATAGTTCAATGAATATTTATCACCTTTATAGTGGCGCTTATGCATCGTACACAATTATAATACTCGTATACAGGGTGTGGCCTGTAATAGGAGCAAAAAATTAAACGGTACACTATTGAGCTCTCCAGCAATTATTTCCAAATGATTTTAATTGAAAAAAAAAAGTTTTTTTTTGAATTTTTTTTTTCGCAAATGTAGCTTATCTGTACTTTTTTACTCTACTGGAGTGATATTAATAACAATTTATTCAAAAAAGACAAAAATTTATAATTTTTTTTTTTTTAAATCCCAAAAATATTCTTTCAAACCAAAAATGCGACAACGATTATGAGTCATAATTTGAAGCAACCTCAAAATCAGCATTGACTGCCGCGCTATAATCTCTGGGTGCCAAGATCCATTACTTGGAGGTCGTAACTTTAGATCAAAATTTCTCCCAATTGAAAAAAGATAAAAAAAAATTGGACATAAGAGGTTACTGCAGATGATCTAAGGAAGCGTCCTTTAAATTTATTGCTCCTATTACAGGCCACACCCTGTATATAATCAAAGGATCATTCAGGCCAACCTGTGTCCTCTTCAATCGTCACGTAATTACCCTGCCGTGGAATTATCGTACGTTTACGACTTCATAAACCATCTGATGGCTCCCGCGTCCTACGAGGTCAAGGCTGACATGTTTTTGTACATCAAAATAGTGTTACAGTGTCAGCAGTAGTAAGTTCTACATATATGTTTCCTCTGGCAGTAATCTTTTAATATGACTCAAGAGTATTCTTTTGTAACGCAACAAACAGTATTCTATCTGGTTCAAAGGCTTTTTTCGTTACCTGGGGTTGTCTCTCCTTGTATTCCTGCTCCGTTTTCGTCTGTTCTGATAAACTGTTTTGACAATTTCAAATATATAACTAAGAAAATTAAAAAGTAGTACCTACCCAAATAAAAAAAAAATTGATTATGAAATGATTAGAATATTTATTTGTTTTCAGATGCTCAAACGACCACGAAGAAATTTCCCGATGATCCTGAATTCGAGCGACCAATCGGCAACCACACATTCTTTCTTGGTCGAGAGGCAGTGCTCGGTTGCGCAGTTACCAATTTAGGCAAGCACAAAGTAAGTATGGTCTGGCCAACATTTCATATTAGGTATTTACTCGCATATGTACTTCAAGTCTCTGGATGTCCAATCGGCAACCATACGCGATTTCTAAGTTGCAAGAAAGTGTTAAGTTGCACATATTCTTCCTCAGTCGCGAGGGTTGCAGCTTTTACCGCCCATCAGAAGAGTATAACCTATCAAAGTTAACACTTACCACTCTTACAACTCCGGCATCCCTGTTTGAGCTATTGGCAGCGAACAATTGAACATGATACATATATACGTTTTTGGCCGTTACTGAAGATCTGTTTGTGTATACTCAAATGGGGTATATTGAACAAGAACTATTTTTACACATCAAATTCTGAGTAAAGCTGTGAAACGACTGAGAAAGTTAATATTTATTTCTATTTCTCAAAATAACCGTATTCTATCTGCCCGCGCCAAATTAGATCACACTACTTTCTACGACAGAAGGTTTACATTGTTTAACGAGAGGTGTAAGCGGAAAATTGCGAACGAGAATTTTGATGACTCGAGTTTGTAATTTTCTTACGTCTGAGTTAATCACAATGTTTTTCATCACATTTGCGAGGACATAAATAACTACAGTCCAAATTGACGAAATCGACAACTTCGCCTCCAGTATCAGTGCACCATCGCTGTGGCGTCCTTAGGAGAGCACAGCGCAGCTTTCAATATTTCAACCAATCACAAATCAGTATTCTTGTGGCTCGGCCAAGTAGATTTTTCAGCTTCAATATTTCAACCAATCACAACGCAGTATTCTTGCGGCGCGCGGCCTACTAGATTTGTCAGCTTCAATATTTCAACCACAGAGCAGTATTCTTGTAGCGTGGCCAACTAGATTTTTTTAAACCAATCAGATCACACAGAAACTAATAATTCCATAGGTACATAGCCTATATGGGATTATCCTATACATTAGTTTACATCTTAGATAGAATATAATAGAATAGATAAAATATAATTAAATACACTCAAGAGCAAAAAACACACGTGCACTTACTTTGTACCAAATTTCCATGCATTGTGTACCCGATTTATTTACTCGTGAGTGTAAAAGATGTTTGAGGTCTAACAATATTTTGACTCGTCATATTAAGGCTTAATTAAGTGCAAATTGTTGTCGCCTCAAAGGCGGTGGTTCAAAGTCTAGTTAAAATGTATGGCGCAGTGCAAAGCTATGTAGTTCAGCCGTCAATACCACGGCACGAAATATGGTTTGACACCAGACATCGTATATAATTTTGTTCATGCTTAGAAAAAACATTTTTTTCTTCATTGAATATGTTAGGTTAGGTTTCAGTTAAAAGAAAATGGCATTTTATTCACTCTTGTTGCTTCGTCAACCAGACAAGTCCCTTCTTGCAGCTTCCAAGACCATGCGGTTTGCCCCCAATTTTATAATTCTTACCGACAAGAACCGAAACTCCTTGCATGAGCCCGTGTACCCGGATAGAGGTATTCAAGTCGCAAGTAACCAGTTATCTTCTTTAGGCGACTTCCTGATTTGTCGATACGGAGGCGGAACGATATGAGAAAACTGACAGCTTTCAGTATCAACCGATACGAGGCAAGTACTGTCCCGCTTCTGCTCATGGTATTACTACTGCCCAAAGGTAATACTCACAGTATCTCGTCAAGTGAGGAAATGTCACATCGGTAAGCTCACGTCAAATAACAAAATACTTACCGTCAAGTCAGGAAGTCGCCTTAGGCACGCGTGTTATACCCACTCTAGGCCATCGGCGCTGAGTATCAGGCAAGACGGCAATCAAACGCTAGCCAATTTTAAGGGAAATAAAGCGTTGTATCTATTTCACTATATGCCATGCCACCAAGGTCGTGTTAGACAGCGCTGTCTCCAATTGGGGTATAAAGGTAACGTGTGACGATTTCTTAGCGTTTAGCGTCAACACAAGGTTGTTTGAAATTCTAGGTCAAATGCTATGTGGTTTAGTGACAAATAAAATATTTTACATTGTCTATAGGTCTATATCTTCAGATCTTAATTTCTGTTTAGTCCAATCCTGCTGAAGTGTCAATGCAATTTAATTTAAAAAAAAAACAGTTTATTGCAATCAGTTAAGCAAACCACTCCTATTTATATGTAAAAACCAGCATGCATTAATTTAGTACGTAAATTCTAATATTAAAACAGGATATTATTAATTGTTTATTTAGTAGGTAAATTCCAACATTAAAACAGGATATTTTTAATTGTTGGTTAAAAAAACTAAGTTGCACTCCATAAAAACTATTTTTTAAACTCGGTTTTGATGCGCGATTAGAGTTTTTGGCGTGCAAATCAGCATTTTTAGCTTTACACGTACAAAAAGGCCTAACTTTTTTATGTGTCTTTAAATACTAGCCCATTAAAACATGCAATTTTAACGTTGAATGTCATAAAGGCCAAATTCCAATGTCCTTCAAAATGAAAATCAGATCGAGGCGTTACTGAAAGAAAAAAGTGATATTCCAGAAAAGTCGTGTTCTTACAATTAGAATCGCGACCCATATGGGATTTCATGATTAACCCCCTTATTCATAAACGTCTATCAAGCCTCTATTAGTTAACAAGCCGCTAAAGTTGGTTTGTCCTTATCGGTCACTTTGACATTTATGTTTGTGAGAAAGGCACAAAACAACTTTTAGTTAACAGAGGTTTGTTAAGTTTTATGAATAAGGGGTTTAATATGTACTGGTAGGAATCTATGGCGATAAAATCGAAACGCCCAATGGTATCTATGTTCCGTTTGGCAATTAAGTATCAAATGAGTCGTAATTAAATATATCTAGAAATAATAGCAATAATTAATTTACGTATGATAGTTCCAACTCAAAGCCCCATTAAGAGGCATGAGCCTTTGTGCCTTATGTAAAAGGTAATAACCATTAGCATTCAAAAATAACATTAAAACTCGCATTTCTGCTTAATGACCAATATCGTAATAGTGGCCATTACGGGGTATCAGAAAACTATTCAGAGCAAGGGGCGCGTTTAGACAGTTTTGTTGCTCGACGAAACTTGGTCAAGACATTTCCATTTTTGTTAAGAATAAGTACAAGTAGATTTTTATGTTTAAATGTAAACGACTTCTATGCAGGTTGCTCAGAACTACCTACTTTAATTTGCTTGACCAGCATTACGTTGGCTTTCGGATCATACGAGTAATTTGGGATATGAACTTCACGTGTGTATTATCATATTATTACCCCTTGTGTTATATATCCCGATTAAGATACATTTGCACCAGGCGTACGAGATATATGCTGCTTGTTTCTGCCATAATGTTGCTTATCAGCCGCACTCGTGCATTATATGTACATGTTGATCTATAGAAAGATGTATTATGCATTTTTAATGTATATATAGGTACTTTGGTTCATTAAAAGAAAATGTTTATACGATTTCATCACGCAATATACAATCCATTTTTTTTTATAAAACTCCACCAAAAACTGGCTATTAGACAACGGTCAAAACGTCTTACAAAATATTATTCACTAGCTGTTTCCCGCGACTTCGTCCGCATCTTCGCTCCGATTAGTCGCAGCGTGATGTTATATAGCCTAAAGCCTTCCTCGATAAATGGACTATCTAACACAAAAAAAATAAAAAGATTTTTTCAATTCGAACCAGCAGTTCCTGAGATTAGCGCGTTCAAACAAACAAACAAACTCTTCAGCTTTATAATATTATATTAGTATAGTATAGATGATTTACTAAATAGATGAAAATGCGTCAGATTTTTGAATCAGAATAACTGCCTTCTTTTACACGTCTAGTCACTATTTAATTTAATTAGAACACTAATTTAAATAAACTCCGTCATCACTAATTACAGTCGAGACAGTAACTCGCCCGCCAACCGAGCTACAGCGGGCCTCGAACTTTGCCACTTCGGGTAAAATACGAGCGCGTCTAATTCCCAAGATGACCTAAGTTGGTCCAAGTGCAAAATTTGCTCCAATTTATTCGCCAGGTGCCAACATTTACTAAGAATTTCGTTTTTAAGAAGCTTTGAAATTAAATTCAAATAATTCACATTTTTACACGTACACAAACCTCCAATTTACTTATTATAATCTTTAGGCAAAGTAAAGGTTAGTTTATTAGTAAATATGTGGGAGAATCGCGGTACTATAAATTAATAATATTGTTTTGATGGTGATAATTTATTGTTTGTGCTTTGACATTATTTTAACTGTAATTATTAAATTATGGAGTGGTGTGTATAGAATATTCTAAAACTCTTAAATTAATAATTAACAGCATCGACGGCTAATTGATTTAGCTGAGCAGCAAAGGAAAGCAAAAGATTCCTGTGTTAAAAAACTCCCGGTCCAAGCGTCCGACAAGCTAGGTGAATTATTAAAAACTCTGACAAGTTAAGTAATTTTTAAGTGGAGAACATTGTCTTCGCCTACATTTTGCATAATGTCCTAAGCAAACTGTAAAAGGCGTTTTCATTTAACACGGACTTTATTATATTCATGAACGTTTTTGTTGTACGGTACGGGCAGGACGGGCGTATACCTTTAGTTTATGAATAAATTGATTCATGTGAAAATGTTGGATGTTATGTTATTTAAATATAATAAACATTGAGCATGGTTAAAAATTAAATTTTGAAGGACTGTGTTTACTAAAATTTCACTATATATTTTATTTAAAACAAAAGGTTGTCTGAATGTCGTTGATTTTAGTGCTAAGTAATGCTTTACTTAAATTCGACATTATTTATTTATACTTTTTACTAGGGCGTTATTTAAAATATGTTTGCGAACTGCATCTGGTTATTAAGCTGCTAAAAGGCTTACCATACAATTTGTTTCTTTGTAGACTAAATTTAAATAACCAGGATAGGAAATAGACTTTCATTTCAATGTCCTTTGTTTCAGAAAATAAACGAAGCAAAACAAATAAATCCTATCACTAGGACCTTAGGCTATCAGGTTAACTTACGAGTACCCACCGTTCACGTTTACATAAAAAGCGTACCGGTATTTACAGACCTAAATACGAGCTACGCAAAGTTGTTCAAACAGTTGGCTATACACTACTCTCCCAAATCACTATATGTGTCAATTCGAGGTAAAAGATATCACTTCGTTGATATTAATTTGGACGAATTATAATTATAGGAGTGAATAATACGTTCCCATCGTGAAAACTTGAAATAGGACTAGAACCGAAGGTGCTATCAATTATCCCATCATTTGATTGACACGTTCATGTCTGTTAATGTGAAACTTTATGAGTCACAAATGTAAGAATGAAAAAGGTAGTATTTTGCCATTTGACATGACTGATGTTAAATAATACGGTATTTAATTGACACTTTCTCGGGTCTCGTCGTATACCGAGATTAGCCGATGGGGAAGCATTAATTCAAATTTCAAATTAAAGGGCAAAAATTGAAAAATTTTATGCTCCGAGCAGGATTCGAACCTGCGACATCTGGCATACGCGGCCAATCGCTCTGGCCTCTGAGCTATGCCTTAGCTAGGGTTTAATTTGAAATTTGGAAGTTTTGTTAACAGCGTTACTGCTAAATACAAAATTAAAATTAATTTAAAATTAAAATTAAGCATTAATTCACTATATTCTGTGCGTCGTTATGAGGATAAAACCTTATTGCTTCCGACAAAGTGGTACCTTTTGCTAGGAAAATACACATTTATTTATATTACTTTTTGTTTATCCAGAAATCACGAGATAAACTCTTAAGCATCACATGTTATCCCATTTTGTCTAACACGGCTGAATTAGATTTCGTTATAAGCCGGGAGGAAAAACACAAAGCCGTATAATCGTAAAAGCGGTAAAGAAATCGGAAAGAGGAAACAATGGAATACAGGTGGCCGCGTGAACTGGAAGTCCCATTAAAGCCTAGTATTTACTCGAGTATAGCTAGTATTTTACGTTTAACATGAGTACGAGGTAGTAAACAGGTAGTAGAGTTTAGGTAGTAAACAGTTAGTCGAGGTAGTAAGTTTAGTCGGCCTGTTTAGCCTAGTTGGCACACACTGCCTCCGAAGCTAGAGGTCCCGGGTTCGAATCCCGGTAAGGGCAGTTGTTTCTGTGGTCAGCAGAAATATTTGTTACTGAGACTTGGATGTTTTCTATGTATATAAGTATATATTTATTAAATATATCGTCGTCTAGTACCTATCACAATTATTGAGCTTACTATGGGACTAGTTAGATTTGTGTAAAACTTGTCCTGTAATATTTATTATTGTTATTATTTATTTAAACAAATAAAACCAGAAAAAGAAAACACCTACATGAAGAGCAAGAGCATGTCATAAAAAATATGATGCCTGAAAGTCAGACAACAATTTCGTACATAACAGTGAAAACGGCACGACGTTACCTAATATCGTAAAATATTAAAGTAAAAATTCATTAACTCATGTCTGTATCCTCAAAAGACGTAGACAGTACAAACAGCGCTGTAAGTCGGCCTGTGATCAGCCTAGTTGGTAATGTCACTGCCTCCGAAGCTAGAGGTCCAGGGTTCCCGATAAGGGCATTTGTTTCGGTGGTGAGCAATAACATGAGACTTGGATGTTTTCTATGTATTTAAGTATATAAAAAAGTAAAAGTAAAGTAAAACTAAAATTACCAAAACATTTTTTTTACACCTTTAACAGATATATAATATATCACTATTAAATAATATTTATTGTTATCTAGTACCCATAACACAAGCTTTATTGAGCTTACTATGTGGCTAGTTCGATTTGTATAAAAAAATGTCCCCTAATATTTATTTAATATTTATATTATCACCATTTTCCTAGCGTTATCCCAGTACAGTTGCATCCTGTAGAATGCCCGGCGTCCGCTATCTGATTCCAAGAATTGGCGTGGTCACTAGTTTTAGACAGTCGTAGAGCACAAATTTAATTTTAGAAATTAAGGTAAACGTTTCAGTATTTAATCCTGGCCCAATACTTGCAATCTTAAATCATAATGATAGGGTTGATCGATGTGTCTACTATTGAGAATTAAGATGTCAAACACAAAACCTTTGCCTAATAGGTATAGAGATAGAGAAAATATGTTGATAATTTGTTGTAACTATAGCCCACTCCCTAACACTTAGCTTATTAGCACTACTGAGCTTATCGATGTCGCAGACTTCACTTGACGAAATACTGTCAATATTAGGTACGTAGAAATGTCACGCGCCGAAGGAGGGCAGTACGGCATTCGTATCGCCCCGCTTTCTCGCCGCTCGTGTCAATCATGAAGAACTTATTAAAGTAAAGGGACGTAGTAAAGAGGCGAAACTGACTCCACTGACAGTTGACATTGACAGCAGACAGCTTTCTAATATCGTACTGACTCTGCACCGACAAATCAGGAAGTCGCCTTAAAATGTCAAACATTGAGAGACCTTTGATAGAGAGAATATGACATGGCAGTTGTATATAAAGAGATATCTCGCTTAAAACCCATCTCAAAGCTATTTCTCGTAGGTATTTAATAAAATAACTTGAAAAATAACAAGTATTTTTCCAACACGTCGGTACATTAAAATTCATGCCACGCCTTTGCAAGGTGCAGGCTGATTTCTGTGCATTGTTGTAACCGTGTAGGCATGGAGCCAAAACAGCCCACAGAGTAAAAAGATCATATGTCCCTCACAATTTACGTGGACTGGGGGTTTTCTAGCCCACAAAGGAACGTGCGCTTGTAGAGAATTCTAAAAATGAAACTGTAATTAACCGTAATCTGTGTGAATTTTTGCGGCCCCCATTCTTACTGAGACTGTCTTTTACTGTTGTGTGAAAGGAAACTAAAGCAGCATTGTGCTCAACAAATTGTTACCTACCGTTTTCATGTGGTTTGTTAGGAATATGCAAGTAAATAATAGGTACAATTTGAAACAAGAATTTTCTAATAGTAAAACAACTTTTTGGATTGTACGGATGAGCTGCAGTCCCAACGTTTGCTGGTTGAAACCTTCACGTACTACATATTGGAGACCACAATTAATATAGCGCGCGTCAAAGCTTTTAAGTAGTTGATCGAGAGGCTATTATTGCTTAATCCCCACGCCTTAATATTACTCGGTTCTCACTAATCACGCCTGTTTCCCGGAGAGGTTAGCAGAGATCACGGATTTCAACACTTGCCATTATTAACATTATTCACAGACGCTTAGTAAAGGGTATTTTGCTATAAGTTTACATACGACATTCAATATCGTTGGACATTTTTACAGGATGTTCTTTCGACACTTTCCTTCACCCATAAAAATATTTGTTACATATCGAGTACTAAGGTTGAGGTCAGAACCAGTTGAGGTGAGGTTGAAATCAGACCTGCGCGATCTCGAAGTCGAGAACTGATAGAAGGTGATGCAAGATCAGGCTAAGTGAGGACACCTTTACTAATTTCGGCTCATTTTGGGTCGGTGAACCATGTTAGTTAGTTACATACCATTATTAAATATCATTGGTTTAATTTTTATTTATTTATTTAAACTTTATTGTACAGTAACAAGTGACAGATACAAAAGGTGAACTTCATGCCATAAGGCATTCTCTACCAGTAAACCGTCAGGCCAAACAGAGAATAATAACAGTTGCAGCGAAACATGATCACAACAAGGAAACGAAGAAAGCCGACAAATTTGGTCTTTTTATATACGCGAAATACTTATAGGACTTAATATAATAAAATAAATACACACATTAGTACAATATACCATACATACAATAGATAAAATAATACTACTAGTAAAATGAAGAGCCTTAGCCTCGAGAGGTTTCAAATAGATGCTTGCGCAACTTGCGTTTGAATGAAAATTTACTTTGAGCCTGTCGAATGCCAAGGGGGAGATTATTCCACAATCGAATAGCCTGCACGGTGAAATAACTGGACATGGATTTTGAAGCGGTGATAGAGGTCAGAAAGAATAATCTAACGGCAGGACCGGAGTTCATAACCCGTGCCAAAAAAATAATTGTCTTAAGTTGTTTAACGCATAGAGGCTAATTTAAGTCACGACATGCTGACTAGTATACACAACGAAGCGATATTACCGACATTTTTAAAGTTTTGCTGTGTTATATGCTACGCACATCAAGGAGCCTACTTAGGGAGCCACATGGTACCGAATGGTTTAGAAAACTATAACTTTATTTAAACCATTTGGCACGTCACAAATTTTGTGCATAAGATGTTTCTTATGCACAAAATCGAGCACTTACGAAAGACGATATCTTAAAGTACTCGTGTACATAAAAACAATACTAGAAACAGCCGAAGAAACATGCAAAAAAATGATAAATTAAATAATATAATTTAATAATTTTAAAAATAAAAATCTGATTTTCACTGAATTATCGGTGTTAAAAGTTACATAGGGCCAAAGCCATTTATGTTATTATATAATGGTACACTACATATGTATCAAAGATTTTATTACCACCACCACCACCACCATATCAGCCCTAGGACGTCCACTGCTGGACATAGGCCTCCCCCAATTTCATGGGGGTTAAATGCCATAATCGCCACGCTTGGCATGCGGGTTGGCGATCGCAGTATCTCCACCGCACTCTAGGAAATGCTGCTGCCCATTTTTTGAAAGATTTTATTATAATCAATTAATCAGTAAGGGTATTTTTTGTTCTCCATCTCATTGATGTACTTGAAATATAAACATTTGTTAAATACAAAGAATAAAGAATAAATATAAAGAATTATCCAAAAAACAGTCAAGCAAACAATACAAATTAATTAAAAACTAAACTAACTTAATTTACCCAGTCATAAAAAGAAGACCCCGTCCAGTCGATCCGTCTGCGGCATGGAGCCCATGGAGCCACAGTTTAACAACATACAGTTGGGCAACGAATGTACTTGCGCAGAGCAACTGAGGGGGCAAGCGCGGGTGAGCGGGCGGCGCGGGCCGCTGACGCCAACTCGTTCAGTCTGCGTTCTCTAACATTCAAGGCAGGCGCGTACATGTTTTTGAGTTGAGTGATTGTGATTTTATTATTAAACCTCAACAACATTATTAAATAAAGATTTCATAGATTTCCTCGTAATTAGAGGTAAGTTTGTATACTTAATTTCGTTAATTACGTAGGTACCTAACTAAGCGGTAAGCGATGGAATAGCGTTGAATTACCGTGGAATCTATATTTTTTAATAGTTTGGATCGTGCTCCGGCGCCATTTGTTTTTTTTTTATTTTTTAATGTTATCCCTACGGTCTATAGACTTATTAATATTATAGCGAGTTACGTATCTGTTCACAAAAATTAATTCGTTAATCAGTAGCTATTGAATTTTTAAGCACAATTTCTGAACTTTAGTGTTGTTTATTCATACCGGCCTAAGTTCAAACCCACTTGTTGCTATCGTTATTTTAAAAAGACTTCAACAATTTAAAATTCTCACAAACAATTGAGGTATAGTCGCGGAATGAAAAGGTTCGTCACTTTTCGACCTTAACGACATTGAAATAGAGTTGAAAAGTGAATAACCTTTTCATTCCGCGACTGTAAATATAATTTTTGTGTTTATACTTCGTAACGTTTCAAGATAGCTGTGTGACGTCACAACCCTTAAATGTAAACAGAAGTGCCGTGCGAGATGAATAAAGCAGTTTGTAGTTTCAAGTTCAAGTGTTACCTTACTGACGCCGCGTGAGTTTATGCTCAAATTGTTCATACGCATGCGAATAAATTACATAGTTAAATTTAATAATAGAAGACTTAAAACATCTAAAAACAAAATCTCACGTAAATATCTGGCTGTGCAACACAAATTATGATAGCTGCAATCGGAGGCCCGAAAAAAAACCAAAAACTTTTATAACTAATTTAATTAAAATAAGTAATACAAAAATTATAGCCTTAAGTACGGTGACAATCGATCGAAGTATGAATCAAAAGTGAATAAAGAATGGAATTGCTTCAATAAGGTAAACGCTTGTTTTGCTGACGTCGCGCCTCGTGTCGTCGGTCGGTGGCGCGTGTGAGCTGAGTCGGCGGTCTTCCTTATGGTGCAATATGTAATTCGTCCACCCGCAGATCGGCGATTATTTTCCCACGTTTAGTGAAAAAATCGCCGGGAGTCTATCCTGGGCTTGTCGGGTTTCAATATTTCTTAGGTCCTCGTTTTCAGGGGTCTTACTGCTTGGTTCTGGAATGCTTTCGTTTGAATTGCGGTTGAAGTAGGGCTTCCTTAAGATTGCGAACGTGAGTGCGCCTGCGCCTATTATTAGGATGATGTACAGTGGTATCGTTGTGTGATACAGCGTGTTTTTCAGACTTGCATCTAATTGGACGGGAGACTCGAATATGAGGTTGCTTTCGGCGTCGTGTAGTCCTTTGAGGTCTATGGATTTTAGACTAACGTGGGCGGAGGATGTAGTTTGCTTATCAGCGTCGTGGGGAATTTCGGCCAGTTTTAGGGGGTGGCCTCGTATTTCGTCCTTATCATTGGTGATTGTAAACTCTTTTGTTCGCAGGTAGCAGTTGCGTGGGATGATAACTAGGTAGCTTCCTTGTAGCGTGCTGTAATCCTCCCCGTTACAGGACAGCTGTATTTTCGTTGGTTGCGGAAGTGAAATGATGTAGTGCTGGTCATCGAGTTTTTCCATGGCTGGTCTTGACAGGGACACTGTAGTGGGTTGGCACGATGCTTTCGGCTCTTCATTTCTGATAAGTTTGTGTATGCAATCCGATGAACTACGAAGTTGCAGGCTTATTTCCTTTTGGCAGACGTAATGGCGGCTGAACTTCGGGCATTCTGCCTCCATGTACATGAATGAATTCTCATGCGTTGCCAGGAAGGGATAGGGTGGAATCAGGGCTTCTTTATTTTTATTGGGTACAATAGATAATTTGAACAAGTCGAAAACTTCTGGCGTTATTATAGGGAATTGAAATGTAATTACTATTTCTTTGTCTGTGTAATAGGATCCCGGGCGTATTATGTCATAATATTCTCGTAACTCTAAGTCTAATATCCTATCGTTACCGTATAATATTCTTAATTTATCTAACATGTTTCTTAGGACGCTAATCTCTATCATGGAATGATGAGCAGTAGAGCTACGAATAAACGCTAAACTATTTTCTATCCTTAAAAGCTCTTGGCTCAGATCTTCTACGTTGTCGCTCAAAATCAGAAGGAGTTGGGCGAACTTTGCATATTTAATCAAACTATCCTCTCTATAAGCATTATTATCTAAGATTACTTCTAAGGTGGAATTAATTCTTCTTTGATTCTCCACCAGAGTATCTAGTATGCTGCCTTGGCGACTTGCCCAATCTTTGCTTAGGCTCACGTGACTATTTAATTCTGATACTATTTTGTTCTGGTTGAGCTGTAAATTTTTTATAAGATTATTGTAGTTAATGGCATCTGACTGATCTAGGTTACCGCTGATACTTTTAATGATTGTCCCCAGTCCGTCCACGAGACCTCTCTTAGTTCGTGTCGGTTCCAGGGTTTCTAGCTGATTTGCTACCTTTCCTAATTTATTTATTAAGTAATTTATTTGGTGTTCGTACAGTAGGTACGTGTCATTAACCAACCTAATCTTGTATGTCTCTAGTTGCTCGGAAGTTAAGCTAATTTTTTCTCTTATTTCGTCAAGCTGTATGTATTGCAAGTAGGTATGGTAATGGGTCGTGAGTCGCATGGGTCCAAGTTTGTAGGGTAGAAGTCCGGGTCCATCGTCCAGGCTCTCAAGTTTTATCTCGGAGCTTTGCGTCAGGGGGATCGTCAGCAGCAAAAGAGTTCTGCAACAAGGGGTCTCCTTTAGGTACGCGTTTTAGGCGTGATTTAGCTACGGGCCCGCGTTTCTTTGACGTGTATATATGTATGGGGAGGTCTGCTAAAACTGTATCCTGGGTGTAGCGTGGGGCAAGTTTTTGGCGGGTTGCCAGGGGATTTTTTATGAAAACTTGCTGATGCGGGGTGTATTCCACCTCGTCCTCACGATCTTTATTTCTGTTCTCTATTATGGAAGTTCGATTAGCGAGGGCTGTGTCGTTAATTATGTCGTATACCAGATTCATTTGTTCTCTATGGTTTTGGACATACTGTTGTAGGAGTCGTTCCGTTATGTCAATGTCGAGGGGGTTCCTTGGGTCAAAGTGTCCGGTTAAAAGGTCAAATGGTCTGCATTTGGTAAAACTGTGGATGGAACTGTTATAAGCTATAATGGCATAGGGCATGAGGTTAATAATGGGTTCGTCTTTTTTCTTTAGTTTCAGTATGCGGAGATGTTCTAGAAGAGTTGAGTGATAACGTTCTATAATGCCGTTATCGTTAGGTGAGTGAGCTAGGATTTTGTGGTGATTTATCTTGTGCAGTCTAACAAATTCGGAAAAGAGCTGGTTAGTAAACTCGGTTCCGTTGTCTGTAATTATGGTGATGGGGACTCCGTGATGCGTGCAATATTTTAAGAGAGCTTGAAGTATACTAACTGCTGTCCCATCGCGTAGGTGATAGGCTTGGCCGTATTTCGTGAATACGTCCATGAAGGTTACGTATTTTTCGTTATGAACGGTGAAGAGGTCCATGTGTACTGTCTCGAACGGTTTGGTTGCAGGGGGGACTATGTTAAATTTGGGTCTAATCGGGTTCCTATCGTATTTGGCTTGGCCGCAAGTGGTGCATTCATTTATAAATTTGGTAATATGATCTTTCATCTTGGGCCAATAAAATTTACGGGAGAGAGCTAGGTAGCATTCCGCAATGCCGCGGTGATTGGTCTTCCCATCATGATAGTTATTTATGATTTCCTGTTGTCTTAGATAATCCTTGACATTCTCCAGTTCTACCTTAGCGAGCGTGATATTCATAGTGGAGCTTTTAAAATTGCTTTGGATGATTGGGATAATTTTATACATAGCGAGTGGGGGTTGAATAAGTAGGGCAGTTTTGACCTTGGGGTTGACATATTCTTTGATAGCGGTTATCACTTCGGTTTCTAAATTTGACTGAGATATTTGAACGGATATACGAGTGTGTGTGTCGAATGGTTTCGTTACGGTTGGTTTCCTTGCCGCAATATCTACGACAGTAAATATAATCTGCCTGTGAAACTTATTAAGCGGCTCGTCGGTAATGGGCACTTCTAATATGGGACTCTCATTACTTGTATGCACAGTTTCTGTGGAGGAATTGTCCAAGGTAACTGGAGCTTCTGTGGGGTTAGGTAAAATGGAGCATAGCTCGTCTGCTATTATGGATTCGAGTTCTTCATTGTGGATCTCCACTCTGGACAGGGCATCGGCATTGGTATTAGATTTCCCTGTCTTGTATATAACCGTATATTTATATTCGCTGAGCTTTAGCCTCCAACGGGTGAGGCGTGAGTTGGGTTCCTTTACATTGAGTAGCCACTGTAAGGGCTTGTGATCTGTTAAAATTTTGAACCTTCGTCCGAAAAGATAAGGTCGGAAATACTTCGTAGCCCAAACTATTGCGAGTAACTCTTTCTCTATCGTACTGTAGTTAAGCTCGCTGTCGTTAAGGGTACGGGAGGCATAACACACAGGTCTATCGGAGCCTATGGGACCTTGCGAGAGTATTGCGCCTAGAGCGACGTTCGAGGCATCTGTAGTCAGAAGGAATTCCTTAGTGAAGTCGGGATATTGTAACACAGGGTCATTGGTAAGGAGGGTTTTGCATTTTTCAAAGCAGTTGATATATTCGGAGTTAAGGGTAATTTTGTTCCCTTTCTTTAGGCAAGTGGTGAGAGGTTTGGTGATATGGGCAAAATCGGGGATGAATTTTCGGTAATATCCGAGAAGGCCCAGAAACTGTTTAATCTGCTTTGGAGTTTTAGGTATCGGGTATTTTTGTATGGCGGAGATCTTTTCGGGGTTTGGCTTGACGCCGTCGTTGCTGACTATATGTCCGAGATAAGCGGTTTCAAGTTTCAGAAATTCAGATTTATCCATCTGGATTTTGAAGTTTGATTCCCTTAATCTCTGAAAGACCTTTTCTAGATTCTCCATATGTTCTTGTAGCGACGTGCTGAAGACAATTATGTCGTCGAGATATACAAGGCAAATTTCGTTCTGTAGACCTCTCAGGACGTTATCCATGACCCTCTGAAACGTGCTGGGGCTGTTTTTGAGACCCATGGGCATCCTTAAGAACTCAAAATGTCCTTGCTCTACATTAAAAGCGGTTTTTGAAATGTCCTGGGGGTCCATTTCAACCTGGTAAAATCCGCTTGCCAGATCTAGTGTGGTAAAGTATTGGCACTTCCCTAACTTATCCAGCACATCTGTGATGTTCGGTATCGGGTACTTGTCATCAATTGTTTTGTCATTCAGCTTGCGGAAATCGACCACAAGTCGCCATTTTTGTTTTCCTGAGGCGTCCGCCTTTTTGGGTACGACCCAGATAGGGGAGCTCCAAGCGGAATCCGAAGGCCGGATTATTCCTTGTTCGAGCATTTTGGTTATTTGCTCCCTAACTTCCTGCCTATGTACGAAGGGATACCGGTAGCTTTTTGTATATACCGGCACCTCGTCTGTGGTCATGATTCTGTGTTTAATTTTGTTAGTAAAGGAGAGTGCTTCCCCTTCAATGTAGAACACGTCGGCATAGCGGGAACAAAGTAATTTCAAGTTAGTCGCCTCCTCTTCATTTAAATGTTCGGTACGTAAGCGCGATATTACGTCCTGTGCACGTGTATTATTACTCAGTTTGGTGCGCATGCACTCGATATTGTAGAGGTCAGCTTGAGCTGGCCGGTCAAGCGAGAAGATGACGTCGTTTGGGGATTGGTTTTCAACTTCTATGTATCCGCGGTTATTCTTAACTATCGTGAAACAAGGGTGAATCGTACAGTTACTAATTACTTGTTCTTCTACTAAAACTTCGCCGTCGGCGGTGTTAATCGGAACCTTTATTATTCTAGACGTGCCGGCCGGGATCATTTCCTCGAAATGATTGTGTGCGTTGCCCGAGTAATACATCAGTATCGGGTTGCTTGACGTTCGCGTGATTAAAGTGTTACTTTTAAGATCAATCTTAGCTTCCCATTTGGTTAGTAAATCTAACCCTATGAGACCATCGAAATAATCGTGGAAACGGTATATGAATAATTTCATGTTGTTCGTATCCCTAAACTCCGGGAAACAAGGTAACGTTAGCGAATAGTCATTCCTGCTCACGGCGTGAACATTAGTGACCTCGAAGGGATCGTAATTGAGGGGAACATTTGGAAAGTAGCGCTGGACGGCTTCGGGGCTGATAAAAGATTGGTTTGCTCCGGTATCTATTAGAAATTTAAGTGGCGGTTCGCCAATTTGGATGTAAGGCAATTGCCTTTGAGATTGCAAATTCAGTTCTATTTTGGCTTGAGTGACCTTTGGTCCGACTGAAAATCCGGCTGTTCGCTAGTGCTAGGTAACGCGTCGTTACTCGGTTGATAATCATAGCTCGGTTCGGTGTCCAGTCCAGCGGCGGGGTCATATTCGGTGTAATAATTGTCGTAAGTCATGGGCGTGTCATAATAATATTCTGGCTGCATATAGTAGTTATCGGGATATGAGTCAACGGTGTAGGGTGACCATTCGTTCATGTTCATTTCGCGTGGCCTATAGAAAGATTGATTTGACTGAGGCAATATCCTCGGGGTGTAATTCTGGACTCCGCTCATAGGTCTAGGGGTTGAATTAGCCTGGGGGTTGTTCCTAGGGGGTAGTCGGAATACATTACTCCGGGGGTTGTAATTTGGCGGAGGGGCACTGAACATTTGCTGAGTCCTAGTGGGCATACGGTTTTGGGGTTGCGTTTGAATAGGGTTGAATCTAAATGGTTGAGGGGGTTGCTGCACTAGTCGCTGGCCAAAAGGTACAGGCCAATTTGGCGCCTGAGGCGGATTGAATGGTCGAGGCGGTAAGAATCCCACATTTGGTGAGGGCATGGTCACCTTATTTGGTTGCTGGACCCTACCCGAATCTCCTCGTTGTTGCACGTATATTACGTTAAGCTCCTCTTGTACGAACTCGAGGGCTTTTTCTATGGAATCCGGGCGCATACATCTAATTCGTGACCCTAAGGGTTCCTTCAGGCCGCGCACAAAGGCTTGCATAGCCACCTTTTTGTAAAGGGTCCGCTTGGCCTCGATAGTAGTGTCAACATTCTCGTGAAGGGACACATACGTCATTATTGTACTTAAAAGTGTCTGGCAATGGTCGTAAAATTCCTGAGGTGTCCTGTTACCTTGGCTGGCTATTGAGAGGTCATTGTATAGGGCTGTCTCGTCACGTTGGTCGGAGAAATTGTTAATGAGGGCCGATCTAATACCTAACCAACTATCGGGGATGCCATTACTGTTAATAGTACTTGCAGCTGTACCAGTAATTTTGTTCAGAATTCCGTTAATGAGGCAGAGATTGGATAATTCGCTTCCGGGTTCGGCACTTAAGTAAGCTTCTACTATCTGATCACATATTTTAACAAATCGGGTGAGAATGTTGGGGTTGCCGTCAAAGTCCGGGACTAATCGCAGGGCTTTGTAAATGTCGTCAGGGTTCGCTGCCATTATTATACTTGTCTCACTTAAGCGACTAACGTCCAAATTATCTAAAGGGTTTTCTAACTCTAAATTATCCAAGTTTCTCAATAAATCTATTCTTTCCCGACGAACCTCACTCGATGTAGGTTCCCGGGATCCCGACCTTCTGGGATGAAAAATGGTGAAAAATAGGGATATAAGGGCTAAGGAAGCAAGCAACACGAGAACAATTCAGGTGTACTCACATGTGGTTCATTTCTGGCCTTCCTCGTGAATCAATTGCTGGATTCGCCTCCGGTCTGCAGCTCGTAGATTCTGGATACTCGGCAGCGGTGCTTGATAGCCAACCCGGGTGGTTCGCGAACGCGCGGTCTCGATTCTGGAGGTCCCGAATTTATTCGCGAAAACGACCCGCGAGTATCCTACCGACTGCGCCAATTATGATAGCTGCAATCGGAGGCCCGAAAAAAAACCAAAAACTTTTATAACTAATTTAATTAAAATAAGTAATACAAAAATTATAGCCTTAAGTACGGTGACAATCGATCGAAGTATGAATCAAAAGTGAATAAAGAATGGAATTGCTTCAATAAGGTAAACGCTTGTTTTGCTGACGTCGCGCCTCGTGTCGTCGGTCGGTGGCGCGTGTGAGCTGAGTCGGCGGTCTTCCTTATGGTGCAATATGTAATTCACATGTAAATAAATCATTGCATAATAATAACGTTTGTTTTATTTTCCATTTTGTGACAACCCTGGCACATCCGCGCGTGACGGCGTAAGTACTTACACGAGCGGCGGCGTCGCCCGACATCAAAGGCGTTTCACTACTGTAGGGAATATATATTGTAATACTGTGGTATTGCTAAAGAAATACGTTGTGAGAGGTAAGCGCCAGCCCTATGCTCCCCTGAAGCGTCGACAAGACGTCTACCCATAGCCTTAATGAAACTTTTCATGTCAGCTGACCAGGGACCCAATGTTTCCACCGCAAATGATAAATGTGAATAATTTTTTTGAACTATTTCGCTTGTTCGGTGACTGTGGTTTATTTCGATAAACTATCAGACGCTTTTCCTACTCAATTTATAGATAGTTGTGCCTCAATTCAGGCACTAATAGATCGCCGAACTTCGGGTCACTGAACTAAATCAGTTTGTGCCACATTCGCTTGCATTTCTCCCGTCAATTGGGATTTGTGTTTCATACAATCAATACTTTTGGACTTGCGAAATGACCGATTAAAAGTTATTCGTGTCCACGGTACATAACTTTAGATATAACTGCAAGCCGCCTCCAAAGGACGAAGTTAACAATAGTTATAAAGAGTAGGGAGTGTGAACTGACTGATATTTTCGTTAAAACAAATGTTGGCCAGGATAGCTCTGCAGAGGAAACGTTACAAAATGGCAATAGCCGTAGTTTTATATCGTTAACCAAGGTATCTTGAGCTTGAAAAATGTTTAGTAAAATTGCATACATTTTCTGCTTTAGTAAGTACCTCTCATACTCGTACAGAGTGCTGTTCCATCCTGCTTTGCGAGCAATATTATAATTTATTTACCTGGAATGGTATTTGATTTCATTCACACTATATCAACCTATTACCTTGTTAACGGTCTATTTCTTAGAGCTCACTGGAAACCTTATACCCGTTTTTTCTCAACATTGGCTCCTTGCCAGAACATGAAAAACGTGATAGAAGCCACTCGCGTCAATAATGCGAAGTTTATGAACGTAAACTGATTTCTTATTTGTGTAATAAAATGCTAAAACAACGAAGGCAACAAGTAGAACAATAAAAAAATAAAATTGGATACGCAGTGAAGCGCCAATGGAAGATTAACAATTTGAATTTGAATGAGTAATTAGCTTTATTCGTAGGTGTAGGCACAATTGATATTATAAAGAAAATTCTGTTCTTTTAGTTTAGTTTCGTTAATGAAAACTAAATCTGGATGTTGGCTACATTTACATATTAGGATGCCGCTGTATCGACACTTGCATATTTATTTATTGTGTAACTGTGCGAAATGTAGGTTACATTAGTGTTACAAGATGCAAAAACTGTACTGTTATATCCAAAGACTAACTATAGTTTACAGAACTCAATGATGTCACCAGTCATTTCTACTCATTTTTAAGGGCTCTGTAGTAAAGAGGGAACCCTTATTATTGTTTAGGTTTTCTTTTAGGTACCATTTTTAGATTCAGGAATCCGTTTGCGACATATTAAATTATAAAGTGCCCCATATTTGTTGGAGTCACCCACCCTCCGCCTTCTAAAACGGTTGCTACTGGGTAGGGCTAGGTGCTAGGTGTATGAAAAAAGCATATACAGGGTGACATCGGAAACGTAATCAGAAGCTAATTTTTCAGACTCTACACATGATAGCCTTTTCAATGCAATAGTTGTTACATCGAATAAAACAAGTTTATTTTTTTCAATTTTTACTAGAAAAATAATAACGCCATACTTAAATCATGGTCACTCTATCACTTTCGACACACGTTTTATGAATTATGACAAGACGTCGTGTGGTGTAGGGTGACCAAGTTGTATGAAACATAATTTTAATAATTTGAGAAATAATAGCCAATATTGCAAGTAGTAGCTGTGATATCATCTTTATTGAGTTTGTCTTTCAACACTTCATCGAGTCAAATAATTTCTGATCACGTCTCCGATGGCACCCTTATAATTAACTTATGTACAGCAATAATTATCACAACAAAGTGGACATTACTAGTTAACGTGCAATTTGATAGCCGAATTTATTTAAAATATTCATAAAAATAAATTATATTCTATAATCCGGGTATCATACTGTTGAAAAGCAAATTGGAAATTTTATAAGTGTAACTCAGCTCTCATTTTGTTCCCAGGTGGGCTGGCTCAGAGCTGAAGACCAAACAGTCCTCACAATGCATGATCGGACAGTCCTGGGAGCGCGTTACTCCGTCAGCCGGGACTCTCCTCGGACCTGGCAGCTGCGGATCAGACCGCTTAGAGCGGAGGACCGCGGCTGCTACATGTGTCAGATAAACACCCAGCCAAGTATGAAGTGGCAGATTGGGTGCATTGACGTATTTGGTGAGTAACGTATTTGAATAAATACTCCGTGATCTTAGACTTCCCTCGGACTTGGCAGCTGCAGATCAGACCGCTCAGATCAGGGGTCGCGGGTGCTACATGTGTCAGATCAACACCCAGCCTCGTAATTTTGAAGTGGCAGATTGGCTGCATTGATGTTGGTAAAGTAATTGTATTTAAATACTCCGTGACCATGGCCGACCCTTATACTTGGTATCTACTTATCAAACCGCTTTGGGCGGGGAATTGCAACTGCTTTATGTGTCAGATAAACACTCGGCCTAATAGTATGACATGGCAGATCAAGTCCATCGATGGGCTAGATAAATTATCTTTTCTCAAAACTGCAATGAAATATGTACGGTATCCTCGTAATAATAGGCTGAAAAGTATCACGTTTTGGATACAGCGCACGAGCGGCCTATAATTGTATTGTAAAAAAAAAACCCTCCAGGCCCAGTTCGGCAAAGTGATCGCCTTTTGTTTTCAAGGCGCGCCGGCGCGCTGGAGGTGCCAGGCTGCGTGTCCTTTCGACGCATAGTACCAAATACGCAAGGTGCCATTTGGCGCTTCGCGAAATGTTTTTTCTTCATACGCAATGTACCACATTCTTAAAATACCCGTTAAGCTTAGTGCCAATACGCTTAACGCCAAATACGCAAAGTTCCATTTGTCGTTTCGCGATATATATGTTTTTTTAAACGCAAAGTACTAACTTCATAGAATACCAAACAAATATGCCCTTCGACGCATATTACCAAATTCGCATTATGTCAAATATGACACGACCCCTCTTGACATGTTGGTCTCTGTCTGCTAAATCCTTAGAATTTCGTTGGGAGTTTTTCTATAATTTTCAAATTTCATTGCACTTTTTGAGAAAACTCTTGGCAGATTTTCATGGACTCGTTTCCATAGACGGATTTCGCTTCGCGCTTCTTCAGGTTGTCCACAAATTGCTTTTTCCTGACCTCTGTCATAATGTACTATTGCTTATAGTTTTTTAAACTCACGAGGAAACGCCCCACTCTTTCTTATTGCGTGAAGCGCTTGAGTGAGACAGCACGGAAGGACAACGGGAGGCAGGACCCTGCCTACCACTACCTATCTTCTACCCCATCTTGTCCCTGTCCCGTCACAGAGGCCGACGGCGTTAGACGTACAATAGTTTGCGTTTTATCCATAGCACAGGTAGGAGTAAAGTTGTCGCATTGGTATGATCAATACAATTTAGGATTTAATTCGCTTTTGTTCCGCGGAAATTGTAGGTAGAAAGACTCTAATTTTCTTACCATCTAACGGTGCTCAAAAATATCAAATAAAGTTTCTAAGCCAGCACCTAGAGTGATACAAATGCATTAAACATGCTCCAAAAATTTAAATACGATTTCAAAAAGCAACTCTCACAATTTTGGCTTTTGACAGAGCCAAAATTGTGAGAGTTGCCTCAGAGTTACTGACGCCTATAAGTAACAAAAACCCGACCGATTGTTTCGGCCGTCCAAAATTCCATAGTCCTTATCTGTGGAAAACCGGTACAATGTTTTTTTATTATTCATTAAGACCATCATAGGCCAGTGAAAATTTTGCAGTTATTGTTTATATATTACGTCTTCAAAATACTTCATTTCTATTATTTTGACTAATTGTTTGAGTATACCTTGTTACTTACTTCTTGTTACAATGTGAGTACAAATAAACAGTCACTTTAAAATATTCAATTCCATAGTCTCCTAGTATGCTACGAAAATATTGATTAAGGCACTTATTGTGCTTTTAAATGTAAATTGGCTGCCACTGCATAATTCTACTTACTACACTACTATCCCAAGAAATTCTTGCACTCTTTGTCTTTCATTTTGAGCAGCAACGACGGAAGTTCTAATTGGATTACCCGGGATCGCCAGTCTTTAGGTGAACTCAATTTAGTGCAAATTAAGGTTTCTCACTGCTTGTATACCTGACCATAGTGCATGTATCCGTAGGGGTAAACGCAGTTAGAGTATACGTTGAATCAATGTGTACTTCAATTCAATTTGAGTTTTTTAACCCCCCGTTCAATTTGTTTTCATTTTTAGATTTCCTCAAGAGGAAAAAAATGGAACTCTTATAGGATCACTTTGTTGTTCGTCCGTTTGTATATCTTCAAGACCCTTTATCTCAGCAACGCGAGGAGGTATTGAGTTGAAGTTAAAACCACGTACTTCGGTCTACAGTCCGTTAAAACTGTGAAAAAATCGAAATTCAAAGTTAATGCAAAAAAAAATACGGCCGTTTATGCCGTAGAAAACGTATACATATTTTGATACTTTCTTATTCAAAATTCAATCACGGTAAAAAAAATAATTTGGATGTGCAACTTAAGCCTTGGCGGTGGGCGCGTGCCGCTTGAACGAGTAGGCTTTTAAGAATGATTGATTCACAGTAGACCGTTCCGTGTCCGGGCCGGCCCGTTTTCTATGACAGCAAACGCACCGGTCGGCCTATTTCTCTAGAAGAAAACGGGCCGGCCCGGACACGGAACGGCCTACTGTGAATCATCCTTTAATATTAACGCCCCCTCATATCGGATATACTTAATAAAACTTTTCATTTTCTTACGCGTGGTTTAGCGTGTTTTTGTTTTTTTATAACTATTCCAAGTTTCAAATCGTTATCATTAGTAGTGCCTGAGATATAAAGCGCAGCGACAGACGGACTGAAAGACAAAATACGGGTTCTTTTGTTACTTTTTGGTGCGGAATCCTAGCTAGAAAGCACATTACAGTAGCTAAGATAACATTTCATATATATTTAAAATACTCATATGAAGACTGTGGTAAACGTCTTTTAACTAAAAAAAATAATTTCGTTTGTTCTTTCCGTCACCAAGTCATTAAATTCATGCTGTTTGAGTTTGTAATTTTCATGATTTTCTGGACATGTCGTCGAACTTTTCCTTTACGTCATGCGTGAGGGTAGAATTAATGTATATTTAAACAGTAGATACCATTGCTCAACACAGGCTATAAAAGGCTATATTTATATTACGACCTTTAAAATATGATGAAAAATCATTCAGTTATCGAAGAGGCGTGTCTACCACCATTACCACGTAATAATTATCTAAGAATAGAACCAGCTAATGTTGAAGCATTTTCGTTTGAAATTACGAAGTCGTCAAAAATGACAGGGTAAATGACATTATTTAGGTAAAAATGCACTCCCGATGTTTTAGTTCGAGAATTCTTCTGTAAATCATACCACGTAATCTTAAATTTTTTATTTTTTTTACAAAATTTATTGTTTTAATTGGTGGTTAATCTTAAAATTGGTGTACTTACTAACAAAAATATGGATTTCAATCTGAAATCAATTATAATCATTCATTCAATTAGCCTTTCCAAAAACCGAATCGGTTAAATTGTAAACTCAAAACAGGCATTACGAAGGTATAGATACGTCGTCGTCGGTCCCAATGTCTCACCGCACCCTTTTATTTCCCATTCTGGTTTCTAGGGCAAGACACTGATCAATAACCCCACCACACCCTTGACGGTTCCGTATCAGCCTTTTAAATTGTTAGCCTTTGTTAATTATTTATTAGGACTTCGATAACGTAACATCAAAGTTCAAATTTAATATACTTTCAGTCAGATGCTGTTGGACGGAATTTCAATATTTAGATTTGTTAAAGTTTCTCTAGCTGTTTATAATCGTGCCCTTTTTTTAAACGTGAAGATATAAGAGAGTCGTTGCCTGCACCAAATTTTAAGACTTACAAACACCTTTGTTAACTTTGACTCTTAGTTTCCTCCAAATTTATGTTCTCTTATTGTTGTTAATCGCATGCAATCATTTATTTGACTCTCTTTAAAAAGTGGTCCGAATGGCATCGTGACAAAAATTTGGAGATACCTAAAACTTCGATGAAGAAGAAGATTTCTGTAACCATTTTTAGCCTGTTCTATATTATTCTGTAGCTGTTGACGGAAAATAGTTTTGCAACATCCATTTACTAGAGGGTTAAAACCCAATGCAAAACCAGGACAATGTAAACTGGCTGTAACAATCCTGATGAGTATTTGATTGCCAACGCGTAACGTCCGTGGTTTACTCTGCGGCACAATTCAGCGGTTTATTGTTGACAGTTTTTGTATTGTGTTAAATATTGGCTTGTTTACGCATTTATTGTTTAAAAACGCCTTCGTATTTGTGGATTTTCTGCTGTCATGCAGAATGTTAATGTAGTGAATTGTTTTTCAATTGAGCCTAATGCCAGAATTGCATAATTTTATTGGAGAGTTTATGATTCAAGTATTAACTCTACTAAAATAAACCACTAAAGTTCAATGTCACCTAACGTTTCAATGCCAACTTTGAAAATAAATTAGGTATGATGAATGAAGGTATTCCTTATTGAAGGGAGACATACATAAATGTAGACACGGAAACAATGAAAAGAACATTCTGCATATAATATATCTGCATATATGCATTGTGAATAAATGAAAAAAAGGTGTCAACCAAAGGTGTGCCTGTTGTTGATGGTTGAAGCCTATTTTGCAGACCAGAGGGTCTGTTCCACCACTCATCATCATCATGTCAGCTGAAAGACGTCCACTGCTGGACGTAGGCCTCCCCCAAAGACTTCCACAATGATCGGTTCTGCGCCACTCCCATCCAGCGGACACCAGCGACCTTTACCAGGTCATCGGTCCACCGTGTGGGGGGCCTGTCCACGCTACGTCTTCCGGTACGTGGTCGCCACTCGAGAACCTTTCCGCCCCAACGGCCATCGGTTCTACGTGCAATGTGCCCCGCCCATCCACCACTACCTAGCCAAAAAACTTCCACTGCTGGACATAGGCCTCCCCCAATTTCATGGGGGGTAAATGCCTCGGTCTGTTCTCTCCGCGACCCATTTCCTGCTTCATATTAACGACCTTCTTCTAGACCAGACTTGACCTAAGCCCGATGATAACTTAGCGCGAATGGCGAAGCGGCAAGCGTTCTATCTATTCATGGCACCGTCGGGACGCGCAACGTAATGCGGTTAGTTGGGATCACACGCAATGTATTATTAGGAAAACCGCTGCTCTTGCATGCGCTCTGACGTCTGACACACTAGGAGCCATCACGTCAGATCGGATCAAATTTGAACAAATGAATGTGATACTAACCGTGCTGAATATATAAACCGATCTCACCCTGTCGCGTCACGACAGGTCAGGTCAGACAAGTATCAATCCGGCTTTGCTAATAAAAAGTCAAGTTTTAAGTGAATATATATAATGTCAATCCGGAAACCGTTTTTAATATAAGTAGTCTCCATTACTTTTTTTTAAGTCTATTGAACGAGAATACATCGAAGTAATGGATAAGGATAAAGGATAAAATACATTCTACTGAGTACTGACAGTATTATATGACAATGTTAATAAAAGAAAATTACTTTATTGAATGTAATTCCTTTAACATTCTGATGGAAAAGGCGAAGTAGGGAAAATCCTCTTTCAATGATATTCTTGGAGAAAACTAATAGGAATTCTTAAGATATCAACCAATTATATCAGGAAAATATTACTGCCTTACAAAATGTTCTGTAATATAAAACACAGCTTCCACAGTTTTAGTAATTTAATATTAACGGTTGTTGTTTTGGAAAAAACCTTTTGGACAGAATAGTGAATGACATCCAATTTGGCCAAGTAAAGGATGATTCACAGTAGAGCGTTCCGTGTCCGGGCCGGCCCTTTTTCTATGACAGCAAACGCAACGGCCGGCGTATTTCTCTAGAAGAAAACGGGCAGGCCCGGACACGGAACGGCCTACTGTGAATCATCCTTTATTAGTGACTCTGCCTACGAAACCGTTGGTCCTCGCGGTAGGTAGGTAGGTGGTGTTTGTGTGATGAGCGCAAACATTTTGTGTGCGACTCTTCGATGTTTCCCATCTTGATTTTTAAATATTATTTGAGTATGTGCATCGTCGTCTAGTACCCATAGTAAAAGCTTTGCCTAGTTTAGTTTTGCATTTAAATATTGTCCCACAATGCATGAAACTTTTTTTTCAGGCCCAGGTCCATATACTCGTATCTATTTACTAGCAATTCTCTTAACCTAAGTGTAAATAAATTAATCATTAACTAAAGTAAAATTCTTATGTCAATACATTAAAAAAAACTACATAAATGAACAAGAATAACATAATATTAAAAATCCAAGGAAGTGATTTGAATTTACATGCAAGAGCAGTTTCATAAGGAGACAGCCTAGTCTCTTTGGCAAGTTGGTGCTGGCCCGCGCCCTGCCAAAAATATACCACGTAAAAAATATTCAAAGTAGTTATTCACACTTTGTCTTGATACTGAAGAAAAGAAGCATAACAACGACTTAATAACTTACATGCACTAGATTGCTAACAAAATTCACTCGTAGTATCAAAATATAAAAGTAACTCATAGGTCTTAAGAAGCCTCACTGGAATTTCTTTGACAGCGGCCTACTTAAGAAAACGCTGTAAGGGAGGATTAGGTCCGGATTAAGGGCAATTTTACGATAAGCGTTAAATGCGTAGGTATCCGCTAATCGTCATGGCCGATAATGTATTCGTTACCGAATTTTTAAAAGGTTGTATATTTTGTTAAATTCTTAAGGTTCATTCATCCTGTAATATTCTAACAGCCAAGCAGTAGACAAATATAAAGAAAGGGGTAGGTTGCGATGAAATTTGGTATTCCAGATGAGGTCAAAAAAGGACAGAATAGTATTATTTCTACTCAGAAGACTGCTACAATTCATAAAACATTTTATGACAATCTAATAGCAAACGAACCTTAAGGCGATTTACTAGCTTATCTAAGTCTATGCGGACCGTACCGTGGGTACAGTCGAGTTCATTACTGCATGGACAGATGTCGACCGTATTGCTGTAGTATTTGGAATGAAACATGTCCATGCACTTTTGAACCCCACTGTACATCTAATAAATAAGTTATGAGCCCAATGAGAACCAGAAGAAAGTATAGTTAGTATTAAAGAGATGCGCTAAGTGAAATGAAATCTGTTAAATATGGTTACGGGGTATTACAAAGTTTAAAATCTTTTGAACTCAAATTATGACCATGTATCGATCCAAAAACTGATTAAAATACGATGTGTTTTGTACAGCTGTACAGAGTAACGGATCCATTTTTTGCTCATTATGTACTCGTATATTGTTAAGAAAAATAAAATTTAGCTCGATTTTTGTTGGTTTAGAGTAATGTGTGAAATTATATATCCCACTAATATTATAAATGCGAAAGTTTAGATGTTTGGATGTTTGTTGCTCAATCACGCAAAAACGGCTGAACAGAATCAAGATGATTTTTTGTATACTAACAGTATATAATCTGGATTCACTTATAGTATACTTTTTGTCCCCGATAATCACCCTCAAAGGGATGAAATCGGGGGTGCAAATATGGTCTATGAAACGGGGTGATTTAAATCTTCATACGCCATTCTAAGCTTTAAGTTTCGGCCAATAGGGAATATAACGGCGTGCCAATAAATTTAACTTAACCATAGCAGACTTTGACGTATTGTAAACAAGCTGACGTTTCGATATGTCAAAGACGAAGTATCATAATTCCTTCTGATTGATGACGCTATTTTTGAGCATAACCTCTTAGCAATTAGGTATATTATTAAGTGTAAATCAAAATAAATTTGCGATACTTTGGAATTGGTGGCCTACATATGCTTAAATACAAAAACAGCTGCTTCAATGCAGTCTTTGTATCGTCGCTGTACAATTTAATTTTGTCGTGTATTATTTTTTACGTAATGCTGACCCTTCACACCATAATAACCGTTTGATATAAGAAATCACTTGGGCTGGGCAGCCCAATCGTCAACATTGAGAGTTGAAGCACCTTAGATCTATGCACAAAGTACAATATATATGACTGACACTGAGATAGAGTTAAAGACCAGTGAAGTATTCCACATAGATCGTAGCGCCGTTGTGTATTTAGTAAGAATTAACCGCACGACCGCTGCATCTCTGTCGCTTCAATATGCAAGTGCGACAGAGATAGCACCCTGTGACATCTGGTACAAACAAGTTAGGTTAGTTAACATCCCCATAGAAAAATTCGTACTTCGAGCTAAAAGGCCCCTGGATCTATGCTCATCCGTACATATAATAAAGCTGTAGAGGGTCGAAAATCTGTACATTGAAGATATTGGATAAATCCATTGATTGCGATTGGGCGATTGGAGAGCCCTTGGCATCAAAACAGAACACATTTCAACAGTTTTAAGAATTCGTGTCTGTTTGTCTATCTGTTTATATGTCTAAGCATTGTGACTGTCGGCCTTCCGTGCATTGCCGCTCTGCTTCGGGCCTTCGGCCCTCAGCCTTACATGAGCGGACCGCTCTCTGTTGGCTACCTTGCCCCTCTGTGTTAATGATCGGCATGAGGAGCCCGCTCTGTGTCTGCCTTTGGACTCGCATGCCTTCCCCCTCTGCATCAAGCCTTCGGCCCCACATAAGGAGCCCGCTCTGTTGGGACTCTCGGCCTTCGGCCTCGCGTGCATTGCCACTCTGCTACAGGCCTTCGGCTCTACATAAGGAGCCCGCTCTTTTAGGTCGCTCGGCCTTCGGCCTGGCGTGCGTGCCACACGGCTCCGGGCCTTCAGCCCTCAGCCTTATAATTATAAGGATCCCGCTTTATGTGAATGCTCGGCCTTCGGCCTCGCATGCCTTGCCACTCCGTTTCGGCCCGTCAGTCATCAACTTTACATAAAAAAACCACTCTGTTGGGAAGCTCGGCCTTCGGCTTCGCGTGTCTCGCTTCCCTGCTTCAGGCCTTCGGCCCTCAACCTTACATAAGAAGCCCGCTCTGTGTGAATACTCGGCCTTCGGCCATCATACTTACATGAAGAACGCACTCTGTTGGGAAGTTTTACGGAAGAACTGTGTAGCGAAACTTATCATTGTACATGTAATATTTTTACGGGCTTCATTCGTCTAGAATCGGTACATTTGATATTCTGAAATAAACTTAATCATTCGTTTTGAAAGCACGAGCACGTAGCACCAACTCCCGTTACAATCGGACAGTTTTAAGGATGATTCACAGTAGACCGTTCCGTGTCCGGGCCGGCCCGTTTTATATAACAGCAAACGCAACGGCCGGCGTGTTTCTCTAGAAGAAAACGGGCCGGCCCGGACACGGAACGGCCTACTGTGAATCATCCTTTACTCGAAGTTGTAGACGATTATATATACCTAGGACAGACTGTCCAGTTAGTTAGGTCCAACTTCGAGAAAGGGGTTCATCGTCGAATCCAACTCGGCTGGGCAGCGTTCGGGAAGCTACGGCACATCTTTTCGTCCAATATTCCGCAGTGTCTCAAGACGAGGCTCTTTGACCAGTTTGTGTTGCCAGTGATGACATATGGCACGGAAACGTGGTCGCTTACTATAGGCCTCATAAGAAGGCTCAAAGCCTCCCAAAGAGCAATGAAGAGGGCTATGCTAGGAGTATCTCTGCGTGATCGCATCAGAAATGAGGCCATCCGCAGTAGAACCAAAGTAACCGACATAGCCCTCCGAACCGCTAAACTTAAGTGGCAGTAGGTGGGGCATATTGCACGTAGAACCGTTAGCCGTTGGGGAGGAAAGGTTCTCGAGTGGCGACTACGTACCGGAGGGTGCGGCGTGGGTAGGCCCCCCACAAGGTGGACAGATGACCTGGTAAAGGCCGCAGGTGTCCGCTGGATGGCAAAGGAATGGTCATTGTGTCACTCTTTGGAGGAGGCTTATGTCCAGCAGTGGACGTCTTTCGGCTGATATGATGAAGATGATTATTTTTGAAAAAAGGATTTCATATTAAAATTTGCCGTGCGTGGTAAAGAGCATGTCATATTGAATGTAATCATTTCTTAAGGGGGTGTAAAGAAGAGTGAAATATTTATGGGAAAACAAATAATTCTAAAGCGAGAATGAGTTCTACGCAGACAAAGTCGCGGGCAAAAGCTAGTAATTCTAAAAATTCCAAAACGAAATTTCTATAAATTATATAATAATCCTAACCAGTTTATCCTTCTTAACCAGTTTATCAATCGCAACTAGTTTCGTACATGACCGAAACAAGTATTCGATCGCAACTGTAGCATTACCATGAGTTTGCAGTGACCGTATTCGCTAGCGACTGCGTAAACAAATCAGTATGGAGAATAAGTACAGCGCCTCTGGTGGTCACTCATAGAACTACAGATCGGTATTCGTACCATGAGTCAATTACACGTTTACTATACTCGCTAACGTTAACTCGATTCATCGAGTAGTTTAATTTACGATACGGAGTGACGTGCCTAACTTCACAGCATACAAAGCTCTCTTTCTAACTATACTGAAAAGACAGAGCAAGGACGATGTTGGACAAAAGGCTAAGTACCCAAGGCTTCCTTTCAAAAGTATAGAAATAAACCTGCTAATTTAAAGTGTCATAGAACAGTAGCACAAGGTCAAACCCCTATTCCTAAGTGTCTTACAAGCGAACCTGAGGGCCAAAGGCCCGAAGGTGAGCGGCAAGGCAAGCGAGGCCGAAGGCCGAGCTCCGCGTAGGGCCGAAGGCCCGAAGCGTCCCATTGCTGAAGGCCCGAAGCGTCCCTTTGCTGAAGGCCCGAAGCGTCCCATTAGAGCGCGGGTCCTCCCCCCCCCCCGTCCCTCCACCCCGGCTACAAGAAAGACGCGAGTGCAAATTCCGCCTTGCAAATCTCTCTCCCGCTCTCCGCTTCCCATAGCAGATTTTCATACTCTCTGCAAACCTCCTCCTCGTAGAGTACAAGTCGCAGTCCAAGACCCAACAGGCCAGGCAGTTACCGCGGGGCGCTCGCGCCCCGCGCACCGCGCAAAAAAACTGGTTTTTTATTTATTTCTCATATCAGCTAGAATTTATCCATGTTATTTGTCGTTCATCTTCTTTCGCAGCCGTCGCTAACATATTCCACGCTAAATAACGCCTTGCCGATATTATTTAGAAAAATAATTATTACAATAATTTATAAAACAAGATCTCTAATAAGCTTTTACGCTCCAATTTGCTAGTGAAATAGTTTACTACAGTCGATACGGTATTTTTCGATAGCGACTGTCAAATTGGTGACTCATGGTACTCGTACCGATCTACGGCAACCGCTACAAAACGTTAGTCGCTAGCGAATATTACGTTAGCGTCTGGCGGCCGCAGTGACCGCGCGGTTGACTCATGGTACGAGCACAATCGAAATCTACTCGAAATGCGTTTATTCGGTAGCGACTGTAGTAACGTAATGTAAGTTTTCGATAGCATCTCATGGACTCATGGTAGCGGTACTGATGACGCATCTCCGGCAACGTACGTTTACGACATATCTACTGACTTAATTTTCATGCTAATTATCAACTAAAAAATAAATTTTAGTTCAGAAATTTAGTGGCCGCACGTCATAACTGGAAAATGAACCAGGTGACCGATGTTCACCTAACAAGGAAAGTTACCCAACTGTCCAGCTCCGATTTGATTTATTTATATATATGTTATAGAGTAGTCTAAAATCACGGACACGTATTTTTTTGTTTGTCATTTCCTCTTAAAATTATATTTTACATAAGAAACACCTTCAAAGTTTCATACTTCTAATGGTTTTACTCATCATGGACCGTGAAGTTTTCATAACAAAAAAAAAACCAAAGTAAAGTGAGTGAAACCATGAGAAGTATGAAACTTTGAAGGTGTTTTTTTTATGTAAAATATAAATTTAAGGGGAAATGATAAAACACGGTTCCATTATTTTTTCATGTTCTCCAACATATAATTAACTAATAATTTGCTTTAACAAAACTCTCTACAGAACTTAACGGCTTTGGTCACTTTTTAGTACTTTGGAAAACAATTTCTCCGAATAGGATGAGTTTGGGCCGCTAAAAAAAATACTTGTCCGTTATTTTAGACTACTCTATAACATATATAAAAACAAATCAAACCGGAGCCGGACTGTTGGGTACCTTTCATTGTAAGTCTTTAATGGTAACTAAGACTCCTACCTAACCTGTTCCGAAAAAAATCTCCTTACGCGAACTTTCCTACAGAGCTGTTGTCAGGCCCAGGATCAAATAGCGTAATTTGAGCTATCGATAAGCTGTTCTAAGTAAATGTCGTACTCGTATATAAAGCTAGCAATCTCAATTTAGCGAAACGTATCCATTAGAACTCATCTTAACTGCAGCGATAAATTTGTTAGTCAGCGCAATGAGAATTGCGGCACGTAGCCATGCTGCAGTGCCGTTTTATAGGATTGTACATTTTCTGATTGCGGAGAAAATTGATGTTATTAAAATCACGTAACTAGCATGTGCCCTGTTTCGATACAAAATGGAAAACAACAAAACCCAACACTCGAGGTTAGTGAAGTGTAAAAAAATCGTGGTATTTTTAAAAAAAGTATTTTCCATACCAGTGCACTAATGGTATCCGGTTCGAAGAACCATATATCCGTGCATAAGTAGTTGTCTCTTTCTTATTTTTACAAAATGTGTGACACGCATATCCTTTCATACTTAAACAAGTTTAGTACCGGTGTTGTTGTCATTTAAATGCTGTCAGTTATAACATAACGTAATAAAATATAACATTTATTACAGCTCAGATAAGGGCCTCATTATCATCGCTCTTGCATATTTTTCTGATTTTAATAATTATGATCACTCACTCTTAAAGCCGACAATATATATGTCGTCACATATGAAGACTAACGAGATATGTTAAAATAGAAGCACTGTACCTTCGTCCTGTTAGAAATTAGAACTAAACGAAAATATCAAGCTTCAGGTCTGTTGCTACTTTTTGCTGGCAAGTATTACGATTACCAGTGATCGGCGTTTTGGATGCCACACCGCGGGATATCAAGTGGAAATGAAAATATGGATACGCGCCACTAAGCCCGCGATTCCGATTAAACTGTTCAAAAAAAGTCTCCCTCCTTGTTAATGTCTCTGTCTATGTCTGAGAACCAAAGAAAAGTAATTACTCTCAGTTGTCCCTCACTTGAATGCTTTCATTAATATAGTGAACTCGGAACAATATTATATTATAATAATAAATAATTATGTCAATTGTATGTCTAAAATATGAAGTAAATGAAAGCTGTTTTGGCTTTGTTTGAATGGCTACTAATAAAAAATTGTTTTATTGAAAATCGTATGTTAAACCAATTTTAGAAGAATTTATTATACTGTAAAAACGTTCTTTCAAAAAATTGACAAACTATCAAAACAAAACCCGTAATCCTGTGGCATATCCATACTTCATAATAGCATAACGAGTGGCATCCAAGTCACGTACTCGTATGACGATTACATATAAGTATAAACGTATAACTAACGTATAAATAAATACGATGGCCTGTTTAGCCTAATTGGTAGTGACACTGCCTCCGAACCTAGAGGTCCCGGGTTCAAATCCCGGCCAGGGCATTATTTATGCATTTAGAACGGCATTGTTCCTGGGTCTTGGATGTTTTCTATGTACTTATATTTAAGTATTTGTTTATCTATATAAGTATATATATCGTCGTCTTGTACCCATAGTACAAGTTTTTTTGATTAGTTTGGGACTAGGTCGATTTGTGTAAGATTGTCGCCCAATATTATTATTATTATTATTAAATACCACCTTAGCATAGGTATAGGTAAAATAATTTATTATTTCAACCGATTCGTGATTTCAAAAGTTCTGTTTGATGATCGAGTCTAAAAAATGAGGCATAAAACGCGCCTTTTCACACCCCATCAACATCCAGACTAAAATGAGTTCAATCCACATTTCAACACTTAAGTGTCAATAGAGGGTAATTTGAAACTCGACGTAAATCCCACGTGATGGATTGATGTTTGATCCTCAACACGGCGTGTTTTCAAATATGCCTAAATAAAACGTTGATCCATGGATCGAGGATCAAAGGGTTGATGGGAGCCATTTTTGATTGGCAGTTGGCACGCATGAGGGATAATGTTGACATGAGGCATCAAAGAGATCAATTTCTCGTTGAAAAGATTTTAAAGAAAATTGGTTGGGCGATTTTTAAATTATTTTCCATCATTGCTTGTAAACAAGTGAGTAATTATGTTTAACATTTTTAAATGCTAATTAAAACGGACACATCAAGATGTAATACGTGTATAAGTCTAATACGGGCGAATCTCTTAACGGTGGTTAGTATAGGACAAAGTAAAGGTAATTAGATAACATTTACTTAAAGTTGCAACAATAATTTTGTCCATACAAAATAATTCAGCCCGCAATGTAATGCAAACACGCTCACGTTGTTGTATTGCTAGTGAACATTTGACATTTCGGTACCGCAACCATGTTTACTGTACATTGCTGCTGAGAAATTTAAAAAATAATTATTATGGGGTCGTAATGAACTGTAATTTAAAAAAAAACTTTTTAATTCATGATTACACTAATGAATACTATGTCCGATTTAATTTATCGCCCGTATTAGACTTACACACTATAATAATATGTAAATTAACTTATTTAAAAAATGAAAAAATCGTTTATTGGTCTCAATCAATGTCTTTACAAATAGGATATTAAGACCTTATAAGTATAGTTCATACTTATGACAGAAGGCCCCGCTGTTCAAGAAACAAGTAAAAAAATGTATACTTACAATAATAATTGAAATAATATCTGTTTCTCAAACATGCAATGCAATTTCGTCATTACGTGCGTTAAAACAGGCTTCCAAGTATCACGTTGCAGGCGGAACACCTCGGGAGGTATTTCATACAAAATTGAAAGCCTAGGCCGGGAAGGTTTTTTTAATTTTAATGTCAATCAAGGTGTCTGTTAATTTGTTTTTTGAGTGGTGTATTTTTTTTATTTCATTGCATATGTTTGAAAAAACTTCTATACAAATATCTGCGAGAAACGTTGGGCCGTGTTTCCCTATTCAGCTTCGCAACGCTTGGCCGTCTATATCTACTTGGCCTGCAACCCTTCGTTTCCCGGCCTCTATAGTAATATACTATATATTATATTTTTGTAATAAAGGTAGGTAAGAAAATATCCTTATTACAAAAATTAATACCTAATAATTTCGTGTTTAGTTATTATTATTACATTTTATGTGTGTCGCCAATCCGCATACCAAGCACGGCGATTATGGCATATACCCAACGTGAATATGGGGGAGGCCTATGTCCAGCAGTGGACGTTCTTTGCCTGATATGGTGGTGGTGGATGTGTGTATGTATGTACAGGTAAATCTTTAGAGACGTTTTTGCATTTGTAGTTGTGACCTCTGTAGCCAGCCTGTAGCCAGCCTCACATACACGTTGACGTGTGTCTGTATACGTGTGTCCCTGAAATATACAAATACTACTACAGATGCAAAAACGTCTCAAAAGCTGTATGTGTGTGTATTTATATGTATGTGCGTGAGTGTGTGTGCGTATGCTTGTCTACTGTGCGCTGGTTTCAGTATTCATCACTTGGCATTGGATTATAATAATAGTTCTGTCTTCTGATAGTTCAGACTAATCAGTCAGTCTAGGACATTTTTTTTACATTTAAATGCACGCAAGAGATGTATGGACAGTGTAGCATAAATCACAATGTATTTAAGATGAGTAGTTAATCAGGATTTATATATTTAAGCATTACAGTTACATTGCATTAGATTTTACTTTTTCAATATATAAAAATCATTTTTAAACGTCAGTAGAGGTGACTGCACTTATAAAAGTAAAGCGTTAAGTCTATGGCAATTTTAAAATTAATGAAAACGAGGGAAAACTTTAATGGGACGAGCATTCAGCTATTTGCAGAGACGCCTCTTGGTCAAAAATGTGTTTTAAAAAAGCAAAAAACAATATTTATTTATTTATTTTAATTTCATACCATTTTCCGGCCGCAACGGTAGGTAGGGCAATAATGATTTTTAACTTTTTAAATTTGCGCTTCGAGTAGTCATTGATGAGAAACTTCACGGACTATTTTGGCAACATAAGGCGATAATTTCCAAGGATATTGGAAAAAGCTCTATTCTTCTTTAAGGTGCAACTGGAAAAAAAGCGAGGAAGAATTAAAATGAGTACACACAATAATTGCTATAGGAGCGTTCGTGGCCAAGCGGCGCCCGCGTACCGCGTGCAGTAGCGAGGTTAAGCAATGTCGGGCTAGGTCAGTCCTTGGATAGGTGACTGTTTTGAATGGTTACTAACTGAGTGCTTCCGTGCTCTGGAAGGCACGTTAAGCCGTTGATCCCGGCTGCTGTCTATGATAGCAGAGTTGAACCAAGTTGGAAGCCTTCGGGTGGCCTGTGAACTTTAAACAGTCAAGTTGCCCACTCACAGGACAAGCCTAATCACAATATGGTCTAGTTTCCCCCTTGGGTTGGAAGGTAAGATGGCAGTCGCTTTCGTAAAAACAAGCGCCTACGGCAATTATTGGGATTAGGTAGCGGACCATGGACATCCTTCAGGATGCAACTGTACTGGGAATAATGCTCGGATGATGATGATGATGATGATGATGATTATACAACAGACTTTCATAAACTACACCTACTCAGTAGTATAAACTAAATAAAATCCTGAATGTGTACCCTAGTTACGAAGCTCCCTTACAACCAGAATAGTAAAAGTTTTCATGTCCAATGTAAAGGAGAAGGTGCCTTATATAATAAAACTTGTACTATGCGGTGCCAGAAACTTTCTCGATTACCTACTTTATTTTATTTTCCTTTTCGACCAAAATTGTCTAAGCGGGGAAAAAAGAGAGCATTTGGTTTGGAAGAATACTTTCAATCCGGTTAAGCTTTCTACTGGAAAAGGTGTTTCGTATATATTTCACGGGTAATAGGTATAAAAACTTATTTAATGGTGGCTTTATATTCCGCCACATCTGTACGAATTATCATCCCCACGTTATGCGCATAAGTCAAGACACGCGGCAACGTGTCCAGCCAAGTTTACCCCAGGAACTGGTAGAACTTATCCAAAACAAATACGCCTAAGCAAAACGTTCTATTCCAGAAACATATGAAATTCGGAATTGCATTTGTACTTTTTAGGGGGTTTTTATACATAAATGTATCAACCTGAAAAATAATCCCGATTAAGGACTCAATGGCAAAAGCGAGTGGGTTATTAATTAAACATATATGTAGCTCCTAGCTCGTAAGTACTGGTTACTTTTATCTTTTTGGGTCGACCATCATAGATATTGATCCGCACACCGAACTATTTCGACTCGTTTAGAAAAGCAAAGCAAAAAATGTTAACGGTAAACGCCGTCCACAGCTTCACACTATTCCAATAAAACGGCTTCCGTTCGTAAACGTTACAAACTCTTCTAACAGCTCGCTTGTCACACCGAGTGACACCCTGCCTCAATAAAGAATCGAACAAGTTCGAAATTGAAAAAGAAATCGCGGCCCGTGCCATGCAAATATCTGCAGACCTACAAAATTACTAAACTCTGCGGAGTTAGTTTTCGAACAGACCGGATTTTGCATAAGTTGTTGGCAAGTTGCTGTGCAATAAAAAAGTTTCAGTTTTAAAATTAGAATGCGTCGGCACTTTTTGGTACGTTTCTCATGGTTTCTTTAAATATTGCTAACTAAAAATATCGCAAATCCATGTATTTCAGTTATTTACGGTACTTACAGCTGGACATTACTAATAGTTAATATGTTAAAAATACAAAAGATACATATGAGTGTCATTTTTTGTAAGAAATTTTAGATCAACTTGACGCACGTTCGATATCGTTACGAAATCACCCCTCTACTAGTAGGTATGTAATGGGAGGTCAATCAAAAAAATGGTCGCGGAATAAAAAGCGTCGTCACTTTTGAACTCTATAAAATGATAACAAATATTTGTGAACTAATGGCGCGTGTTAACTTATTTCCTGCATTTTGCGTTAGTGCGCTACACTACTAAATAGTCACATCATAATAAAATTAAAATTTTCGTATCCATAGAAATTCATATTATTTGTAATCAAAAACATTTTAGTCATGTAAGAATCCATTTCTGTTCCTAAACTGTATGGCCTGGTTAATTTAAGAATGCACCGTGTCCATGCACATACTTAGTACACACCCTGCTACGAGGTGAAAACATATCTTAACTCGAGATACATCTCCATTATAACACGGTGTTGTAATAAGATAAAGTCTTAGACCTTGTCTTAGCTTTCCATCAGGTTAGACTAGGGTCCAACGCAATGCTGCCGGCGAGGTCGCGGATGTGTGCGCAAGCGTTCCCGTGACCTCACCAGAAGGCGGCGAGGCGGCAGATGGTTTTTAGTGGGTATACCGTGGGTCTCATCAGCCTATACGGGAGTCCCACATAACCACTTGGGTCACCCCCTGCGCCCGGATGGTATGCATAATGCATTTTCCCCCCCTTAAAAAAAAGGTCCAACGCAATCCCAATTACAAAAAAAAAAAAAACAAAAATGTTTTTGTTATTTACTCGATTATGAGTCTAAAAGCTAAATCTCGAAACGCACAGAGCGGTTGCGGCGTGTTGCAGGGTGGAGGCGGTTGTGCATTTTGATCTTTCCGACTCTATCGACTGTCGATAGTGTCGATTACTGCTTGATATGTCACACACGCCGCCTCTCTCTCGACCGCGTTCGCTTTACCGCAAAACCGCCTCCACCCCGCAACGACGCTGCACCGCGCTCTGTACACTTCAAACTTAAGTAACCAGCTTAAGCCACGTTACGGAAAAATGTGTTAAAACGTGATTTATAGGTTATAAAATATATTTAAAAGACTGGTGCCAACTGAAATTGTAATTGCCGGAAATCGTAACAACTGCGGATAGGTCGACTCAAAAGAGCTGGCGCGGAAAATGTATGAAACTGTCATTAATTTCATAGACATTCCGCGCTAGCTCTTGTGAATCTACCTATAGGTGAAGGTACATACCATAAAAAAACAGAGAATTATTTCTATTCTACTAGACTAGACCACCCTCTCTTCTGATGCCAGTTTAAGTTATCAAGCAAAATATCGGGTCATTTCGGCATTGCAGGACGGTGAGGAAAATAAACTACGAAGCAGTTCAATTACAGCACTGGTATTGATTACAAAATCAGAATGGGCTATAACATTTAAAATGGCAGATGGCAGTATATGTATGTTTTAAATAAAACAATGCCAATGACACTAGATCCTTGTCTGATACGTCATAATTACTAATTATTAATTAGTATCTCAAACCTTTTCTCTCTCATGTATCTCTTCTCGATGGCCACATTAATTAGTAATTGAAATAAATATTAATCCACTATCTAAAAATGAAACAGGCTCAGATTTATTCTAAAAAGCTTACTTATTTTAGGTTTTTGATCATGAATGCTGATGCATGATGCGTAGAAAATACCTACTAAAGAAGAAAACGCCGGAACGAGAAATGTAGGTCCCAATCTTGAATGCAAATGGTGCCCCGGCCAAACGTAAACGGTTAAAGTAAAAAAGTTTCCGTGTTATCCGACCTGGGGTACCATAAATCACAACAATATTGTGGAAATTTACTTTTTTCACCAAATTTACTTTTCCCCGTGTGTTTCGTGTAAAAGTTCGTGCATTAAAAAATTGGCAGCCTCTTTGCGGGGGGTTAAACTGTTTTGTCCCATTCTTTTATGAGTTTCTCTTTCAATACGCTGGAGTTTGCCGCTTTCGTGCATGAATAAAATCTGCTGCATACTTTTTTGGCGGGGCAAAAGTTTGCGCTAGGGGATTGAGGTAATTTTGAAAATGGTAATGGTGTGGCTCTTTGTTGCGGAGTAAAGTCCGAAAATCCTTGTTGGGGAATTTAACTTACTCTTAAAACGGTAATACTTGTGAAAGTAGGTTATTTAATTACAATTGCTTAAAATCTGTGGTGAGGGTCTTACCTGTTTATTTATTATTAATTAGGTTTAGCCTATATACCATGATAGAAAATAATTGACCTTACTCACCAAAAAATAAATTGTTCAGGAAAACCTTCTATTTGTAATTATCTGCCAATTATTAATTCCCTTTTCGGCACATCTACGATATTTGCAATATACGATTCTTGTAATTGACTTCTGCCTTGTATAGGTGCATCACTATCAAAAAGGCAGAAGCCGAAAAGTCAAGAATGCATGTGAATTATACATTTCTTTTTTAGATCAACATCTTCTATTGAGTGTTGATCATTATAATTCTATTTGAAAAGTACAGCAATAAGATGTTCATGGCATTAGTTCCCTCTTGTGTACGTTAAGATTTATTTTTGAGCAATAAAAAATAAATGCATAATACTAAATCTTCATTTTGTTCACAGTACCCCCCGACATCGTTAGCGACGATACGTCAGGCGATGTCTCCGTCCAAGAGTTGGAGAACGCCACCCTCACCTGCAAGGCCACGGGGCACCCCCCTCCTAAAATCACCTGGAGACGAGAAGACCACGAGCCGATATTGCTGAAGAAGACGCTTTCCAGGGAGTTTGTTAAAGGTATACTTTTACGTGTTTCTTACGTATGACTTGTGCTTTGTTGCTCGGTGCCCCTCATCCTTGATTGTAACAGTGTAGCTGCACTACATAAGCGTCTTGCCGACCGTTGAATTGAAGATTCACTGTGTTGATATCAAGAGACAGCTACAAGTCTTTACTCAAGATAGCACATCGTCGGGAGCTCTAGCTCCTAGATAGCGACCGTACTCAATAATAATAGAAATACTACACTACATATCTGCAGAGGAAACATTATTATTATTAATCATTTATTCATGAAAGCCACATTTATGTATAATGATAGTGTGTTGTGGAAGTCTTTAGGGGAGGCCTATGTCCAGCAGCGGACGTCTTTCGGCTGACATGATGATGATAGTACACAGCCAAACTGCGTAACAGTTTGTTGGCAGAGCATTTGCTCTTGATACACAGTTGTGTCAAAAACATATGGCTAATTTATATTCATGCTATTGTCTTTAGGGACCTTAAAATACCTACTAACATCCACGTTTTTTTATATTATGTTAAGTTAATGTAATCAGGACCAATAATAATGGGTAGTTACATTCTCATTGATTATGGCTACAATTTTCTAATAATATCTTACTGACACTTTTCTTAAAAGTACTTACTTGTTTTAATTTTATCCACAACGTTCGTTCATATACGTTCTTTCCTCTCAATTCTGCGTTTATAGTGCCAAGTTACCCATATAACATTTCATTGCTAATATGTACAGTCACCGGCAATAGGATCTTCCTACACGAAGGCCGCAAAAATATGTGACTCGCTGTTATTTGTAGGGTCATAAGAGCGTGTCACATATTTAAGCGGCCTTCGTGTAGGAAGATACTATTGCCGGTGACTGTACAGACCAGGGACGAGGCAAAAAAGTTCACGGACAAAATGACACCGCATATCATACTCGTAAAGCAAACAAAACTCAAATTTTATTTTAATCATATCATGTCTGCGAATCTGGTAAATAACGAAAGCTGTGAAAAAAAGAAAGAAGCGCAACCGAACTCACAGCACAACTTCAGACGCTAAAACCACAATAATAGTCACTAGAAAACCCCAAAAATACCAATTAATAAAATACTTTCACTATTTCTTCAGCAGCTTTTAATAAATTGATGGCGTAGATAATTATATTGATAGAAGTAGCTGGCGATGGCGTAACTACGTTAAAGAAGGTAATAGCTTTGTAAAGAGAGATAGGTTCAGTGGTAAAAAATAACGATAAGTATGGGATATATTTATACAAATTGCTTGTTAGTTTAAGACCTCCATTGTGTAACTAAAGATTACATGTCAATTACGTATCTATCTTATAATAATTGTGTCCCGTTCGCATTTGGATTTGCGTTTACGAAAGGGGGAGCGCCTAACCTATGATGATTGATGATTTATTTTAATAATATTAATAGCCAGTTACGGAATCCGACCCTACTTAATTTAATGGGTGGTAAATTGGGTAAGTTTTTTGAAGTTCGTCTTAGTATTGGGATCTTTAACACAGTCATTATTATCACGCGATATGAGCATTATTGTAGCAGTATCAAGAATATAATACTCAATTCTTTATTGCACATAATGCTTACACATAGTTGGAATTACATGCTCATATTTTAAGTCTCTCATTATGTACCCTGTTGGGCGCAGCAATTTTGGGTTACACTTAGGCGACTTCCTGACTTGGCGGGGCGGGATCGATATGTCATAGGTATTTTCTTGTCTGACGTAAGCTTACTGATGTGAAATTTCCTCACTTGAAGGATTACTGTCAGTATTACGTTTGCGCAGTACTAACATGATGCGCAGAAGTGGGGCAGTACTGCATTGATATCGGTTGACACTGACAGCTGACAGTTTTCTCGTGTCGTACCGCCTCCGCATCGATATATCAGGAAGGTGCCTTAGTAATAATTACAATATACTATTATTTATGCATATTGAAGCAAACTTTTGAATATGCGATAACATTGACCTCCCAGTATTGATATAATAATCATTGTGTAAACGGGGTCATTGGGGAGGATAATATTCAGTTTTTTAAAGATAGGTAATTTGGTGAATACGTCTTTTATTTCTCCAATTCCGATAATTTGGGCATATTGATTCATAGAGTTCGGAAATATAAATACATTCCCAAATGTTAAAAATAGCTCAGTAACCTTATGCCCTTAACAATAAATTCGTGCTTACATTTTTTGATTACTTTGTCCGTGCATGTTTTCGTACACAGCAACGAAACAGCACAATTCGTTTTTGAAAACATTACACATCCATCCTTTAATTTTTCTAATAGAATAATTAAATACTACATCAGTAATCCGTGACGTGAGACGACATAAGACGTGAGTGACCTGTTTCATTAATATATCAAAGTCACGGGAGTTTTCTATATAAAATTACGTCAGTGATGGTAAAATAATTAGTTTAGTTCAATAATTAAAATTCTTATCAAGAATAGATTGAAAGTCAAGGATACAACTTTTAACCTGGCTTAACGCAATTAAATTCAAACGGCAAAATTAGAATGGTAAACTAATTACATTATCCGCCTCTTGTCGCTTCTAGTGCAAAGGTGCCCATAATGGTGGCAATATTTCCTGTAGACAGCCTTTTGCAACCAGAAAACTAATTTCTATTTAAAACTATAATATATGTCAATTCAGTTGTATTGATTTACATCTCCTCTCAACCCATAACGAATATTATCCGAATTGTGATCGTATTTCTTTTGTCACACAGTTGAAAGTTACGTGGGCAGTTCCCTGCCATTGTGGCGAGTGGATCGCAAGCAGATGGGAGCGTTTCTTTGCATCGCCTCGAATGACGTGCCTCCCGCTGTCAGTAAGAGGATAATTTTACTTGTAAATTGTAAGTATATTCTATCGTCATTAAAAATTCAAAGCGACATTTTTTAAATTAGAATAAGTAAAATCATTTCGTGTTCTTTTTAATGTCAGCATTTACCAATTTAGATTTTGAAGTACTTGTCGTAAGGAAATGATAATAGTGGGATCTGATTCTAAGACAAAATTAGCAGTTAGCCGCAGATGTTAACAACATATGGTAATTAAAAAAAAAGTGATTTCGTCAGATATATTGGCAATAGTCTTGGATCTGACCATAGTCCCGTAAGGAAGTTCGCGTATGTTGTTTTTTTTTTCAGTAATGTTTTATAGGTGGCTATCTGCCACCTGATGTCACATTTGCCATGAATAGCTGGAAAATTTACCAGTTGGTGTATGTCCATCCAAGTCTAAAATACATACTACGACAGTTACTAAACTTTCCTAAAAAAATCTATTAAATGAACTTTAATACAGGACTGTAGTCAGGTCAAAAGGCAATATAGGCTTGTAATTATATGTAATCAAGACCAATGGAAAAGGGCGCACTAGTTTAGGATTTTCATACAAACTGACCCGAATATGAAATCTGAATCGGCACCCATGTTGCTATTTCCCTCAGTATTTGATTTGTTACAGTGACAAACTATAATTTGGGATTGTATAGAAACAGCCATTTCGAATTGTATAGAAATATATTTTTTTATCGAAATGGGTCACAATATGTAACAATGGGTCACAATGGGCAACGTACACATATTTAATGTAACAGTTATAGTGTTAGTTATAGTTTAGTGAGAGACTCTCCCTGATGCAACAACTGGGTAGAAAGATTATACCGAAAACGCAAAAACATTTGAAATGGTCCCCCAAACGCACCAAGACAGAGGGACCCCAGCTTCCATCAATCACAAGCTCCCTAGGTGATATAAAATAAGGTGATCTTTAAGTTTGCCATTTTCTTTCAATATTGTGATTAAGAGGAAACTGTATCTATGATAGCTAGACTTATATATGCTTAAATAACACTGTATAAAAAGTTGTAGTTTTTGAACATACCCGCAATGTTTAATTAATAATACAAGTTTTTTTTTCAAAGAGCTACTTGCTAGCAGCAATGCAATTACATAATAAAAGTTATAATTACTTTAATTAAGCATATAATTAATCTGTGTAGAATCTACAATCTTATTTTAGATTGATATGTAGTACTCGTACGAGTAACTATTTTGTTGACCGATTCCACGAAAGCGTTTTTCTCAAGTATCTTTTTCTTCCGTAAGTACGGAAGAATCAATAAATGTGATTCAAAAAAGGTCAATACATGGAAAATCTTGTCCTGAAACCGAGCTAACAAATTAATGATGGCTCTTATTTACCTTTAGTACTGTGTCTATATATGGTGTAATAAAATGTATAAAACCTTACATTCTTACTTTTGGGCGAAAAGAAGGTTTTATTTATAAGTACCGTTGAGTTCGCCTATGCCATATATCATTTGCCTCCACGAAATCCACGACTCCCTCAACCACGTGGCGATTTTCAACGGTACCTAAAGACATTTAACGAAGACGGTAGAACAAGCGAAGTAATGGGATAGGAAGGCGCCACGTGACATCTTTCTATAAAAATGAGCCCATGCAAAGATTACCATAGGCAACAAAGTGACGCATATCTACAGTACATGATTTGACAACAACACTAACATAAGTTTTTTCACGCAATAAGGCAAAGTGACGGGTCATCATAATCATTTAAGAGCTTAGCTCTTGTTTGTGGAGTAGACACCAATTCACACGGTCCCCGGCCAAGACTTTGAAATCCTTGTACGACACGGCATTTGTTTTTTCCTTAAGTTATGTGACGATTATCGATATTAAATGGTTTAATTAACAATACTAACAACATTTTTTCCACAGTCGCACCAACAGTCAAAGTGCCAAATCAACTCCTGGGAGCGCCACTCGGCACTGACGTTAAACTTAAGTGCTACGTGGAAGCGTACCCTAACACCATCAACTACTGGATAAAGAATAGAGGAGAGATGCTTCTGGATGGGTAAGCAACTAAGTAATATTACGGTATAAATATTTATAATTATGTAGTTTAATAATTCAGATAGTATTGCTCAAAGCAAAATCTAATTTTCCTATGATTGCATCTTGTCGAATCAAAATTTTACCATCAAAACACGATCACCTCAATTTTTATCTTTGTAAAATATGAGAACTAAATGAAACTATCCAATAAAGCTCAGTTTTCCTCGTACACGAACTCCAAACAAAACTTCAATATCAACAGGAATTAGTACGAGCGTGCAGACAATTCTGGATCTTATATAAGAAATGTAATGTCCCGGATAAACACGAGGAGTCATTATGATTCGTAATAAGGGGAAAGTTTGCCTTTTCTAATACAACCCTCCTACGATGAACAGATCTTAATGTCTGTTGCTTCTTTGTTATGTTTCCTACGTATTATTATTATTAAAGTACCGTAACACAGTAGTATAAAGTACTGTGTTACGGTACTTTATACGTAGATATATGTGTCGGGACACAGATGAAATACAAGTTACTTGTCGGGATACACAAATTATTTTCTGTTAATATTGCAATAGGGCATTAAATTGTGTGAATTGTTGAAGTTTAAGATTAACACTTTGTGATTGTGTTAGCACTTCTATTAAATCTAAAACCATGTATTGCTTTGTTTACATTGTTTTGTAAATTATAAGGATGTTTTTGTTGTTTAGATTTTTAAATAAATTATTATTTATAAAAATGCTATTGGATATTTTTGATTTGACTAGAGGTACATAATTAAGCATTCTTTTTAAATATAACTCTAAGTCTTCAGATCCCAATTTACTAAAACGCCGCTATAGTAAATGACTTCATTATTTGTAACTTATCTGGCAATAATTAACATTAATGATCTATATTTATTCTAAATGGCATTAGTCAATTTTAGTAATCTAACATTAATAACACGCTACTTATAAAATTGGATTTGATGACAATTAATGTGGGCCTGGATTCAATTTAATTTCAGAACTCGAACAGAAATAATTAACCATAATTACACTTGCCATAATTTTAAAAATTAAATGCCTTATATAAGTTAAATGTTTGTCGTATTAAATGACAATTAGTTAGTCATTTGGATTTTTCATTTAAAATTAATTTGTGTCTGTTTTTGGTCCGTGGTGTTTCGACTTGGCATTTGGGGTGAGGCCTGAACATTTAAAAACTTAGTTTATTAAGAAAATAAAACATACATTATAGTACAAACTATATTTAAAAAAAAAACTTTTATAAGCAATCGACGCTAACCTAAGTTGCCCGGGGCATGTTCCCAGAACGCTCGCCGCATTTCCTTGTTGTATTGCCAGGCTCAGCGTCTGTGCGAAGTAAGAGCCCGCCCTAAGATCACCTGAGACCCCGATCAGTTGTGAGACACTTTTTTCACTGAAGACCGAGGTCCCAGGGTCTCAACTGCAAGTGCCGGAAATACGTAATCGTAGAATATAATAATAAAAAAAACATCATCCTCCTCGCGTTATTGGTCTGGATGTCTGGGGTCCGCTGACTAATCCCAAGAATTTGATATAATATGAAATATATATATATATATATATATATATATATATATATATAGTAAAAAGTGATATTTATAATGTCGTAAAAGTGTTCTGTGGTGATCGAATTAGGTTACTTCCGCATTTGACGGTGCGGGGTCGGTGCGGTTATCAGTAACACTTTAACTACCAGCGATTTCGTAGCACAACGCTCGTAGCCAATAACATAAGAAAAACTGTATGTAGCGGAAAGCGGCTACGAGACGAGCGCCTACGTAGCGGGCTCCTGGCACTTAAAGTGGTAAACTATCAGCTGTCAGCTGTCAATAATACTATACTTCGCAAAATATACCGCTTAGTAACGAAATACATGCGAATTCAGTGTGCTGTCGGTAAAGTAGAAAATACGGCGTACATACAGGTTGCGCCCCACCAAGTCAGAAAATATCTTTAGCTCTAATTGGTATTCTGATGCACGAAAATACAGACTGCTAAATTTTATAAATTTATTTATTAAAGCTTTTTTTATTTACGAATCATAAGATCTTCGAGAAGAAAGTACAGTTTCCAATTTTACAAATCATCATCATTGACTTGGACAATTTGTTGCAGGCCAAAATACACGATAAGGGAAGAGAAGTCATCATACAAGGTGTCGATGTGGCTAACTATCCGGCAATTTGCCCGAAGCGACATCGGTACTTACAACTGCGTGAGCACAAATTCGTTGGGCAAGAGTGAGGGAACCCTGAGGCTCTACGGTGAGTGTACATAATTTGCTACCTACATATTTTTTCTTTTTAAATTACATCTTTTGGGTGACACCAAAAAAAAACTACATACTTACTTTTCAAATTTTGGTCAGAATGAAATTAGGACTGACTCGTATCTTTGTTGTTGGGGTATATGCCCCTGTAAACCTGGGTACGAGAACATCACAGTCGACCCAGGAAGAGGGAAAACAGTTCTGGGAGGAATTAAGGGATGTCACAAGTAGATGTAAGGATAATGAAAGGTTGATTATGTTAGGTGATTTTAATGCATGGGTAGGGGTAAAGCGAGATGGATTTGAAAAGGTTCTGGGTACTTACGGTGACGAGAGAGTGAATGAGAATGGTGAGAGTTTGTTAGATATTTGCCTCAAGAGAAATCTTTTTGTGACAAATACAATGTTTGCCCACAAATGGATTCATTTGTACACGCGTGAGGCGGAGAACGTAAGAAAGAGTATGATTGATTTTGTGATAGTGGACGAAAGATTGAGGAAGAATGTTCTGGACACTAGGGTGTATCGCGGGGCCGGAATAAATACAGACCACTTCCTGGTGATGAGCCGAATGAAAGGGCTGTTTCAAGGATGGCGGCATCGACCTCGTATATTCACTAGTGTTCTGGAGAGAATAAAAGTAGAAAATTTGCAAGAGGAAAGTGTGGCTGATGAGTATATTCATAAACTAAAGGAAAATCTTAGAGAGATAGATGATATATGCGAGATTGATCAACTATGGAATGGTTTTAAAGATAAGCTTGTAAGTACAGCCAGGGATGTATGTGGTGTGAAAGAAAGGAGCAAAGGGAAGAAGAAGAAGAATGTATGGTGGGATAAAGAGGTACAAAAGGCAGTAAGTGAGAAGAAGAAAGCGTGGCTAGATTGGTTGGCGATAAGAGCTGACCAAAGAAGTCAAAAAGCCACGCTTGAAGACGTGAGTGAAAGGAAAAGTAACTATAAAAGGTTGAATGTTCTGGTAAAGGAGGTAGTTAAAAGAAAGAAAGATGAACAGAATGATGAGATGGATCAGAGGTTGTCTCAGGATTTCCGGGCAAACATAAAGTTTTTCTGGAAAGCCATTCGACTAGCCAGAGGTAAAACTCAGACCTCAGAGCTAACCTCACAGAGGAACTACAGTATGGGATACTTCAAGAAAAGAGTGTATAAATTTTTAAAGGGTCGGCAACGCGCATGTGACACCCCTGGAGTTGCAGGCGTCCATAGGCTGCGGTGACCGCTTACCATCAGGCGGGCCGTACGCTTGTTTGCCACCAACGTGGTATAAAAAAAAAAAAAAAAAAACCTCGATTAGAGACCAGCATGGAAGTTTATTGAATGATGAGGAATGCATATTAGGGAGATGGAAGGAATATTTTGAAGGTTTGTTTGAGAGAGAAGAGGAAAATACGTCAGGAGTGAATGATAATGCACTGCCACATGAGGAGTGTAGTATTAGTATGGATGAAATTGTAAAAGCTTTGAAAGGAATGAAACCAGGAAAGGCAGCGGGGTATGATAGAATTTCAGTCGAGATGCTGAAGGCTGGGCAAGGCGTCGTAGCAAGTCAGTTGTATCGCCTTTTCAACTTATGTTTTAATACCGGCATAGTTCCAAAAGATTGGTGCAAGGCGGTCATCGTGCCACTGTACAAGGGAAAGGGCTCACAACTTGACTGCAAGAACTACAGGGGCATTAGCTTACTCAGCATCGTTGGCAAATTATATGCGAAAGTGTTGATTGAAAGGGTAATGCAAGAAACCGATGAGAAAATATGGGATGTACAAGCGGGATTTAGGAAAGGTATGGGATGTACGGATCAGGTCTTCTCTTTACGATGCATAGCCGAAAAATATTTGGCCCAAGGTCAAAAGGTCTATTGCGCGTTCGTGGATTTGGAGAAGGCCTATGACAGAGTGGTGAGGAATGAACTTTGGTCGGTACTGTCCGGATATGGAGTGAGCGACCATCTCATTCAAGCTCTGAAATCTCTCTACGAGGATTCCTCTGCTTGCGTGAGAGTAAACGGGTCCTACACTGAATGGTTTAGCATCGAAAAGGGTGTTAGACAGGGATGTGTAGCGTCACCGTGGCTGTTTAATCTATTTCTGGACAGTTGTTTGCAAGATTTGAAAGACGATGAATGTGGGTTGGAAATGAATGGGTTGCTTATCAAATGTCTACTCTACGCCGATGACCAGGTTTTATTAGCGTCATCGGCTGAGAAGCTACAGAAGATGGTAACTAGCATGCACAGATTATTTTCGAGAAAAGGAATGAAAATGAATGTAAGCAAGACGAAAGTGATGGTATTTGAAAGAGATGAGTGTATGACAGTTTGTGAAATTGCTGTAGATGGAGAGAGGTTGGAGCAAGTGGATGGGTTTGTGTATTTGGGGACTTTGTTCACGAGAGACGGTAAGCATGAAGGAGATATTGAAAGGAGAGTGATAGCTGGGAATCGAGTGAATGGGGCACTTCACGCCTTTATGAGTAGCCAGAAAGTGTCAGAAAAGGCGCGGCTGGCCGTGCATAGAGGAGTGTTGGTGCCGACACTAATGTATGGTAGTGAAAGTTGGGTGTGGCAGAAGAAACATCAGAGTCGAGTGAATGCAGTGGAAATGAGAGCGCTGAGAAGTATGTGTAGCGTTACTTTGAGAGATAGAGTGAGAAACACCGTTATAAGACGGAGGTGTGGAGTGAATGAAGATATAGTGACGAAAATTGAGAAAGGTATGCTAAGATGGTTTGGACATGTAGAGAGGATGGATGAAAGAAGATTGACAAAACGAGTGTATGAAGGAAGAGTGGATGGAAAAGTTGGAAGGGGAAGACCTCGGCGAACGTACTCCGACCAAATCGGAGACATTCTGCAGAAAGGCCAGGTCAGGAGTACCCTAAATCGGCGCGCATGCATGAAGAATGTTATGAAAGTTCATGAAGCGAAAGTTGTATGTCAGGATCGTAGCAAGTGGAAATCCGTGATCTCTGCCTACCCCTATGGGAAACAGGCGTGATTATATGTATGTATGTATGTATGTCTACGGATCCTAAAAAGCGGTCTATTTGACTGTGTGGTTAAATGACACAATGTATCAAACTCAAGTGCGCTTAGTTAAAATAGATTTTTAATTTCAGTTCTTTTTTCACAGAAATCAAACTAAACTCCTACAACGAAGACTTCAGCAATCAAATCAGCGTAGCTGGAGGTACGTATGTTTCCCATTCCCTTGCTTCCGTGGACAACAACAATAACTAATGAACGAATCTGTTTAACTGTGTATGCATATACAGGTTGTTTTTATTTAAGTTCGTTATTGCGGGGGCATATTCCTGAGATGAAATAAAGTAATCCTCTTAAGACTCTAGTATCCTAATTCTTACCATTTCGAAGGTAAATAAAGTAACAATTTTCGCTAATCAACACCCCTATTATAGTATAAAAGATCTTTAACTATCAAACAATGTTGATTTTTTAAAATCCTGTAATGGCATAAAGTTCTAACTTTTCTAACACATTTACTTGACTTCAAAACCTAAGTACGTAAAGGTGACCAATCTGGGGCGCTACCGCGAACCGAAAACGAAGTATATCCCTCTCTGTCGGTCGAATACGCTAGTGCGACAGAGAGGCAGATATTTCGTTTTCCGTTCGCGTTAGCGCCCCTGTGTACCTGTCATAGCCGCCTATGAGTGTGTGTGTGGTTTTATTGACGTGCGTGTGTCATTCCAATTTTGAATATTGTCATACTTGACATTAACTTTTGCCTAACTCCACGTTAACTCTTAAGGCCCTTTTGCATTCGTCCTTAGTGATATAATTAATTATATTGTATAAAAATGAAAAATATATATTTTTCTTGAATTTTGAAGAACTAAATATGCTACGCCGTTTCTATGGGTATACACGGCTATATGCCTGAAGGAAAGGAAATCAATAAAAACACCCTGTATAGTCACTGGTACCAAAGTAGAACCAATATGGCGTCATACCCGTGGATTCACTAGTGCGCATGCCCAGATAGCTGTTGCTATGGATCGCAAATTTCCTCTTCCTCCTAAAATAAAAAAGACAGCTCTTTTATTCTGGAGTCGCAAGCGTCTATTGGCTACGGTGTCTGCTATCCTGCTTACCATCACGCAGACCACCACTGTAGTACAAAAAAGTGTTAAACATATACATTCTCCTGCTATGCTCTCAAGATCTTATTGAGGTAATTTTATTCACAGTATAAAAACCTTTTTGAAGTATTTTATCAAATCCCCAATTCGTATAATTATCCAACATTTTGTATATTGACTGAAGTTAAGTACCAACTACCTTCCAATTATTATCTGAGCCACATAATACGTAATACGATAATATAATAAAATAACAAGCTGCAGTTATGACGGTTACTTATACACTTTAATCACGCTTCAGGGCTACCATTAATTATAGACACAACTTATATTTTTACAGTGAATCGCCTTGGGCTAAATCTATATTTCCTATCTTTGTTTGGGTCCACTTAAATACCTTTTTTTTTTTCTTATTCCATATCCTTAAACGTAAAGTAATGCGTATTTTAGTGATGGAAAACATACATTATTAAAACGGCGATGTTATTTTATTAGTTTGACATTTTGGGCATAGTTATCTTTAACTTGTAGATATAATATTCGACATTTAGAACTACGCAACCATGTGGGTAATAAAATATGCTTGCACTGTATATATACTAAATTAGCAAAAAATAGTATTTTGTAGTTTTTTTTTTACTGGCTGATCTTTATCTAAAATGTTATAAAAATGACTGCTTTTGCAAAACATAGTTAAACGCATTACCAGTGATTTCAAAAAATGAATGACATTAACAGGTTTTCCAAAAACTTTGAGGTTTCTTTAAATTAAAAGTTCTTTTTTTTAAATAAAACAAGTACTGTACAGGAAAAATATTGCTCATATTTCCGATGGTATCAGGCAAATAGTAAATCGTTAGATATATTAGCAGCCTAAGATGTGGTTGTAGCACAAGTGGGTCTAGTTAAGGAATAATGATCCAATCTTATTTTAGTTTCTTATTTTATGTTTTACTTTGCATGGTCTGGACACTTTTCGCTAAACTACCTAGTTGGTTACTAAGTTATGTTACTGTAATAATCCTTATCTACATAAAATATACTAACGAAAGTTAAATAAATTATATATTAAAATGAAGTACACACAATCAGGATTTACATTTGTCAATTTCATTCAAAATGGCCTCCTTGGGCCTGAACACAGGCCTTCAGACGACGAGGCCAGTCATCAATAGCGGCACGCACGGTTGTCATATCTACTTAATTCCGTCACTGTCTTGACTATGGCCCGCTTGAGGGAGTCAAGATTTGTGTGGGGTTTAGCACAGGCTTTCTCCTCAATAACCTGCCATATAGCATAATCCACGGGGTTGAGGTCCGGGCTGGAGGAGGGCCTGTCTTCGTGGGCAATGAAGTCAATTTTGGTGCTTCGAAACCAGGCTTGAGTTGTTTTTGCCTTATGTGCAGGGGCTGAGTCTTGTTGAAAGACCCAGGGCTGGTTTTGAAATAGAGAGTGGCTTAAAGGCTTCACTATTGGTTCCAGAACGGTTTACTGGTAAACTTTAGCCCCAGTTTTGACACCTTTTTCACAGAAATGGACCTGTGTTAACCCTGAGTATGACACACCTAACCAAATCATGACATAAGAGGGATGATGGCCTCGTTGCACTCTGTCATTCTGGCGGTTACAACATTCTTCAATGGTAAAATTTTTTTCGTCTGTAAATAATATATTTCGGTGGCCATTTTGTGCGTACCGCTTCAGTAGCACGCGAATTCTATTCAGCCTCATAGTCTTCAATCGTCCATTAAGCAAATGACCTTTCCGTCTACGATAAGCGTGTAGTCTAAGGTCTTGATTGATAACTTTTTTAAGGGAGCTTTTCTTCACAGACATCTGAATTGCCAACAACTTTTGCTTCCGAACGGGGTTTCTTGCGATTCTCGCCTTCACTGCCTTTATTAGAGCTGGGGTCCGAACGGTGCGTGGTCTTCCAGACCTCTTGCGGTCATCAAAGCTCAGGGTACTATTGTACCTATTAAAGGTACGATAAACGAATTGTTTGTTGATTTTCAGATTTTGAAGCAACTTCAAAATCACGTTTGGTGGATGCCCGCATTTGTGCAACGCAATTACAGCGACACGATTTTCTTTTAGACCCCAATCCATTATAAATATGACGAGATAAGTGTTGTGTGTGCTATAAAATTATAACTGACAACCCGCCATTATATGTCATTTTTTATTTTTCGGTAGCATTTGTTTTAACGCAAGAAAAGAGTTTGCAAATCGAGTAACAGAACTTAGTAACCAACTAGGTACGTCCAGTGATACCTCTGCCGTTCTCATAATCTGCGTCGCCTTCTCGAAAGACACAAGCTCAACTTTGTGCGTGCCTAAGCTAGAACAACGTCTTTCATTACGAAGCGGGTATATTATGTTACCGTAAATGGTTACCGTATTTTATATGTACTCCTTATAATAAACAAAAGAATCCTTAGCTATTCAAGGTATGTAGGGACTAGCGAGAAGAGAAAATTATGATTGCTTATGTATAGGAGTTTATAAAAACAAATGTCCGGGATATTTAGATAATTTGTCTCGATAAAATAATATCATAAAATGATTCCTTTCTATCTTGGATTCGTAAGCCAAAGGTGCACTTCAACATAGGTACAATCAGCTGCAGAGAAACGTGACCGCGCTGCATACAACTTCTATGCGGGGAGTCACGTTCCTCTGCAGCTGACTGTACGTAGTTTAATATTCGTAAGTCTTAATTACTGTTTGATATTAATAAGTTAAAGGTCTCAGTGCTTGAAACTGATTAAATACATGATTTTTTTTATCTTATATCAAAATAATAGAGGTGAACAATAGGTTTCGACTATTGGGTATTAGTTAGTTCTCAGACTGTCTGAAGTTATCATTTGTATCATTCACAAAATGTTCTATAAGTATAGGTAGATGTGAGGATGAATGCTACGATTTCCGAGGAATCTTCTCCCTCATACACTCCGATTGTGAAACAATGTATCTGCCGAGATTTTTTCGAGGGACAACATGGGGTTCTTCAAGTGCAGGCGGGACGTACGCTTGTTTGCCACCGACCTGGTAAAAAAAAGTACTGTTCTGTGCCTAACATTGTGACAGCGCAGCGCTGGTTTTCAGTTCGTCCCTTTTTTAATTGACTGACTATTTACAAAAAATAAGTAAGACAGTAAAAAACCCGGCCAAGTGCGTGTCGGACCAAGCATAAAGAAGGGTTCCATACTGACACCTCCTAAACTACATTTAAAACCACTATACAATACATTGAATCAAAAAAGGTGGTATCTCCGAAGGAAGCTAACGGAAAAACCGTTAGACCTATCCTGTTCAAACCAAAAATTGTTGGAAGGATTTATTAATGTACACCATCTTGATTTTTTCAGAATTGTAAAGTTCATAGTTTGGAAATTAGAGGGGGTTTTTTTAGAAACGTCTAAGTATGTCATTTTTGAAGGCCTGTCCATAGATACCCCACACGCCTATGTGCATATAAAAAAATTTGACCTCCCCGCCCCCTGTTACATGTATGGAATGCCCCAAGTTTTTTTTTCGTAATTTTACATCATATTTCTATAGCGGTGTATAGCATACACCGTTCTACCAAATTTCATAATTGTCGTACTCATAGTCTCCGAGTAAATTCCGTTTTGGCCATTTTGGCTACGGAACCCTAACAAGGAAAAGAAAAACACTAAATTCTATGAAATTTTTAAACTTTGGAGAAGCACAAATTACTTATATATTAACTCTATGTTTAGTTACATTTTATGCCTTCATCTTCCGATTGTTAACTTAGTAAAAATATGCTCAATATCCGCTTAAACGCTGTGAAGGGATTTGATGTTACGTAATGGCGGTGGTGTCGTTCTAGATCTGGAAAGCCAAGTGGTTAAAACTACCCCATATATACCCGCTGTTTTATCACGGTGGAACTTTCATTTTGAATGTTCAGAAGCTTACTGCGAGTGTTTGGGCCATGAACGTCTTTCATCCACGTAATTTTATTAGAACATATATTTCTTTTTATAACCTACTTTTCGGACCAAAGTAGGCTACGTTCAGCCAACAAAAGGGTATATTTTGGCTGCGGCAATAAATCAACATTTCGATATTGATGTAATTAGAAATCGACACTATTGACATTGACAATAATATCTTGTTACTTGGAAATGACACAGTTTAATTTCGTCTATTTCCGTCAATACAAATATGTACTTTGTTAAAATGAATACCTCCATTACCCATTTATTTGAGTCATTTTAGATCACCGCAACTCAGTTACCAAAACATACTCAAAGAAAACCACGTTTGTGTCCAATGTCTTTATTGTGTTGTTTTCCCATCATTTTCTCACACATTTCAAATAATAATAATAAGTTATTAATTTAAGAAACAATGGTAAATATTTATACATTTCATTAACCCCTATAGAATTTGAACGTCAGTACGTGTGTCGCTAATACTTGCAATAGGTATACCTAGATTGATTTATTAAAACTGTGATTACTGCACTACACTACACAACTGCTACCAACCTACCACTGTGATTTGCAACTGTTTATTGATAGGGTTAACTTCATAAAATATCTTGAGAACATCGACTTCATGGCATAACCACATAGAGTATCTGAACGGCTGGATTATAAAACTAAAAGTATGGGTATTTAGGACACTTTAAAACGTTACCTTTCCAGGCTTACTAAAACAAGTATATGTGTCGCCGAGTTTCTCACACCGGTTCTTCTCGTGTCAGAGGTTTATTTTTCCGAACCGGTGGTAGTTTCTTGACATTCATAGGTGCATGTAGTTATGCCTAATTTGAAGAATTAATTACTTTTACTTTCCCAATCGATCAAAACCTCATCATCATCATCATCATCATGTCAGCCGAAAGACGTCCACTGCTGGACATAGGCCTCCCCCAAAGACTTCCACAATGACCGGTCCTGCGCCACCCGCATCCAGCGGACACCCGCGACCTTCACCAGGTCATCAGTCCACCGTGTGGGGGGCCTGCCCACGCTACGCCTTCCGGTACGTGGTCGCCACTCGAGAACCTTTCCGCCCCAACGGCCATCGGTTCTACGTGCTATGTGCCCCGCCCACTGCCACTTAAGTTTAGCGATTCGGAGGGCTATATCGGTCACTTTGGTTCTGCTGCGGATGGCCTCATTCCTGATGCGATCACGCAGAGAAACTCCCAACATAGCTCTCTCCATTGCCCTTTGGGTGACTTTGAGCCTTCTTATGAGGCCCATAGTAAGCGACCACGTTTCAGTGCCATACGTCATCACTGGCAACACACAGTGGTCAAAGACTTTTGTCTTGAGACACTGCGGAATATTGGACGAAAAGATGTGCCGTAGCTTCCCGAACGCTGCCCAGCCGAGTCGGATTCGACGATTAACCTCTTTCTCGAAGTTGGACCTACCTAACTGGACAGTCTGTCCTAGGTATACGTAATCGTCTACAACTTCGAGCGTAAAGTGTCCGATTGTTAAGGGAGTTGGTGCGACATGGACATTTGACATGATCTTCGTCTTGTCCATGTTCATCCTTAGACCAACTCGCTCGGAGGCTTTACTGAGGTCACTGAGCATTGTACTTAAATCCTCCATGGTCTCAGCCAAGACTACTATATCGTCAGCAAACCGAAGGTGAGTGAGGTAGTCGCCGTTTATGTTGATGCCTAGCCTTCTCCAGCCCAGAGTCTGTAATTCCGTCTTCACCGGGTGCCCTGTTGTTCTTCAGCTGCTCAAAGCCTACTGCATCCTAATTTGGGGCGGAGCGAATAAAACTAAATTATTAGAAGTAGAAAGAGCTCAACGGAGTTTGATGTAAGTTTTCTTAATAATTTACATATCCAATAGCCGAATTATATAATGAGAGTGACTTGTTATCCCTCAGAAAGCTATACATAGAAGCTTCTGTACTGGAACTGCATAAGAACCTGAAACATAAATAAGATACAGGAAACCCACGCAGATAAAAACGTAATGTTGTCGAAGCTCCAGTGACAAAATCAAAATTTGCTAAGCGGCAATTTGATGCTCAATCTATGAAGCTATACAATTATTGTTAACCAAAAACTAACCATCTACCCTCTGATAAATTATGATAATTACGTTAGAATAAATTATGTGATTCCATTTAGATTTTCCTTAATTGTAATGATAAGTTAATCAAATATAGTTCATTGGTTATCTCCACTCCTCTTTCCTGGAAGAGCGGGCTCTCCTGACACAAGTACCTTTGTACTTAATAGGAGATCCCAACCTTTATAATATGTAACATTGTTATTAACCAACAAAACAACTCCAAAACCATTTTATTACATGATTTTATAAATTTTTACTTTTCCGATCACTAAAAATTCATCTGTTCATCTAGCTAAAATGCATAGAAACATGAAATTCTAAATGAAACATGAATGCATGTTGTGTGCACGTGATATATATAGATTTAAAAACATATTGGACTTTTACAAGTTTTTTCTCGTCAATACCATGCACACTGAAAATATTTGATTTATTCCGACGATGAAAGCAAATTAATTAGTTTATTTTAGAACAAAATTGGAACTAAAAAAAAAACTAACTTATAATGGCATAGGGCGCAAAGTGTCTTTGAAATTTGATAGAACTAGACAATATGTTATTTCCGTTTCGGTTATTTACATAGGTACCTACCGATGTAAAGTGGCAACCGTGTACACTGTCTTCTCGAATATCTCACGATTCGAAATGATTGCCATGCGATAAATAATAATAATATCTATGTTGCTTTTAAAATATATATTTTGTTCTCAGGAAAAAATACCAGTTTTTCGATAGTTATAATGGAGTAAATGCCTTAAGAGACAAATCATAAAATCCCTTTTAAAAATGACATAAAAATAACCTTTATCCTGGGATCAGCACATAATATATGCACCTATTCTTCATAATATGATAATGAAAAACTATGTAAAGATACCACTTGTATGAGCTATGTAAGGTTGTCTGTAAGAGATCGCTCTTTAGCGATAAGACCGCCTGTTGTTTGCCTCTACTTACTGTAATCACATACTGTACTTCTCCTTTAATTGAGGTGGCAATTAAGAGTATTTCTTTTTGTACCATAATAATATTTAGGTAAGCACCCACACGCTGACTCCAAAAGCAAATAGGACATGACACGAGCTAACCTTTTTTCCTGGAGCTACTGATATGATCCTATTAATGATTTTTTTCTGTCACAGGTCTCACAGAAGCAGCAAAAGGAAACTCCACGAATAAATTACTGTTCAAAAGGACTTTGTTAACCATATTGTTTTGTTATTTCACAAATGTTTACATGTTCACGTAGTCGTTATAGATGTAAATAGGTGTTAAATGCTGTTTGCGTGGGTAATGAAGAACATTGGAACATGTATCTAGTCGCATGCCACGTGTTACCTAGGCACTAAGGGCATTATGAACTCATATAAATGTTGAAATAGTAGTATTTGGTCATCATGAACCACCATTTAGTGAGTGGGACAGAACATACTACTAGAACTTTACATGTTACCAAAATGGATTTTAATGGATTTATTCATTTGAGAGCTACGATACAACAGACAAACGCAAATGTACAATACAATAAAATACTTACTTTAAGTTGTTCATAATTATGGCAACAATTTTCCATCTATTGAATATGATACCGATACAACGCTTTTCGAGCCAAGGTATTTAAAAATTGATTCCAATTCGATATTTTTCTGTATTTGGTCCGTAATATTAAAATATAACGGATTTACAACCTCCTTGTTTTTGTAAGTATTGTAAGAATTAAGAAATATTTAAAAAAGGTGTGGCATGCAACATAACATAAACAACACAGAATTCTGCCACCATGTTCTACCTGCATTAGCGGCACGTAAGATAATGTATGCTTTAAAAAAACGTAATTCAATTACATGGTTTCAATTTTTGTAAATAGTAAATGTAAGATGTAATTATGATGACAACGATTCAAGTATCTTGTAGCTCGTGTAACCGACTTTGCTTAGAACCGCCAAAATAAAGTATTATTATTTCTATTTTCGTGGGTTTATTGCAAACACTATTGTAGGTACTCATGACTTTCAATTTTCGGAAGTATATACTCACTAGGTATGGTATATTTTGTCAAACATAATCATGTAAAAACCGACTATTATAAGTGTAAGATTTCTACTTACGTTTAGTTACAGAATTTATACTCTTATTATGTTTTTGTTTTTAGTTACCATACTTGTAAAGCCATAATCTAGTCAATGTACAGATTATATTAACAGAAAAAACGAATTAATGTTTCAATCTATAAAATTAAGAATCTTGAAATTCTTATAGTATTTTAAATAGAGTTCAGTTTTAAGGAACAACCTAATACCAAAACCTTGCGTATGTTGGGAGACGCATTTTACACGTAAGATTACGTTTTGCGGCTGAAATCTGGCACTAGAGTATTTTAAGCTCAAAAAACGATATTTCATTGAACAGCTTGACATCGTGTTGTTGTATGGAGTTACTGTTATTGTTTATAATAGTGTTTGTAAAACCCGAATCTGTAAATCATCGCTCGATAATAAGACTGTTTAAAACAAATAAATAATGTCAAAGTATACGTTGTTGTTGTATTATTTATTATCATGTAGGTACCTACAGCCGGTATATCTATCTATTAGATTACACATCGTCAAATACTATATACCAATATAAACAAAAGTCGTCCACTGCTGGACATAGGCCTCCCCCTGAGACTGCCACAACAACCGGTCGTGGGCTGTCCGCGTCCAGTGGACTCTCGCAACCATAACCAGGTCGTCACCTCGTGGTGGGCCTTCGGGGGGCAACGCTGCGGTACGTGGTCGTCACTCGAAAACTAATCTAATCTAATCTACCTTGGTTATTTTGAGGACTTCGTCATTTCTGATTTCTTATTATAAGTATAATGACATTAGGTACCTAAACCTAACCGTTCTTCCATTTATTTATTCGCATAAGATAGAGTAGGTACAAAAGATGTTATTAAGACATGCTATATAGAATCATCCAGCAGCCTATGTCCAGCAGTGGACGATTGCGGGCTGATGACGATGATTCTAAAATACTCTTCAATACGAGTATTGTAACTGGTTGTTGCATTTTTATCGGTTAAGAGCGTAGCGCTACAAAATTGTCGGTCAACAATTTCGTAGCGCTATGTCCGTATGCAGGAGGAAGCTCCTACGAGACGAGCGCCCATCGAGCGGGTTCCGAGCACTTAGTGTTAAAGAAAACCGTGTCAAAGAATATGTTCAGTCAAGAAATTTGAATGTTTGTCACTTTTGGACTGTATTCCAATGGGAACATAGTACTTTATACCTTTATACCGTTATGCCAAACATACAAATTCCTCTTCTGTACAGTCAGCATTAAAAGTAGCTACGCATTTGAAAAGTTCAAGTCCTTATTATAACGGAATAAGAGCTTATGATCCCTTCATATGCGTAGCTACTTTTGATGCTGACTGTACAACATGCTACAAACTAATATAGGTATAACGGACCTTATAATGACAGGAAACTACGTACCGTTACTACATATACAATATATAACGTACATAGATCGTACCGTTATTTTTAAACAACCCTAAACGCTGCCAGACTACTCACGTGTCGCATACAGCGGCTCAACTAGAAATCTACCTGTCGTATTTCAATTTGTGTTAATCGGTTGCTTCTACACGCGCCCAGCTAAAGCGTCAGAAACAGCGCACAACACATTGATATCAAATTGTATTGTAAAACTTAAATCTCTAACCGACCTCCAGAATGAGTCCAAACATAAGTACTTATTCATTTCCCGCTCCCACGTTTTACTCGACATTCCGCACACAATTGCACATGCATTCTAATAATTTAGTATTTTCCGGCATCCAACGCAAAAGAAAGGAAGTGAAATTTATTTGATAAAAAATTCACTTGGAGCGTTTTTGTTTCGCCCCACCGGCACTGCAGGAAAGTGCACCTGCGACCGGAGTCTAGTTATTGTCGGGGGTATTGCTCCATTTTAGTTTTTGCGCCTTTGCACTTTTGTATTAAAATAGTTTCCGATTGGGAATTACAGTGCTGTAAGTTGGAAAATCAAAATGAATTCGCTGTCGATAATTTGGGAAGTTATGCCTTTTCAAGCTGTCAGCGCTAGGTATCGTGGAGGCGGGAAACATAAGGTTAGTAAGTAGACGTACTCGTATTAAATTGCTGGTGCCAATAAACGTCAAACGCCAGTGCTGGACTGGCAATGTATCGTTTATTCGGATACAGTTGGACTGGAACGAAAATATATTTATATGGAGCCAGTAGTCTGCCAGCGCTGGCTACAGGGAGACTGGCACCAGCAACTGGATACGTCTAATTTATCCTTAAATGCTTATTAGGTCTTCTTCTTGGTCGTATCCTCAGCTCTGAGGGACGTGACGACATGGGTGACTCTCCCGACCACCGCTCTCAAGGTCGTTCGGTTTTAAATCTTTTGTATAGTCTAACTACGTAAGTAAGGCTGTCCACCATTTGTATTCAAAGGGCCTACGCTAGCTGGCACGGGTGCACGGAGCGGGCGGTCGCCTGCGGGTGGGTACTCGCTCTATGCAACCCGCCGCGGGTCAGCGCCGCTCATACTATTTTGCGATAGGCGTGCGCCCGTTCCACATCCGTGTAATCCGCGCCAGTTAGCGTAGGCCCAAAGAGTTCCTGAAACCTTGGGACAAATGGATGTTCAGTCTTGAGCCTTTTGTACAGTCCGACCAAGCAAGCAAATCTGTCCAACATTTATACTCAAGGAGTTCTCAAATTCTTCGGACACATCGCAGATACGCTAGAAATGCGCACAATTACAGGGCGTGGCGCTGCATTTTATCGTATGTCTATCTTTGTCTCTCCAATTATATAAGTATGATGTAAATTAGCTAAAAAAAAAACCAGAGGGAAAGCTTCACAGAATCCTCACTGTAACGCTTTTTCCATTTTCTTCGTGTAACCAGAAAGAATATTTAGTTTTATGATTTCCTACGCCGATGGTTTCTTTGCCTCCCTTTCGGCTGCCTTATATCAAAACCTAGTAAGGGAAAAATTTTTAGATTTTTGTTTTATAACTTATTTGTAACAACCTAGTAAGTCCTCCCACCTGGTTACAGAGACTCGAAAAGCGTTATAATTACCAGAATTGTCAATGCCTCGAAACCTAGTAAGTAGCATGTCCAGCAACTGTGTACCTTTGTAAAACCCAGTAAGTTACATATACCATATCAAAACATAGTAATATTCTGAGACATACTAGGTTTTGGCGTGGTCAAAGAGCTTTACTAGATTTTTGAACTGGGTATCGTTGCGCGGGGGGGGGGGGGGGGGGGGGGGCACCTAGATATCGCTGTGTTCGACCAGTCCGCGGCGACGCGCCGGCGCAGCCCTCTTGCATGCTGTGTAAATTAAGGGCCGTCTGGATAATTTTGATGTATTTCGTGCAATATGAAGCGCCATTTACAATTTCACAGATCAAATCAGTTGTTAGAGGCAGCTATTAACAAAAATAATACTTTGAATCTCCGAAGTCCAGCTAGCAAGCGACAAAAGCTAGTAAAAGCTAGTAAGCGACAAATTTTGAGATTTAGCAATGACTATGAAGACGTCAGCTTAAAAATTGACATAATTTCCGGAGACAGGGGGGCGACACGGCCCTAAGCTTGTAACGGCACGTGTATTGTTGCCAGGGCTCTCGAGTCATAAGTCACATTTTTGTCTTTGTATTAAATAAATAATAATTTAGCCTACATATTAAAAATAAAGCCTTTCACATAACTTTTATATGATACAACAATCGTTATGCACACCAAAATGAGCAGTTATTACTCGCATTTTAGTTCAGACCACTTTTATCAGTTCACTACTGAGCTGCTACCGCGGAACGAAAACGAACTTCGATTATCTCCCTCTCTGTCGCACTTGCGTATTCGAGCGATAGAGAGGGAAATCTTCCATTTTCGTGTGTTTCACTCTGTCTAATGACTATAAGACAGAGTGAAACACAACAAGTACAAAAGTTATGAATCAGCTGACCGGGAGCAATTTCATTTCCGAGTGAGGTTATGCTTGTAAATGTTTATTTACTTGAGAAGTATTCAAGTAGATGATATTTAAATGTAACAAAAGTTCAACTAATGACTTATATCTAATTATATTGAACACAATTACTCCCCAGGTTTATCGTTGAAGCTTCAAACGATGATCCGTTACGATGACGTTTGGTAATTCTAGAGATCTTCTTTCTTCTCTTTTGCACTGTCTCTTTCGATGAATTTTTATAACAAACACTATACTTGCTACTAATAAACACTTTTTAACTTAACTAGAATACTAGTTTTTTTTTTTATGAAAAATGTGATTGCTCTTGGCCAGCATCTAGCCAGGAGGCAAAGATGAGGCCGACGATGAAGCGAGCTCACCCAGAAGATGCCTATTCACTCGTGCCTTAAAAAGGTCCAGGTTATATGAACTGTTATCCAGTTATTCATTATTAACATTTATTTTATTTAATTAATCAGCTGTGTGAAATTTGACGTCTACGCTTGGCGGTGTTGTCAGCAATTACCATATACATTGACAGATAGTATCAAATCAAACTAAACCGTAATATCCAAATGACAGGATCTATTTTGTCATGACTATTGGTGGACGTAACGTAACCGTAACGTCATTTGCTGAATTTGTTTGTGAATGTCTTATGTCGTATCCACGTCATGTCACTGCCACAATTACTATACATAGTATTAGTATGAAATATTTTAGATGCGTTCCTAAATAATATGTTTTGCAAATATAAATTTGGTAGAAATCGGCCAGCTTAAAAAGTCACGAAAATTGCCTTTGAATCATAAGTCACGTACATGTCACAAAACAAGACCAAAAGTCACGAAAAACGTGACAAATGATCGTGATCTGGCAACACTCGCTAGCTGCGGCTAGATGTCCACACGCCGCGCGCCCCTCGCGCACCCCCGCTCTCGTCCGGACACGCACACATAGCCGCGAGACGGGTTTACAGCACACATGCTTCGGCGTCGCTTCTTTTTACGTTAGTATATATCTTGTTTGCCGGAGACTTAAATACTTCGAAACGTATTAAGTGCCATTGCAACTAGAGCTAAACCAGTTCAAAACATAGTGACTAACATAACCCATTTTAAAACCTACTAAGCGCCTGAGACTTACTAGGTTTTTGGCGTGGTGAAAAAGATTCACCACATTCAGATTTGATGACATTTTCCATAATTTCCATACTAAATATGACAGTTAGATCCAGCTATCGTACTGTTCGGAAAGTTCCATGATTACCCTGCTGTGATTATACACGTCTGAGTTGGTCTTGCACATGGGCTGGGAATTCTACCAAACAGGAATTAAGCCTTAAACAGAGTCTAAACTTCAAAAATGATAGGTATGATAATTTCAAAGTAAACTCTAATCTTCTTCGGACGAGTTGGCCATTAGTCCACGATATTTTATGCAAAAATATTACGACGTCATTAGTTTTTATTCTCCGTCTCGATCATAAGAGAAAACAACTGTATTGTGTGTTCCGATTTCAAATGTGGAGTTTTCTTTTCCCACAAACAACCTAGAGACGGCAAGCGTTTTGAAATGGTGACAAATAACATCACGATATCGGAAAACTTGAACTACGTCCCGCCCGATCCATTGTAGTCCTTCGGGCCATGAATGAAATATAAAGGCATGTTGTTGTGACGCTCGTTGGGTGAGGGACGACAGCACACTTCATATTTCAGGTATGAAATATTCTCTAGTTATAGTTTTAAAGTATTGTGGTGTTTGTGACCGGCGTCTGTATCCCCGGGTCTATAATACGTCTACCATACAGGGTAATTTATACAGACCTGAATGAATCTCTGACATCATAATAATCATAATCGTATTTATTGTTAGGGAAAAATTACATGTCAAATCATACAGTTAATATACATTATACACCAAATATTACTGTCGCACTCTACAAAATAACTCCTTATGGTCATAAAACGCCTAAACGACAAGCCAATCTTTAAGTTTTGTCTTAAATAATGAAGCACTTTTAGCGACAACTATTTGGCCTGGGAGATGATTGTATACTTTGCGACCCATAAAGTGAGCTCGTTTTTTTTTTACTTAGCAAGTCTGAGTGGTTAGTTTTCCGGCGCATTTGCTGCAGTTTACGTACCTGCGTGGATCTCCGTTCCTATTAGGACTCTTCGGGCGTTCATTCTATAGTAAACTTCATCAATGCTTTACCATCAAGCGATTTTTTAAAGCCACATGTGCAGTGGGAATAAACTGATACTTCTCGCCCGATTCTAAGCGAATATCGTAACCTATAGGCGCCTTTAACTCCAGGAAACTCTCATGTGCGTTGCCGTCCCTTTAAGAACCAGCACAAGCCAATCTAATTAAGTATGTAAATAGTCCATTGACATCTATTGTTGTTTAAACTGCTTAACGGTCGTCTTGGTTTTAACTGTCTTCTCAGTTTTGATCTTGTGCCGCTGTCAGTCATGCGCGTCTGTGGTGCACGGCTGCCAGTTAATAACGGTCTTGTGGTGGTCTGTTTTTTGTCTCATTCATCTTTTTCGGTCTTAATTTCACACCTCTATTAACTCAAAACGGCCGGACAGACACCCAGTCATAGTCAGATCCGCCAGTCTACGCGGAGTTTGGACTTCCTGACAACTCCGGCGTAGTTACGCAAATATTTCAAGCGTGCGTAAAGTATTTATTTATTTATTTATTTTGGCAACAAAACAGTCATTACATGAGTGTTACAATAATTCTTACTTATACTATTTAATAGACCTGACAGTGCCGAAACAGATGTGAAGTAATTCACTTAAAGAGAAATACAAAAATGTGAGCTTACATAGCTGCATAGACGTAGCGGAAATTACATTTAAATTCTTTAGTGATTCTATACAAAGAGAAACAGTTTGTAAGGCTACTTAAAAAGTGGAAGTTGTTAGTACAAAATAAAAGTAAAAAGAACGTGAATTATTTATATCAAAATAATTTCACAGGTTAGTTTGAAACCATCAAAAGACATTTAATCATCAAAGGTTAGTAGAACTGAATGTCATTTTCTATAGTAAAAATGAGAGTTTGATTTATGTTTCGAACGTTCGAAAAGTTGCGTGACTACTGCTGTTGCTATGAGGTTGCTCAATACCAAAGCAAACGCGAATGGAAAACAGCATACGAAGGTAACCCACCCATCGTCAGCGGCCTGCGGGAAGGGCGACGGGACAAATGGCTATTGGCATCCAAAAACCACAACAACATTACCATGAACAATATTGGATTAGGACAAGACAGCTCAAAAATATACGTACGTTAATCACTATCATCCCATGTTGCCTACCTTCTATGGAAAGCTAAAAGTACCCTAAAGGACTCTGGTTTATTTAAATACGTGTGGTGTGAAAACGGTCAGATACTGGCCGCGTCGACGACGGGGACCAAGTCCGCTCCATAAGGTCCGAGGCGGATATTCAACAGCTCTTGTAGGGCCCCCTGTTAAAATGGTTTAAAGACTATCACACAAATCGTAAGACGACTGTTAGGCTCGGAAATCACCTCAGAAACCTCCCCAGAAAACACCTCAAAAAACATACGCTCCATGCTAAAAAACTTCTCACATCTTACTCGCTAATTGTACACATAGTGCACATAATTGCACAAACCGAAGTAAACATATCCGAAAGCAGTCAGAATTTATTTCTACTACCTGATTATGATATGTCCACCGAACTACGACAGATTAGAAAAGGAGGCGGAGTTATTTTGTACGTACACAACGTATACGTTTCACTAGAATACCTACCGTCACGAAGTACTTTAAATGCATTCTTGGCGAGATCGAGACAAGTTATAATCTCAAGATGGGTGTGTGTGCCGCGTACAGACCTCCCGATCTAAACAAATCGCTTTTCACCGAAGAACTATCCAGTGTAATTAACGTATATCCGCGTAAGTATAACTATATATACCTTGGTGACATCAACATCAATATAAAAGCACAAAATCCATTACGAAATTTATACCTAAATTCTATGAGTGCAAACGGTTTGGATTGTGGTATTACGCTATATAAACACACGTGTGGAGACAAAAAGTGACCTAATTACGAAATCATGTATAGATCATATTTTTGCACGGACTTTAAATTGTAAGGAATCGCACTCTGGGGTGGTTACCCACGCGATCGCCGTTAATTACATCACTGGCTTTGTATTTCTTGATAGCACGCGCCGTACGCCTTACAATAATAAGGTAGTAGCTAAACTAGATAATAAGAAGTTACAGAAGGAACTGAGTAAAATTAAGTGGAAATCAGCTCTAGACCTGCAGCATCCAAGTGAAATTTTAAAGTTTATTGTTGATAGCTTTAAAATAGTATATAAATATTGTAAAATTAGAGCTAAAATTAAAACGAATAGACGGAATAATTGTGTATGGATTAACAAACACATTTTGTATATGAGTAAGAAAAAACGAGAGTTATTTGAAATCTGGAAAAAAAAGATGAAAATAACAAGGCCAAATGATTATTATATAATAGATATAGGAATAAAATAAACAAATATATCAATAAAACCAGGAATAATTATACTAGAAATGAGATATCCAAAAACTTTAAAATTACTAGGAAAGTTTGGAAAATAATTAACCAACTATGTGGCAATGTTTGTAATTCAACACATGATATTATAAATAAAATATGTAAAATTGGATTTTGGGACACTTTGTAATAAATTTGCTTACGGTTTTGACAATAACGTTAAAACTATAATGTGTAATAGTTGCAATATACCCTTATTATCGGAGAATACATATCAAAGAACACCTATCCTGTCTATGAGATTGAAAAAAGCAACAAATAATGTTATTTTTACTATAATAAAACACTTAAATAGGAAAAAGAGTCCGGGTATTGACAATATACGTGCCCAAGACTTAATTTGTATAAATTCCGAAATTTGTATAATTACGCACTTGATTAACTCGTGTATTTCCACGTCGACTTACCCTGCTCAATTAAATCAATTAAAACTGGAATAATAAGGCCGATTCATAAAAAAGGACCCTATAATGATGTTAACAACTTCAGACCAATTACAATTTTACCTATCTTGGATAAAGTGGTTGAGAGGTTCCTCGGAGATCAAATATAAAGTTTTTTATCAGACAATAATATTATCAACGCTAAACAATTTGGTTTCCAAAAGGGACGAGGTCCCTCCCAACTACTGTCTAACTTCACTGATGAGATCAACGATCACCTGAACAATCGCGAGCAGGTACTCGTTGTCCTCATCGATTTTAGCAAAGCTATTGACACCTTGCACCTTACAAAATCTTGTTTTCTAAACTTGAGCAGAATGGTACCCAGGGCCCCTTGTTAAAATGGTTTAAAGACTATCACACAAATCATAAGACGACTGTTAGGCTCGGAAATCACCTCAGTGACGAAATTTCTACCTCACAAGACACAGCACAGGGTTCAATAATTGGCCCTACTGAGTACTTACTTTTTGTAAACGATATGATTAACATCTTCGATAACTGCTCTGTATATCAGTTTGCAGACGATACTTGCATTATCACTCATAATAAAGACCTTATGAAAGCACAAACATCTATGCATAATAATTTTAACCAGTGGTGCAAATGGGCCCACGATGCAGGGTCACGATGTAGGGCAAAACCAAGGTCTTACATATATCTTCACCACACATGAAATGTGCACACTTACCTACAACAATAGCGCATGATCACCAATGCCTGCATCGTCACCCGACAACGTGTCGACAATGTGAGGCTCTCCAGGTAGTTGACCGACATGCATACCTTGGTATAACTATTGACAAACATCTAAACTGGGGATCCCATATTGACAATATATGTACAAAGTTAAGGTCGATAAATAACAAGTTTGCAATACTAAAGTATAAACTGCCATTTAACATACTGAGATTACTGTACTTATCGTTAGCAGATTCAATAATTAGTTATGGTTTAAACTGTTATGGACGTACCTACAGAACTTATCTAGATAACATCTATAAACTGCAAATAGCGCTGTTAAAAAATATTGTACCCAAAAATGTTAAACTGAAATATAAAGATAACGACATTGGCCTATTCAAATATTGTAATGTGATGACAGTATTCCATAAAGTAAACATGTGTATAATACTAGAAAAAATCGATAAAATAAGTTTCCTCACTAAAGTCACTAGGTCAAACCGATTACGTAATTTGTCTTACTTGCCTGTATACACCCTACCTAAATGCAACAATGTGTATGGAAAGAGGACGTGGAAATACCTACTGCCAAATATCTTAAACAAAATACCAAACGAATTTCATGATCGTATGTTTACGAGTTTAAAACTATGTAAGAAACAACTGCGCAATTTTTACCTGGGTTAATAGTAATAATTAGATAGAAAAATTATATAAAAAAATGTTTATACCTATAATTCAGAAATCACTGTGAGTAGCTTCTACTCGTTTCTCACATAAGTCCCCAGGGGTTTCCGGGGGACGATTTAGTAATTAAGTATATGTAATCAACTTATTTTGAATAATAAATGAAAATAAAAATTAAAGAGCTTACGGACTGCCGCGCTGTAGCCGATCTGTAGCATTACCATATGAGTTTGCAATGACCGTATTCGCTAGCGACTGCGTAAACAATCAGTATGGAGAATAAGTACAGCGCCTCTGGTGGTCACTCATAGAACTACAGATTGGTACTCGTACCATAAGTCAATTACACGTTTACTATACTCGCTAACGTTAACTCGATTCATCGAGTAGTTTACATTACGATACGGAGTGACGTGCCTAACTTCACAGCACACAAAGTTCTCTTTCTAACTATACTGAAAAGACAGCAAGGACGATATTGGACAAAAGGCTAAGTACCCAAGGCTTCCGTTCAAAAGTATAGAAATAAACCTGCTAATTTAAAGTGTCATAGAACAGTAGCAAAAGGTTAAATGTTAGTGAATCTTGTATTTGGTTTGGTTATTTTTGGTTATTATTGCCATGCCTATCAACTGAGTGATGCAGTCTTCCCAGTTTTTATGATAAAACCTAACCTCATTTTATAATATGTTGAAGTGGATTTTTTTATTTATTTCTCATATCAGCCTGAATTTATCCCTGTTCTTTGTTTCTGTTATTTGTCGTTTATCTTATTACGCTGCCGTCGCTAGCATATTCCACACTAAATAATTCCTTGCCGATATTATTTAGATAAATAATTATTACAATAATTTGTGAAACTAGATCTTTAATAAGATTTCACGCTCCAATTTGCTAGGGAAATAGTTTACTACAGTCGATACGGTATTTTTCGATAGCGACTGTCAAACTGGTGACTCATGGTACCGATCTACGGCAACCGCTACAAAACGTTAGTCGCTAGCGAATATTACGTTAGCTTCTGGCGGGCGCAGTGAACGCGCGGTTGACTCATGGTACGAGCACAATCGAAATCAACTCGAAACGCCTTTATTCGGTAGCGGACTGTAGTAACGTAATATATGTTTTCGATAGCAGCTCATGGTAGCGGTACTGGAACGAAATACGGTAAGTAAAATTAGGTATTTCAAATGGTTCAAAATATATTAGAAGGTTCGTTTATACAAACTTGCTCCCATATTTTTGTGACGCACAAAACAATTATAATTTTATCAAACCAAATCTCAACCCACACCCAAGTTTAAATACGTACAAGGGTACAAAATACAACGTGACGGATATATAAGTATCTTCATAGAATCCAGGACCGCTTGTATAGGTGGTGCGTGGGCAAGTAGGTATGTACTTGTAAACCGTCACATCCGCTTATATAAGTTATCAAAACCTTACACGTGGCTTTACTTAAATGTGTGGTAATAACGTTCTATTCATTTGTATAGTGGACCTCGAATTAGTTGGACGGACAAAAGCAATAAAGGTTTTGAATTATTGTGTGGTATATGTGCTATTTTATTTTAACATGCGTTTCGTTCATGGATGTTTAGTATTTAGCTAATAATTCGTCTTAAACTTATTGAAGCCAGGAAGAATATTATAGGAACAATATCGTATTAAAATAAATTTAGATAAACAAAATTAATTTTCTTATGTTTTGGCACGTAAATGAGACGATCTGCAACACAGACTATTTTGAAAAAGCGTAAACTCATGTTGTTTCTCGTTGTATGAAAATAATACAGAAGAAATATAAGACGTTTCAGCCTACAAAACAGTCGACCGCCAAAAAATAGGTATATTGTGTATTTTGTTTATTTTCCACCGAAATGTACTATTGTTTACTTCTGCATGTTACTGATACGCTCTGGGTTATTATTAATGGGAATCCTGGTAACAGAGGTTGTTTACCACCCTTCACGTTCGTCAAACACTAACTATGCCCGGGAGGCACACTTCATAAATTGCCAGCCATTCGTATAAATCAAACCTAAACAAGCCGGTTGCAGTTCACGTGGCATTTGTTTTTATTATTTCAAAACATTCCATTTATATGTTTTGATTTTACAAGCCTTAGGTATATTATGTTCTGTACATACAGTAAAAGAGAACAATCGTAAACCATATTAATAATAGAAGGGGGGAAATTGGATATTTGATACGGCACGACAACTACTTCAAAAGCAATATTGAATTAAAGATAGAAGAAAGGCGAGGCAGTTCAATACTCAAGCGCAGTTATAATTATGTCATGTCGTATAGAAGTCAAAATTGTGGCGTCCAATGTATCCACTTATTGTTTTTGTGTTTTACGTTTGTGTAAGATTTTAATATGAAACAATATTAAAAAACCACTTTTGGTTTACCATAAAATGAGAGGGAGTAAGAGAACATAGACGCATAAATAGGTTAACACTTTCAATGCCGGGAACCCGCTCGGCAGGTGCTCTGCGCTTTCCTCTATATACAAATTTTTGCATGTTATGGTCTACGAGCGCTACGAAATTGTCGGCAGTGAAAGTGTAAATAAATCAACCTGCGTTTAGTCATCATTCAATTCCCCGTTCATTTGTCCCAGGGGGGATTTTTGGGTAATCTTACGGAACGTTAATTGTGGACCTGGATATGTTTACTTGACACGGGACGTGTCGTCTCCATCAATCTTAGGAATCACCCGGTGAGTAAATTTGGATAGATGGGACATTCCTTAGGCTGCGTTTCTACCAGAAATGTACAATCCTTAGCACAGCGTGCATGAAGTAATTCTATTGGTTCTTAAAAACACATCCCTCGCTACCATCCTCGCACATGTCTGGTAGAAACGCAGCCTTATAATGACATTAGGATATTTAGTAAATATAAATAGTCGTTTATTTAAATTTCGCTTCACACATTGACTATGCAACGTACCTAATCGTGGTGCTGTAAATGCAAGGATCATTTGTTTCGGGTGTGTGACGGAACGGGAATCCTCTGAAGACCGATCTACCATAGACACCTATCTGTCAGTTGAGCAAGCCAATAAATCCTGTACTTAGTCTTAACCGTCATAAACCGGTGTAACCCCTTTTGTAACGAGCATGGTCAATAAAGTAGTTCTGGATCGTATTATGTAAAGCACGAAATTGCTTACTTAACGCCGCTTAAATTTCGCTGATTTCAAAATGCATGCCCTAAAAGGCCACAGGCTCGCTCGATAAATTTACTAGAAAAACAACGGACATATTAACATTTTCACTATTAGTCGATTAGTGTTATTAATGATAATGAACTTGAATTGTGCTGTATAAATGTCGATCGTTTCTTTTCTTTTTTTTGTTAAAAATAGGATTGCTCTTGGCCAGCATCTAGCCAGGGGGCAAAGATGAAGCGAGCTCATCCAGAACATGCCTATTCACTCGTGCCTTAAAAACACTGCTCGTAAATATATCTAAATGTAATTGATATTGTTTGATTGTTTTGTAGCTTATGTTATGTGATAAGATAACGGTTATAATTGAATCTATAGGATTATTTGATGTATTATATATCATCATTAGCATATCAGTCGAAGAATGTCCACTTGACTGCTGAACATAGGTTTCCCCCAAAGAGTGCTACAATGACCGATCCTATACCACTCGCATTCAGCACAATCCTGCGACCTTTGCCAGATCATCACTATCATCAGTCCAACTTGTGCGGAGTTTATCCACGCTGCGCTTTACTACCGTAACGTGGTCGCCACTCGAGAACCTTTCTACCCCAACGGCCATCATTGTAATCGCCCCGCCCGCTGCCCCTAACACTTTCGCTGACAGTGCTGTCATTAAGCGTTTTTAAACTACACATGGCCTGACTGTCGACGTACTGTAACCGAAAGTCAATATCACTAATAAAGTGTGAATACATGCCCGTTTAGATTACTCCCACCGTCACTTGTTAGTTTAAAAACTAAAGTTTATTTCATTTTATAACATCCACAAAAATAAAATCTTCAATTTCATTTGAAAAATACTCCTTTCGTTCCTTAAAAGGGACAACTCGCAATGATAAAATCACCTAAACTTTCCGTATCTGCACCTACCTTATCTACACCAGCCTCCATCAATCTCCACCGCCATGACGAATGACGAAAGCACAAGTCTATTGCAAACGAGATGTTGTGATTATGAAGGTTACTAATGATTCCACGAATCGAGATATCCGTGTGCCATTCTTCTAGACATGACAAACACACGCTGAATCATCATCGTTAGTCAGCTACTTTAATTTCGCTAGCTATATTATGACACCAAGTTAAACTAGAGTTAAATAACAATTTTTATGTTACTCGCATTTTATATTTTTCATAGATTTCGATCTTAAAGGAAAAAGAGTCCCTTATACGCATGTCGCCAAGAGAGGGATAAAAACTCTTTAGCAGCTAAATTAAGAATTTGTTTAAAACGGCTGAAAGCTAATTATGAAAGTAAACCCCTAACTTAGGCGGATAATTGTTTGTTAAGTCATATCAAATAGTTTGACTTTGAGCAAATAAAAAAACCGGTCAAGTGCGTGTCGGAGACACCTTCTAATCTACATTTAAAACCACTATACAATACATTGAATCAAAAAGGTCGTATTTTCATAGGAAACTGACGGCACTTACACCCTTTTGTTTGGGCAAGACAGTTTTTTAACCATAACTCAAAAACCGTTAGACCTATCTTGTTCAAACCAAAAATCACTGAAAGTCTTTATCAATGTACATAATCTTAATTTTTGTCAGAATTTTTAACTTCATAGTTTGGAAATTAGAGGGGGGGACACACTTTTTATGACTTTGACAGCTAATATCTAATTTTTTTATCTATGTCATTTTTGAAGGCCTATCCATAGATACCACACACGTTTATGTGCCTTAAAAAAAAAATTGACCCCCCCTGTTACATGTATGGGGTGCCATGTTTAATATTTTTTCCGTAATTTCACATCATATTTCTATAGCGATTCATAGTATACACATTCCTACCAAATTTCATAATTTTAGTGCTCATAGTCTCCTAGTAAATCGGCTGTGACATACTCGTACGGACGGATGGACGGACGGACGGACGGACAGACATGACGAATCTATAAGGGTTCCGTTTTCTCCATTTTGGCTACGGAATCCTAAAAAGATGAACTATGTCAGGGAAAGCATCAACCACAGACATCAGAGAAAAACAGACTTGCAGTAAGCCAGATGATTTTTCATATAGTTTGTGTCGTTAAATCCTTATGGTGCACCAAAATGAGTTAGAATGCGTCAAATAATACGATCATTTTTGGCTGTTAACGAATTGCCTCCTTTGAAAGCACACCAGGATATTAAATCCCATAAACTTAACACACCACAACGTCACTTCAGTACAATTTTCAGTTATAAACATTACACCTGTCAGATGTCACTTGTCTGTCTCTCTCAAACTTTCTGATTTGTGCATTAGTGAAAAAAGATCAGATGTACATTGTACAGAAATTGTTCAACTTAAATGAGCGGATCTGCTTTACTCTGATATCTGTGGCATCAACAGACCGATCAATATGGTGCCGGCAGCTGTCATCCCATAGAAACATGTCAAATTTGCCATAGAACCAGTTTTTAATGAATAAATTTAGCGATTACAGACGGTTTGGTGCAAATTTATGCTTTTATTTCACATACAAACTGTATTAAAGAAAAGATATTTCAAAATCTTTTGTTGACGTGCCTTGCTATCGAGTACATTTTTTACACGAGTGTCCAAAAAAGGAGTGTAATGTTTTCAGGGTTCATGTACATGTATATAAGTATGTAATTAGCTAATTAATTTATCAGGATGTGCATATGGTCGAAATTATAAGTTGTTAGACACTTTAGTTCTCTGTCGATTTCAGCTGTTAGACCTTTAAGGCCTGGTGGTTTACTCCGAAATTCGATTTCCGAACTTCGTATGGTGCCGTCCCTGTCAATCATATAGTGTATGACAGGAGAGTGAAAGGGACGGCACCATACGAAGTTCGTATTTCGAATTTCGGAGTAGACCCCCTGTTTACACATTTATTAGAGTTCATACATTTGTTGCAAGTGTGAGTAAGATTCGTATAAACTAGCACTAATCACTAATCAAATGTAAACCGTCAATAAGTATGACAGTTTATAGTAATAATTTTTAAGAAAAAAAAACCGACTTCAATGGGGGAGTCCGGTGAAAGATTATTAATCTTAGATGGTGCACTCTTAGATTCCATACAATAAAATACAAAAATGGCTATAAGTATGTTTATAATGGTAGAAGACTAAGTACCCTCAATTCCTCATGAAATCATGGAAAAACCTTGCTTGCTTGACAAACAAAACGAAGAGAACAAATCGCCAAACGTGAACTACGCGTCGTTGAAGAGTTCCGTTCTGATCATCATCAGCAGTTCCACTTCATCAAATGTCACTTTTATGAATGAAAATGCTTGATTAGTTCATGAAAATACTAAAATCACTATTTGTGTGCCTTTCACATTTGAGGAGTTCCCTCGATTCCTAATGGATCCCATCATCAGAACTCGAGCATGACAAAATTCAATCGTGAAAATAGAACTTGCTTAACAAACACAGCTAGAAGGACAAATCGCCAAACGTGAACTTTTCGTCGTTGAAGGGTACTGTTCTGATCATCATCAGGAGTTCCACTTCATCAAATGTCACATTTTTGTATGATAATGCTCGATTTGTTGATAAAAACACAAAAATCACTATATGTTTGCCTTTAAGATTTGAGGAGTTCCCTCAATTCCTCATGGATCCCATCATCAGAACTCGAGTATGACAAAAATTTATCGTGAAAATAGAACTTGCTTAACAAACGCAGCTAGGAGGACAAATCGCCAAACGTGAACTTTTCGTCGTTGAAGAGTTCTGTTCTGATCATCATCAGCAGTTCCACTTCATCCAATGTCACATTTTTGGATGCAAATGCTTGACTTGTTGATAAAAACACAAAAATCACCATATGTTTGCCTTAAAGATTTGAGGAGTTCCCTCAATTCCTCATGGATCCCATCATCAGAACTGCCTTTTGACAAAAACGGGACCAACTTGGATATATATAGATACAATCAAAAAAAGAATTTTTCAAATCAGTTAAGAAATGACGGAGTTATGGAGTACCAAACATTAAAAACAAAAAAAAAACATACAACCGAATTGATAACCTCCTCTTTTGAAATCTTGAAGTCGGTTAAAAAGGTATATTATGCCCTTTGTAAGTCCGGCCTTACAGTTTAGTCTAAACAACATAAGATAAGACTTACGACAAGCACAGTTCGCTGGTTTATAAAGTACCAGTTTAGAAGGTGTTTTTTGGGTTTTGTGGGTTAGGGTTGAGGGGTGTTTTGTCCTTTGAAGGACAAAACAGTGTCATAAAATAGGTGTACCCTTCTTTCACAGAATTTTGTTTCACAGAATTTTGTTTCGCAGTTTGCTGCGAAACAAAATTCAGTTCAATTCATATTCATATTCATATTCATATAATTTATTGCATATATACATGTGTTTATATTGGTGTCATAATACAATTTGTTTCAACATGTACCCTTTCGGGCATAGCAATGTACTTCAACGTCTACAACTAAATATACTTAGTTACATTATAGCAAAGAGTGTTTATTAAATTTAATTCAACATGTATCCTTTCAGGTATAGCAATCTACTAAAACGTCTTCAACTAACTATAATTACATTTCATAGCTAAGGTGTAAGCATACCAACAGATTCAATTGATACAATTTCCAGGCATTAAGTGATTCAGATTCAGTTCTTTTCAGTTTCTAATAAGATTTGGTCCTTGTATTTTTATTTCGAATATTATTGTTTCAACGTCTATTTACCTGAATGAAACATATTTCGCAGAAAAACCATTCAATGAATTTTATAGTTTCATTTTGTTATTTTACTAACTTATCAAAGAGTAGAATTTCATTTAGTGTTTGCTTGTTTCGCAGATAGAAATTTAATAGAATTATGTTTCATAGAAACTGGTTCCATATACCATTTGGTCCGTGTATTTTTATTTCGAATATTACTGTATCAACGCCTAGTTATTTCAATGAAACATATTTCAGCGAAACACAATTCAATGAATTTTAAAATTATATTCTTTTAATTAAAAAAACATATGAAACAGTAGAATTATGTTTTAACGAACATTGTTTGTTCGCTGTTTTTAGAGTTCCGTAGCCAAAATAGCAAAAACAGAACCTTTATAGTATCGTCATGTCCGTCTGTCTATCCGTAACCATATGTCACAGGCATTTTAGGCTAGGTAGGTAATAATATTCGGGATAATATCATTAGGGCTAAAATAGTTAGGCAAAATGAACATTTGGGTTTGTGATTTTAGGGTTTACAGCATGAGGGAAACCACAAAACATACCTGCCAAAAAGTCCGACTTTAACTCAGGTACAGGTAGGTTCGTTAGTTACCTTGTGACTTGTGACCCTCAGAGCGAAAATAGGAGCCCCGCGAAGCGGGCCTTTGTCGACTTATTTGCGGATCATAAATAGAAATTTAATTAAAATAAACGATCCTTTACTACAATAAACAAAAAATACCTGCCAAAAAGTCAGAAACTAAATAATGTTGCGACGGGGATATAACAGTTGCGTTGCTATAGAGACACGTCGCAAGTTATTCGAAAATTCGCCGTGTCATTACCACTAATCCGTGGACCGGCGGTATGGACATTGGTCTATGGAGCCGATACACCCGGGTTCAATCCCAGCGACCGGACATGCTTTTTATAAGATGTTTTTCAAGTCTTAATGATAACATTTTCATTACGCTGAGTAGCATGGAAAGTTCTAGAAGAAATAACTGAATGGAATATTCGGTGCTTAAAAACATTTAAAGGAAAATGTATGGGATAAGAATATTCGAGAATCGTCGTTACAGCGCAAGTTTCTGGAATAGCCCAAAGCTCCTCGGAACAAATTTAATGATTAATGAAATGAATAGCGATAATATAGTGCACAGTATCGGTGAAGTTATTAGCTGTGTCACGTACTAATAGGCGCGGACTCGTTCGACTTGTGAGTGTCCCGTACCCCACGCTCGTAACAATAATATATGATTTGTAATTTTATTACATTAATAATTAAACATTCAATTTTCTTTGTAATTAAATGTCTAAAATTTACATTTCTAGGTACCCACTAAATATTCTGCGAATCGATTATCTTATGAAATGATATAATATATAATTATAATATATAATTTTCCTTAGAAACAAATTTCTATGAATCCTGTTGTCATTGGAATAAATTTTGCATGAACTAAATAATATCAGGATAAAGATTGGATGTTATTTGAATTTCTATGACATAAAAATCGAAACAAAGTTATATTTTTAACAAAAATTTATTATTAAAATTTCTATAACCTGAGCATTCTGAGAAATGAATATTCTATGAAATTATAACATGAGAATTATTTTATGTGAACCAAAAATCTATAAGATGTAGTCTACGAAACAACGACCATAAAATAACATCACAATAATTCATGGTTCCCAACAGATCACACCAAGTTTTGGGTCACTGACGTCACTGTCGAACACCGGACGTATACCTTATAATCAGGGGTCGTACTTTTCGTGACGGTGACGTAAAATTGACGTCACACTGCATATAGGTTATTCTAATTCGTGTGATGGTAATAATTATCAATCTTTAATCATCAATAATTTAACCATGCATTTATACTGGTATTTTTTTCTAATACAGCCTATGGCATCCGAAGATTATAAAGGATTTCTTTTTCTATTTAGAATTATAATTTATAAGCAGGTGAGGAACTTATAGTTTTTAAAGTTTTACTAGGAATATTGAATCTAAATATGAACGTAAACTCTCTATGACGACGAGATTTGTTTAATTGGTTGATAATAACTGGTATTACACATGAACCAGTCACAAAGAATTGCAGTAATAACTAATGTTGTAATTTATAAATTGTGATGCAGCAGTCAAATTTTGTTTGTAACGGGGGCATAATTGTAAAAAATGAATGTATACATGATTATTGATAACTGAATGATGATTAATTGATTACATTAACACTAATTAAAATCATCATATATGGAGCGTGACGTCACCCGGCACGAAAAGTACGAACCCTGCTTATAATGCTAAATATAAAATAAAAATACATCGCTTGAACGTTCGGATCGGGGTTAATTCGGTACCGATAATAATGACAGTTGTGAGTAAATGGCTGCATTATTTATGCCTTCATTACTACTGAGCTGGCCGAATATGATCCGGCAATGCGGCAAACGGATGGAAAAGGCATTTATTTATCTGACCGTTTATTTTGATGATTCACTACGAATTGTAACAGCTGACAAGTTACTGATAGGACACGGCTGAGTAGTAAAACGTGTTTATTTTTTGCCGTTCACAGGGAACAACAGCGTGAACTTTCCATCTAAATGGTTTTTATACACCATTCGTTTCTTACAGATTTTTTTTGTTACTATTGGGTTTTTTTATACAATATTTTAGTACTACAGATCACGCAATCGTTTCTCCTTAATATATGTATATACTAAGGACTTTCAATGGCTACTGAGAAGGGACATCAAAAATATGAAGGCATAGAAACAAATTCCATAGTTCAATTGGTTATATGCGATGTTCGATAGTTCAGAGCGACCAGACTCAACTAATCTTTATGATGACGAAAAAACTGAATGAGCATAAAGCATTAAAAAGTCAAGCCAAGTCAGTCATGATGAGGTGCTACTAAAAATTCGATATCCCCTACCAGAAGACCATTTTGTACACAATATGGTGTAGACTGTACATCGGACCACCTATGCGTCATGACTATACGAGCGATTGTCGCGACAAGGCGGGAAAATTCTGCCACGGACTACGACGTAACACACATAGCGTTCATGGGCCAAGGGATAAAACATTGTAAAATCGTACGTTGTTCAAACGATGACATTTTATGCACTGCGGTTGTACATATTCTTTACCACCTTAGTTACTGTTATGAAATGTTTTATTATACAACTGAAACAGGAACATGTTCTTCACGCACTCATAAAACATTGATATTAATTGTAACACGAGTCCGGAAGCCGGGACTGGTTTTTGCAATTTCCGCTCACTGAATATTAGATACGATACAACGTTTGGAACAGGGGGCCGTGATACAAAACAGTTATTTTTATCCGTTTTTACTTAGCTTTTTGTATGTTTGTTATGTTCAACTCAACTCGAAATTAATTTGAGTAACATTAGCTTGTCGAATGCATAAAAAATTAAGAATGCGTTCCCAAATGCACTGTACATAATTTTAAGTCTATACCTGAAAGGTCGTTTCCTTTCTAAATTATGCCAAATTTAAGTTACAAGTTGTAGCCATTGATGTCATACAGCGGATTTTTTTTACCAAGATCAAGAGTGCTCATGATTCAGAGAATAAAAAACCGGCCAAGTGCGTGTCGGACCACGCACAATAAGGGTTCCGTACCGACACCTCTTAATCTACATTTAAAACCACTATACAATACATTTAATCACAAAAGGTCGTATCTTCATAGGAAACTTACGACACTTACGCCCTTTGGTTTTGGCAAGACAGTTTTTCAGCAATAACTCAAAAACCGTTAAACCTATCTTGTTCAAACCAAAAATCGTTGAAAGTCATCACATCAACTTGACTTTTTCAGAATTTTAAGCTTCATAGTTTGGAAATTAGAGGGGGGGGGGCACACTTTTTACGACTTTGACAGCTAATATCTCACCAACGGTTGACTTAAATGGAAAAGTTTTTTAGAAACCTCTATGTCATTTTTGAAGGCCTATCCATAGATATCCCGCACGCCTATACCATTAAAAAAACGGGGTGCCACCAGATAATATTTTTTTCAAAATTTCACATCTTATTTCTATAGCGGTTATAGCATGAACTGAAGGCCTATCCATTGATACTTCACACGCCTATGTGCATTGAAAAAACAATTTTGACCCCTATGTAACATGTATGTGTCCCCCAGTTTAATATTTTTTTCGTAATTTCACATAATATTTCTTTATCGGTTCATAGCATACACCTCCCTACTAAATTTCATAATTGTAGTGCTCATAGTCTCCGAGTAAATCGGCTGTGACATTCTGAAGGATGGACGGACAGACACGACAAATCTATAAGTGTTCCGTTTTAGCCATTTTGGCTACGGAACCTTAAAAAATACAGTCCCATAATCTTCATTAATATTTATTTTTCTTATCTGACAATGAAATTAATTTTCGTTTACTCTGTCTACCTCTTTTGGGAATATGGGCGTGAGTTTATGTATGTATGTTATCTTATGATTCAAATTCGTTTGTTATAGACTATTTTCCTCAACCTTTGTCTTACCATTAGGTACGTGTTCACATATTTAGACATTTTATACAGGTAGCGTATTACTGGTATTTGGCCGTGAGTTTGTCCGCGTAGAACTCATTAACGCCTTAGTTAAAAAATATTTTTTTATTTATTTATTGCACACAACTGCCGCTCACTCATTCAAACTTCCACCACTCAATTATCGGCTTGAGCGTAAGGAGGCAACATACAGACAAGCTGACATACAATTACTTTCGCATTTGTAATATTTGTAAGGGTGTATGTACTTATTGCTCAACTTTTAATGTTTCGTACCAGAATTGGTCCATCGAAATACTTATGCAAACTATGCGATCATTTAGTATAGCTTCTTCTTTCACAGACAGTTTTTTTTAAGAATCGTCAACTACTCGTCAATATGAATGATAATCTAAGTAGTGTAGTTGCTTATTTAGAGACGAAGTCGACTGTCCAGTGACACGTATTAATGCGTCTGAAGGGTTCATTTGCACTGTATTCAGCGTGACCTAAATTATTTAATCTGCATTTAGCCTGAATAACTTTGGGACTCGTGTGTTGCCTGAATAAATGACACGAGAGAAACAAGTGACACAATTGGGACTGCAAAGGAAACAATAATGGTAAAATAAACTTTCCCAGATGAAATTGAAACTAATTTCAATGTCATAGACAAACAGTAACTTGCTGGTAAAGGTACCGGGAGTCCGCTGGATGTGGGTGGCGCAGGACGGGTCATTATTTGTCACTCTTTGGGGCCGTCCACTGTTGGACATGGGCCCGCAGAAGGACTTCTGCTGAGTATAATAATGAGACAAACAGACAGGGAATAATAATTAAATTTGAGGGGCAGTCTTATACAAAACGAAATAGTCCCGAACTAAGCAAAGCTTGTATTATAGGTAGTAGGCGACGATATACATAATCATATACCTACACTCAAGAACACAAAAACCCGTACAGTTTATACGGGGATATGGACTCGATACACGGCGTATCCGTTTTATTGCTCTTGAGTGTACACAAGTAAATAGTTAATTGAATACCTACTCTGGAACAAATATTTGTGCTCATCACAAACATAAATGCCCGTAACGAGATTCGAACCCTGGACTACCCAGCTTCGTAATAGGTAGGGTCACGCACTAACACTATCAACTATTGAGGCCAGAGTGATGTTCAAAAAGTTACCTATTTCAATTTTGTACAGTTACAAATTCAATGAGAACCGAGCCAATGAAGCAAAAAAGTGAAGCAGGCATGAAATTATAACTACATACAGGGTGTGGCCTGTAATAGGAGCAAAAAATTAAACGGTACACAATTGAGCTCTCCAGCAATTATTTCCAAATGATTTAACTTGAAAAAAAAACGTTTTTTTTTGGTTTTTTTTTTCGCAAATGTAGCTAATATGTAATTTTTTACTCTACTGGAGTGATATTAATAACAATTTATTCAAAAAACACTAAAAACTTATAAAAAAAAATTAAACAAATCACAAAAATATTCTTTTAAACAGTCATACTTGAAGCAACCTCAAAATTAGCATTGACTGCCACGCTATAATCTCTAGGTGCCAAGATCCATTACTTGGAGGTCATAACTTTAGATCAAAATATCTGCCAATTGAAAAAAGATAAAAAAAAATTTTGGACACAAGAGGTTACTGCCGGTGCTCTAAGGAAGCGACCTTTAAATTTATTGCTCCTATTACAGGCCACACCCTGTATATTATTTTCATTTCATTGATTTTTTTTACATAAGTTTGTATTGGCACTTAGTTTTTCAATTGAATTAATGCAGCTTCTTATACCTGGATTTTATTTACTTTTGAGTGTAGCAGAGTAATCGCGTAATTTGGCTACCACTCTGTGACCGCTTAATTAAATAAATAATGCTGATTAATATGTCGCAAAATAGATGCTCAAGCATGGCACTCTAGAGGTGCAAAACCTCTTAATAAGGCTACACCATGCCTTCCTGTTCTCGATGACGTTGTTGGTACTTTTGAGAGGATTTTGCTACTTTAGACTTTAGCTTAACATATTATGTACCCTCTAGCAGTCTAGCCGCTAAAAGACCAAATTAAATGGTATTTATTCTCCTCTTCACTAGAATGTATCTTTCAACATTGGAAGATAGTTGGTTTTAAAATAAAATCGTTATTTTGTTGATTTTAAAATAAAACCAAACTCTGCTCTAATTTCTATTTCTTTGAAATACAGCGAGGAAATGCTGCCAGCATCCTCAGCACCATGCCACGGCGGCCCCATATTCTAGATATATTTTTCTTTAATTTAGTCTTAATTTAGATATATATTATTTTATTTTTATGTCCAGTATAAAATGATTTTGACGTGATAACGTCTTTAAAATCGTTTTAGTCGGGTGACATGTTCAGAAACTTGTGTCACACCAAAACCTCACGAGCGCGATCGCAGGTATAACGAGAGAGAGACGGACCGATCTCCCGTCTCATCTCGAGCGCTGCCAGTCATTCCGTGAAACTTGTCACGCGGAATCCTCACGAGCGGAGGCTGGCATAGCGTTCGAGTGAGTGGACCGATCTTCCGTCTCTCTCACTCTAGCGGCATACAAACGAATGGAGATTTTCTCGTGCGGTTAAGTTTTCGTTGAATGTTTAACAGTGAAACAAAATGTGAAGTGCAAGTGAAGTGTTACAACAATTGCAACAAAAAAAGGTGAATAAAATAAAATAGCCTACTTACTAACAATTAACATTCTTGAATAAACTTGTAAAAGTAATGAAAGATGGAAAAAAGACACGTGTAAACAAACGAAATTTAGAGGTTATGTTATGATAAAAATGAATTGTGGTAGTGTTAAATAAAAACATAGTTGGACTCATACCCTAAATAATTATAATACGGAAAAAATAGATAAAGGAGCGCGTCGCGTCGTGTGAATGATTAGAATATCGAATTAAAATCTCTCACCTGTCAAAACAATGCATTCTAACCTACGACTCGAGTCACAATGCAAGAAACCATTCTCATGTGTCAAGTTGGTTAAGCCGCGTAATACAAATTCAAACATTTAAAATTAGTATTGATTTCAATTCAAATTTTATTTCTAATTGATTGAATATCATTTATTGATAATTTAAACGGAATTATAATACCAAATTAAAATCTCTCACTTGTCAAAACCCTGCATTCTAACCTACGATTCGAGCGACCAATCACAATGCATGAAATCATTCTCATAAATGTTTGTATAAATGTATAAAAGTATGTTTGTATGAATGTATGTATGAAGAAAAATGTATATCATAGTCGAATAAGTAAACTTGTCATTTTACACCCGAAATTTATCATCAAAAGTGTGAATAAAACGATAGATGTAATTTAAAATTTGAAAAAATTGTTATCTTCATTAATTCCTTACTTCCCAAAAACTTATATCACCAATAAGACGTTATCACGTAAACATCTCGATCGTAAACCTACTTTACAAACAACCAATTTTTTTTTGACTTGTAATCTTTACCAATTATTTTAATATTAAATTTGTATTTCAGTAGATTCACATTGCCATTTTTTCTTCAATGTATGTAATGGAGAGTTTTAGCAATAACCGCTTTTGCGGTTAAAATGTATTATTTTAGTACTTACTGCAATAATAAATGTAACCGTTTCGTATCAATTGCGCATAATAAAACTATCCACCACCACCACCATATTATCCGAAGGACGTCCATTGCTAGACATTATTTTTAAGCCACGTCGGTGGCAAACACGCGTTCCTGATGGCAAGCGGTCACCGCAGCCTATGGACGTCTGCAACTCCTAGAGGTGTCACATGCGCGTTGCCGACCCCTAAACACATACGTAGCATGGCATAGGCTTTGAAATAGGCCTCCCCAAATTTCATGGGGGGTAAATGCCATAATCGCCACGCTTGGCATGCGGGTTGGCGATCGCAGTATCCCCACCGCACTCCAGGGATGCTGCTGCCCATCCTCCGGTGGTCTTGGTCGTAAGTAGTTGTAGGACATACCCGGGTCCCCAATAAAAATCATATCAATCACTCAGCGCGAGTCACTAGGTGGCTCTGTGAACTTTAAAAACCTCGCGAATATTTTTTTTTTATTTGCTGATTTTACAGTGTTGTTTCCTCATGTTAAACTTTATTATATATTGCCGTTATACAGAATATAGAATGCAGGAATAGTTTGGTAAAATATTAGTAAGCATATTACAAGTCAGGCTACAAAAACATTCAATCTTGATGTTCCAATAATCAGAATAATAATAAAATAAAATACGAGACTTGAAAGTTTCTAATGTGTGTACTTAAACGCTGTATTTTACGATTAAAATCGCAATTTTCTATTCATACAACGTTAGTACTGAGCTTGTGCGTTGTGACGTCATAATTTTCTGTTAGTACTGGGCTTGTGCGTTGTGACGTCATAATTTTCTGTTAGTACTGAGCTTGTGCGTTGTGACGTCATAATTTTCTGTTAGTACTGGGCTTGTGCGTTGTGACGTCATAATTTTCTGTTAGTACTGGGCTTGTGCGTTGTGACGTCACAATTTTCTGTTAGTACTGAGCTTGTGCGTTGTGACGTCATAATTTCCTGTTAGTACTGGGCTTGTGCGTTGTGACGTCATAATTTTCTGTTAGTACTGGGCTTGTGTGTTGAGACGTCATAATTTTCTGTCAAATAGTATGGAGCGTTGTAATGTTGGTGTCCAGGAACAATATACATAGTGTTCGTAAGATTAATTGTTACTAACATCTTTATGTCATTTATTTATCCCATAGGTGATTTAGAGGATGACTGACATGTTTTTTTTACTAACCGACTGGGTATATGACTCTTTTGTGGAAAATGGAGATTAGATAAAATGTTATATTACTTAATGAAACTTAGATTTTTTTACTTTTTTTACAGAACAGATTAAACTTAACTTGGATAGTTTTACTTCATTACAACTTACCTTTCACTTGTTGGTTATCTTTTTTTACCCGCCCGTATAAAATGTTTTAATGTCATTTGAGACATTTTACCTATATCTATATATAAAAATGTATGTGGTTAGATAAAATTACTTGGTTGTCATATCTAATCTATTGGCGTTTATCCACATTTACCTAATTGCAAATATAAAACTATTGTCGCTTATCCACTTTTACTTCAAACAACTTTGAAATACGACTGTCGTTTACCCCAAATTGCTTAAATGGAATTCCAGTCAATTTTTCGTTTATCCCAAATTGCTTTTACACACATTTGTCGTTTAGAATGAACTAAATACACAGATCTGTTTTACAATTTGGTTGTTAGATAACTTTACCTTTTATGCTTTCTAAAATATAGCTCATTTAGTACTAACTTATTATATTTATAAAGGTGGTTAATACCACACACAGTGTAAAAAAGTGTCGCTTACGCATTACTTTCGGGCATGCCTGTTGCATCCAAATGCGGCAAACGCCATCTAACTTGAGCAGTGCCCTACGAGACGTCGCCTAGGGCACACGTTGCCAACGCGTTTGTTTTACTGAGTACCTAATGCAACATTGTTATGATGTTTTGCTAGTTATAGTTAAATTTAATTTTGTTTTTTAGGTAAAGATGAAAAGACAAGGGTGTATTTTGCGGCTTGCACTGAAGAACTCGGAAATATTGCAGTTGTCAGCATGTCGAAAATTAAACTTCGATTTAGATGAGAGTTTCTTTTCTGTTTGGGCTCGAAGTATGAGTTTTTTACTTTAATATTGAGTATGTTGTACTTTTAAGTTGATTTTATATAAGATATTTTGATCTCAAATAGGTAAGATAAATAACCTATGTTTGTTTAGGTACTGTGAGACTTATTTAAAACCTAAGACTTACTAAAAATAAAGCTTCAAAAAATCCTACAACAGTGTTTTTGTTTATCACGCTTATGGTAAATCATTAACTTGGCATTCATTAGGTACCTACTTTATAATAATGAAGGCTTTCTTCTGATGAAAACATACATTATGGGGTTTCATTGTAGCTTAAGTAGTTTATCACGGTTGAAATTGTTGCTAAAAAAGGGATTAGATGACTTTTCCTGATTAATTTCGTGGTTATTTAAACACATAATATATTTTTACCCGACTATAAAAAAAGCATTTTTTGCATTAAGATAATTTAAGCTAGAATAATTATTGTGTAAAAGTTAGATTGGACTCTTTTACCTGACAAGTTTTTCATTAATTCGTGTCGGTTAGATAATTTTACCTGAATCTATTTTTACGACCATTTTGCTTAAGCGACTCTAAATTCTAAAATAATCCATTAATAGGTAAAATAATAAAGCAATCATGTAGAAATCATCAATATTATCATGAAAAATGCTTCGTATAAGAAATTGACCGAAAGAAACATTTTTAATGATTTTTTTTTCAAAAAAATTCGCTGTTTTTTGCCTCTCCTGTAAAGTTAGCTCTGTGTCGCTTATCCCATTACTCCTTTCCAGCGTCGATATGGAAGCATGTTTCTGAAAAAAAAATATTTGATTTGATTTGAATATCCACCTTTGACTCTCATTTGCGGTTTTTATTGTGTTTTAATCGTAGTTGCTCCTATACAAACATTTATTCCCTTTTAAAACTGATTGGAATGGCATCGTTAATATTTTTTGGAAACTAGCCAATTGCCGAACCTGCAGCATTAGTAATCACGTAGCTTTTCGAACGTACGATACGTAGATCTGACATTTTTAGTATGGAAAATGTCATTTAACCTTACGCACGCTCAAACACGTTGCGTAGTTACTTGCTCACAAATTCACGAGAATCTGTTGAGAAATGTGACCAGTAGGAACAGCCGGAGGGACGGATTTTTATCCAAGCTGAAACGAAGACGTTCTAGCTTCACTCGCTCAGTCAATTAGCAGTGTTACGTTCATAGGGCTCTTTCCATTAGTCAGTAATGAGGTGGCAGCCTCGTTTTGTTTCGTACTATTTCTGAACATGCAGAGGCGAGATTGCTTGTTGAATCACGTGGTAATAATTAATGGACCGTATAATTTATGTTCCTTTCTAGCTTGATTGCACCTTGGAAGAGGGGAAATAAAACCGTTTTGCAATAAGATTAGGTCCTAGATACCACGAAGAACATTGAGAATTCATTGGCTCACACATGCTCTGACATATCGTATTTCGTAATACAATATTAATTCGCCGAAGGACTGCCAGAGAGCAAATTTCTAGCCACTTCAAACATTGCCGACCTAAGAAGGCTAGTTGACTTCGCTTTCTAGACTAGGCCGGCAATGTAACTGGGCGCAGGCGATTTTTTCTTTCCCGGCATCTATGATACCAATATTATGAAGATTGTCAGTTGAATAACTATCCAAATGCTCGTCGTATTCATATATTGTTTGTTTCATTCTTTGGTAATAAATGTATAATTAATGTATTATTACCTGAGTGTAATTTATTTGCGTGGCGATGGGCGGCTGTGTGTAGGGAGTGTCTGAGGTTTTGTGAGATAAAGGATGATAGGTTTTCTAGTGTGCGTATATGATTGTATTTGGTATTATTATTATTTCTTTTTTTTCTTTTCTGTACTCAATGTTTAGTTTTCACAGTGCATTAGATTTAAGTCTGTAATGCTGTGTAAAAATATTTGTGGATAAATAAATAAATAAATTATAATTGTTTATTTAAATAAAATACTTATATAGTAATTGACCAAAAGCCTAAGATGAAGCTCAATGATAACTATAGTAGTAGCCTATTCAGTCTTGCTAGAAAAACACTAGGTATCGTCGAGAGTTTCCAAAGATGCAGCCTTTTTTAGAAGAAATTAATCGACAAAGACTGAGAAACAACTTATCACGTATTAAAGCTGCATCATTATTTCAAATTTTCTTATTAGCGTGACTGACATGTTTGTATAATAAACGCGATTGCTATTGGCATCTGTTTGATAATAGTTATGTAAAACCAACATTGTTATACCTGTGGGTCTATTCAAATACACTAATGAAATTTCTAACGGTTTTGCAAATATCGCGCGTGCTCATTCTGACTCATTAATAAAATTAGGCCTGGCTTGCGTGGGTGTGTCAAATACAAAACCAATTTAAATGCAATACCTTTACCTTTAGTCAAATAGACCCCTTGGAAACTGGAAGCAAAACAGTTTGCAGTTTGTTCTGCTCCGCTACGCTACGTAACTAATGAGCAACTTTGAGAAAACTATACTCAGGTGAAATTAAGTTTCGTTTGTGTGAGATAAGAGTAATTTGTTGTTTTTTTCACGCGCTCTGCTGACTTTAATGGTATTCTATGTAAAATTCTGACTAACATTTCTTTCTCGTTGTTCGGAGTTTTCCTCTTATTTAAGATGTGAAAAATAATGAGAATAATGAAGCCTTATTTTGGTAAGATAGCGGTTAAGACTGATTTATTTTATTGATAAATCATAATCATATAAATTTACAATTTTGCAGTACTAGCTTTTTATTCGAAGCTCATCAATAAAAATTCACAGATCTCGTGCACTACACGACCATCAAGGTACATTGAAAATGAACTCAACAAAATAAAAAAATGCATTACATTTGCTAACGTTATGCCAATTTGGTTGATATATAATATATAAACATAGCTCACATACAAAATTCCTATTAAATTGGCAATTTTTTAAAGCGCAGCCAAGTTACGGTAACCACATAAAAAGGCATTTGCCACTTTACTAATATTCACGCAAGATAACGGACCGGACTTCAAATTAACTCGACCTCCAAACTCCGACTATAACTATAACAAGAATTTTCAAAGTCGAATTCAACATGACACCCTAGGCCCCAGGAGAAGGATAAATTATATGATATCATAACCTTGATTATTTGTTTAATTTTCTCGCAATCGAAGTGAAAAGCAGATGTATAACTCATGTATAAAACTCATTTTATCCTCTACTTTATATCGACCCTTGCCTGCGGCTCGGGTCGATAAATTGTCTCGGATGAAATGGCTTGTTTTATGCAATCTCAATCAACTATTTTATTTGCCAAGGTTTTGGAAGATATTGGTCTTCCAAAACATCATTGACTTATCCACGAATTGCTATTTCCCGGGCACTGCAATAATGTGCTATTGTTGTCTCGAACTATAATTAATAATAATTTATTATAGAATCAATACATGTTTAATTTTAAACAATTTGAAATATAAAACTAAAACTAACTACAATTGTACAATTGTGTTGATTTAAAAATATATATATTACCTACTAATAGTCGTTCTGACTTTTTGACTTCTGTTAAAAAGGTTAGGCTACAGCGCAAACCCTTGACCCGATCGTCTTTGTTTTAGGCTCAAATTGTAGCCGAATAAATTGTCCAGAGGAGTTTTGATCAAAATTTTGATATCAAATCGGAGGAAATTGATTTTTTTTTTTCACTATTTCGGCCAAAACTTTTTTTGTTCTGGATTTTCTCAAATAATTCTCTTTGCATCTTATACATCTTGTAAATACGCGTCTTTTGAGCCTAGTTTGAATATCATACCTTCACAACTCTCTGAAATATAAGGGGATCGCACTATTTCGTGAAATGGGACCCTATACTGGAGCGAACGAAAAGACATCTTCAATGTCAAAATACCATTCCACCTCCGGGAATCAAAATTATTGATGAAAAAACAATACTTATACGCACATTGCTGTATTAGATAGTACATACTTTCAGACTGGCAACGACTCCGGGGGTAAGGAACTGGAACCAATGTCCCACATCGCTGTCAGTACTGTACTATGGTAGATTGCCTTAGTCACCATGGTTGATTAGTAAAATTTAGCAGTTATGAATCTGTCTTATAATAGCCGTCAAACATTGAACTCTTATAATACCTAGAGTCACAGTCCCGAACTAAATCTGTCACAATAATAGCTCATAACAATGTTGCATTCGAGTAGAAGCGAAGTCACTCAATTCATAACCACGATCGTAAAACTAAAAAGTAAAGCATGCAAAAACTTACTTTATTACAACCAAGATAAGACTCAAATTAGTACAATGTGAAAAATTATCTTCATTTGCGACAATTGAAACAAATTCATGGCCTTTATACCCAATGTCAGCTGTCACAATGGGAACACAGTTCGAAATGGAGTCGCATTCATATTTTTTGAACAATGTTTTTATGTAAGGATTTATTATAGTTAGTCGTCGAACTATGTGACGTGGTCGAAATATGTTGATATCAATTCATAATAATGAAAAATCAAGTTTTATTATTACTTTTCAAATTACACATGTTAAAAATGTTCTCAATTTAGCTGCACAAGAGCTTTTCCCGCCCCTCGTAGTCGCACGGGCTCTACGTCATCCTTTAAGGTTCCTGGCGTGTCTTGTTTCTCTACATATATACCTGTATAATTAAATCATAATCATCGTCTTCTTCTTCTTTTAACAAAAGATATAAAAGTAAATTGCGATCTCTTCTTTCAAATTTCAAAAACACGTCTGTCGTGTTGTCTCGCGGAACACTCAGAACCAACTGGAAGACGGCGCTGCCATCTGCTGCTGCCGTCTGCAGTTGGGTTCGAAATCACGGCCGAAACAACATGACGCCGCGACATGTCGACGTATAGGTATACGTATAACTTTACTATCTTAACTTTAATTTAACCATCCTTCAATCACTTTATTGGAATTATCAAGAGGTAATTTAGTCATAAATCATAATTTAAGTTTAAAACATTTTAAAATTTGCAAGACCTTATCACCAACAAACCTTGTCATCATCATTCTAGCTAGTGTTATCCCAGTACAGTTGCATGCTGAAGAAACATAATTTCACATAAATTATTCATTTATTAACTAACTTTTCGGAATTACTATAATTAGTAAGGGAGTATAACGTTAAAATGAAATGCAAAAATTAATAATTATGTCAAGTCAAGATCCATGTAAAATCATTAAGGTTGGTCAACAAATGCAATTTATATGGAAGCTAGGACCCTACAGTAATATCCTTGTAAAGTGTGTTACTTATTTCCAATTTGACGGCATAGAAAAGCCGGTACATGTGCACAATTTAAGCGGAGATTTTCGAGCGGAGCCGAACACTTCCGAGCACGTGCTTGATATTCACAATGCCAACTGACGTACGAAAACTTCATCTTATAAAACCAGTACAAGCCTGACCTCCGAATAAGAATAATACGAATCTCAAGGTTCAGCTATAATAGAACGTATGGTGAGGTTAGTCTAGACAGGTTGTGAATATCATAGCGTTTGACAAGACAACTTGTCATTGCCGGTTGCTTGCATTGTTCTGTGCTTAAATGCAGAAATTCAAGCAGAACTAAAAAGAAAAAAATGGTGGGTTATCTTATTTTCAGTAAGTACCACTCGTTATTGAATTAAAATTTGTATTTAAAAGGGTCAGTACTCGTTATGTTATCATAGCGTAATTTGACAATCTCCAGGAAACAATTACGATTGATTTCCAGGATATAATTACGTCGCCTACAGTCTTTCTATTTTTGCTTAAAGGAGTGGTAGCAGGTGGCAAAGCATTAAGTCTGCCTTTTCGTACGTTAAGGTCTCAGACCAAGTAAAAAATATAGACGGAGCGCCACGAACAACAAAATGAAGCCACTTTTTTAAAGATGTGTGCGTATCAGTATTGCTACTGGAAGGAAAAAGTCCCTATAAATGGGGTAATTCATTCAAGTTCTCTATTTCATTCGTAAAGGGTACAATAAACCCGGATAGACTAATAATTATGATGACTAATACTAGTCACCGTTAGTCACTAAACGTAATGGGATACTCAGCATCCTATTTTGAACCCCTGAACTATATTGTATGAAATTGCAAAATAAAACGTTCCAATTTGGTAACAAAATTGAACTACCTATGGAATCTGCATGCATGCTGCATTGCATTACAATTCGCAAAAAGCAATGTTTAAATTTCTATTCAATGTATGACAGTATTGTGTCAACCTAAATCGGGTCACAAATTAAAGTCACAAATCAAACATTTAAGTAGACGAAACTAATCTACATTAAGTTAAGTCAATAGTTTTTGTTACTTGAAATTATAATGAAGAAAAAATACAGCGATTATGAAGGTTTTCATACAAGACCTAAAAAACTTTCATGTTATTCCAGCACGGCGATTTTAAATGAGAACGAAACAACGCCTGTATGGAGAATCGAGTATACCACCACTTGATCAATTTTATTAGTTTTATCAATACCACATCTCGTACAGGCTCGCTAGGCCGGTTACGCGACTAGCCTCAGTTTGCGACCACCTGAAGAACAAAGTTTTTTCAACTAAAGTTAGAGACATATTAACAGACCCTAAATAAATAGTGAGTCGTATGCATTTTATTTGGTAGTTATTGAATGTGAATCTATTTAAAAACGAGTAACTATTCTTTCAGTTCGGTACGTCACTTCATTTAATTGGTGGCAAACCGGCACATTAAATTAGCTGGTCGTTAACCGACCTCTATCGACCCTACCTACGGTCTTCATGTCTATGGTTGGGGTAAATAAAAATCATACTCTGGTATCACTCGCGCTTTATGTTACGTCAATCAACGTCAACGGAATGTCGAGGTTTTGTGTTCCAAGCGAAGCAAAAATGTATTTTCTAAATAGTGTTGTAAGGTATTAGATCAATATTTACAAATGAAAAGTTATATTCTTGGATTTACTGCACATTCTTGAGTTATTTTTGCAACCCTTAATGACGCAGGTGACCATATTTTAGTTATGGTTTTTGACGGTATGTGACAGCTTTGTCGACATGTACTGATTCATTCTGGGCGTAGTTTTGGTTTGTGTATGGTTTTTTTTTTTTATTAAAAATGGGATTGCTCTTGGCCAGCATCTAGGGCAAAGATGAGGCCGACGATGAAGCGAGCTCACCCAGCTATGTTATTCACAAAGCCAGCCAGAGGTGGGGTGAACGTCCAAGACCGATGATGTCACAACCCACCCCTAATATATATTGACGCCGGGGCTCATAATAACAACACGTAATCGGAGGTTTAACGCATTGGTCCGCTCGAGTCATCACCAGACGTCCGTCTATTTGACATTGCACCTAATTTACATACTTCTGACATTGACAGTCTGCGACGGGTGCAAGAAGAGACGGACGACCGAGACATTGGCGTGGTAGGGATTGACTAATCCGAATTGGTATTATTTTATCGATAATATTGTCTATGTATATCATATCATGTTTTAGGTAGTACATGCGTAAGGTCCGCGGCATACATTAGCTGCACAGTTTGTCGGAGTCAATTTTTACCCGACTTTGACGATAAAGCGTGACCATAAAATCTGCCATTGTGCTATCATGCTAGCTAGACAGGCCACGTCACGTATGTAGCGTTCTCAGTCATCCTATAATATAGATAAAGAAAAAAGTATTGTCTCGGTCTATTTTAAAGCTTGAAGAATGTTGCGCATATTGCTATGTAATTCGGGGTTAACAGCTTGAGATTTTTCAATTTAGTCGCATTTTGCAGCTGGATACTTCTTTGATTGTAAACATGTATGAAAAAGCAGTTCAAAAATATGTGCGCTTCATGGTTCTTTTATGGCTTCATAGTTTATTATGTATTCCAGTCGTTCTGAAGATATGACTAGTTATTCATGGTCGTTTATGATCGTCATTATAAGGCCATTACATATTACACATCTTGGAATTTGTCACAAAAACCGATAGAGTTGCAGGTTTAGTTAAAATGAGACAGCAATGCATTTTAGCCATTTCAGGCTGTCATGACAAATTGCATCGTTTGTATTGCTATGAGTAAGTATGCTCAAATGACGCCCTTGATTTCCCATGTTATTTATTTATAAACAATTCCCCAAACTTAAATTAATGAAAATGATCACAGTCAATTCCGACTATACACAATGAAAGGTTCCGTACCGACACCTCCTAATCTACATTTAAAAGCACAATACAATATACTGAATCAAAAAAGGTTGTATTTTCATAGGAAATTCTTGGGTAAGACAGGTTTTCAGCAATAACTCAAAAACCGTTAGATCTATCTTGTTCAGACGCAAAATAGTTGAAAGTATTTATTATTCATCTTGATTTTTTTCGTTTTAAACTATTAAAATAGTTTGGAAATTAGAGAAGGGGGGGGGGGGTACACTTCTTACGACTTTGACAGCTAATATCTCACCAAACAACGGTTGGCTGGATGGATTTTTTTAGAATCCTCTGTAATTTTTGAAGGCCTATCTATACGTAAAGCATAGCAAACACGCCTATGTGTATTGAAAAAAAAATTGTAACCCTCCTGTTAAATGTATGGGGTGGGCACCCCGACAAGTTTTAGCTATTTACGATACAAGGGTTGTAAAACAAAGAAAGGCCGATATCGCAGATGTTTGAGGCCCGAGCCGCAGGCGAGGGTCATAAATATGCGAGAGAGGGCTTTCTGTTTTACGACCCGTGTTTTGTACATAATTTTACGTCACCACTTGGTCAAAAAGTGGGTTTTTCCGTACGCGCAGTGTGCGGAAAAACGCGCTTTTTGGCAAGGTGTGGTGTAAAATATTTTTTTCGTAGTTTCACATCACATTTCTATAGCGGTTTATAGACTACACCTTCCTACCAAATTTCATACTTAATTTTAGTGCTCATAATATAGTCTCTGAGTAAATCGACTGTGACATACAGACGGACGGACAGACATGACGGATCTATTAGGGTTCCGTTTTCTCCATTTTGGCTACGGAACCCTAATAATCAGACGTGTATATGTTATTAAATTTTCTGCAATGGATACGGAATGATTAGTGCCTACGCCAATTCTTGGGATTAGGTAGCGGACCCCGGGCATCCTTCAGAATGCCACTGTACTGGGAATAACGCTAGGAGGATGATGGATACGGAATGATTAGAACTGAAAATTAAGACCTAACTTGAGTAATATTTACTCTTACATAATTCACGGTTGGATCTCCGATACAATCTACTGCTTTTTCTGACTCGACTTGCTACTTTACTAAACCTCTTTACAAGAAAATCAACTCACCGATTGTCAATTTTGACAGCAAATGCCTAAACCGGTACCATAGATGTAGAAAATACTAAAAAAAAGGAGAGACTACTGTATTAGCGGGCCCACGGAAATTTATTTTCTATTTTGATCCAAATTTACGTATATAACTTGACAAATATATTACAAATAAAATTGGATTATGTATTAAATCACAATATTATTTTAGGGTTAGTGACCACGAGCAATGTAGATAACGTGTTTAAGGTAAAATATCACTCGACAAGTTTTACGTAAGTGTACCCTAGTAACGCTAATAAATAATACTGTATGTTACTGATAGTCAAATCAGCAACTTATTACGAAGCGTCTAGAACGCTCGCTTAGTATTGTTTATAAGGAAATATACCTAATGACGTCACAATTTTCTATGGTCAAACTGCGCCCTAATTTGAAATATTATTAAAATTTTATATGGATAGCTCCCGTGAGTTTCAGACATATTAAAATATGATGAAAGGGGCCATTCACGTCATTAAGGTCACCCACGCTCGACATGTTTCAGACCGGTTCGCAGACCTTAATCATGAGATTCATGGGTACTTATCGCAGCGGCAGTTATTTTAGCACCTATTTTACCCTTTTAATGCTAAAAGAAACGCCGCCGCGATAAGTACTCATGATTTAGGGACTGCAAACCGGTCTGAAACATGTCGAGCGATAGTTGACCTTAAATATGTGAATGACCCGTTGACCTCGGTGACAGAATTAGTGATCAAAAATGTAAACACACAACTCTCAAAACAGAAATGGCTTTCAAGATCCATGCAGGTTTCCTCTCGATGTTTTTCTTCACCCGATGGCAAATATCAAATTAAACTCCGTACATAAGTTCCAAAAAAATAATTAACACGAGGCAGATTTCGAACTCACGATCGCCACTTGACAGCAGCAGCATTGATAACTTCAACCACTAGCACTACATCTGTGAATAATTAAAAAACAGTCTTGTGACTTTAGACATAAAGTTTAATTTTAACTGTAAAGGTTTTAAAAGCTAGCGGTCTAGGGTCTAGTATAGTTCTATAGAATATCTTTGATGAGAATACCTTCTCGGCTTACACAGCGCTCGGTTGCATAGCAACCACAAAAGTACAATATAACGAAATCACAAGCGATGAAAAGGCCGGTTATGTTTGTGTAATGTTATATAATTTTAATTCTAATTTTGTACATGATATTATGGTAATCATATACAGCCACAAGTGCACAGCATACGCACCAACAAACACGACCTGCAAAGGAAGATACGAAGCATAGGTCCAGGTACTGTTATGGCTGTTATGCTGCAGCTGTCATGATGGAGTAACGGCCTCCGATCACCGAGAAACCGAGAACTGAATGAAAAAATAAAACAACTGGCAGTATGATAAGATGTCGTATATGACTGATCGAGAACGCATAACGCAAAATAACAAATATAAAAATTATCGTTATGCTGCATTGTCATACTTGTTCATTATATTTTAGAGAAATTGGCCACCTGTACCATAATTAAAGAGGTTACATAATTACTTGTATTTTATTTACATTTATTCTCTTACTTACTCATAAGCTAAAGGAGATCTAGTACCCAGGGCCCACACAAGGGCCACAAGTGTTGGAGCCATCACGATCAGGGGATGATATATGTGTATATAAGTGCGTATGTCTAAAATTGTTTATATAACAATTATATAATGGGAACAAAAAGAACAAGAAATAACATATAAGCCTGTTTTTATTCAAAAAATCTAAAAGCGAGACAAATATTCAGCCCTTCTGAATAATTACTACTTTGTACCGCTTGCGTTCGAGACGACAGGGTGCTGGGAGTCTTGAGGCTTTAGCCTTCATAAATGGAGGGCGACGAAACTAGGAGAGGGTTTGATGCTCTGATTCTTGTCTGGTGCAAAGGTTGTCCATCGCCATCCAACTGATCCAGCGTGATAAGGCAACAATTGTGATGGGTACCTTTTCGCCCAGTACAACTCGGGGGGGAGCTTGTTTGACTAGGCTCTCTTTTTTGTGTTGGTGTTTTTATAATGTATGAATGGAAAATATAATAAAATATTCTTAATTTTATTCTAAAATATAATACCAATAATAACATTCATTTGTAACAAATGCTATGCTATGAAGAAAGAGTAAATAATGAATAAGCATTGAAAGAGTCCTTATACTGTCATTAACTTCTGGTTCTTCATTTTACTAATTTACTAAGCCGGAATATATTTATTATTATGAATGGTTGAAATATTTTTCCTTCTACTGCTTACAGCTGATTTGTTGCATTTTGCAGCTTACATTGCATGATCACCAAGTAGAGTTTCTCCCAAATCCTGCAATAAAATACACTTAACATGCTTTCGGCAACTAGTACTTGGTACTTAAATCATCGACAAATCTCTCCCAACTGACATGAAATAAATATTTAGGTAGGTGGATACTAGATTCATCAAAGTGTTAGGCAGATTTTCTTTCCAATTTACATGTTAATTTTCATAAACACTCGGCAAAACAAATTTACATAATAGGTTACCTGTCCGTCACATCACTGGAATTTACAATAGAAGACATCTATTCTATGTGGAGAACCAAAGGCATGGTTATATAATGATCCCTAACAAAAGGAAATTTAATTTTTCAGACTGAAATATTGATTTCTTGTTACATTATAGATTTCTATTTTAAACATCTTAGCACATGAAATATACTACTGACACATAGTACATCAATGACTGACACCAAATGTCAACTGCCTTAGCAACGACCATAGCAACTACACCCGCGACGGCCAAGTACACCAACATTATTAGGGGTGTAAGGTGGGGACAACATTTATGACATTAACGTGACTTGGCGTACGTCTCCGCCTTGTCAGAAGTACTTTGTGAATACGTGTAACTGTCAAATCATCTCACCTCTAGTGATGTTCTAGTTATTGACGTACTAATCGATGGATTTATGCGTTAAAACTATCCTGATTCAGGTAACATAAACCGCTTATTGATTAAAAAAACTCTATGAATGAAAGAGAAAATGTTTTTTACAAAAGTTGTGTATGAATTATCAAGTGCAAAGCCTACATTTTATCAAATAAAAACCATGTTACGTATATAGGAGTTAGACTGTACTGGCTGACATATGACAGGTGGAGCGAGCGTTTAAGGTGGGGCGAGAGTTGAGGTGATAACTACAGGTGGAGACGTACGTCTTTACACCACAAGCCAATACTTTTACAAGAATACCACTTCAGAAGATGCCTATTCACTCGTGCCTTAAAAAGGTCCAGGTTATATGTGTGAGTGAACGTGTATTTACTTAGTGGGCATAGTTTTGATGGCTTCACTAGGTTGTTCGTGACACTCCGTCTATATTTTTTAATTGGTCTGAGGTTATGGTTTTCTTTTTGTGTTCAATAAAAATTAAATTAATTATATTTTTACGTGAATGTACATATTGTCGATTCCTAGTAAGATTGTTTTTGATTTTTGATGCAGATTTAATATTTACAGTTGTTGAACTGTAAATAATCATTTAAAAACAAAATGTCAATACATTGTGCTATTTTTTATTAATATCATGATAAAAATCATGAATGAACACTAATTTTAAATATCATGATAAAAATCTTATTTAATGCAAGCATGTAAATTTATCATAAATTAACAGATCTTCTGAAAGCCGTATATTTTTTTCCCTCTAGAGAAGATACCCATTTTCCAACCAACATCAATTTCGACGGTGATTCCAAACGTCAAATGCCTTTAAAGAGCAATTATGAAGAAAATGTCCTTGTAACAGAGTGTCCTGGCCGGGACCGTCAGACAGCTTGCAATATCCGGAGCAAGCGGTCACTGCAATTTGATTCTAGTAAACTATCACTGTGTATCTGAGTTTTTATGTGTTTAATTTGGCTTTGTACTTGCTGCGTACTGAATTGGCAGGATAGAATGTGGTATTTTCTACTTCACCGAGCTTACAGAAGTCATTCATATTTTTATCTTCTCAGTTTACGATCAGTATTTGCGCAGCAGTAGTATAATGCGTAATGCCAGGGTGAATCGATGCAGTACTGTATTCGTACTGCCTCGCTTTCGCGCATCTCGCGCCATTCAGGAAGCACTCGTTTAAGTATAGATGCACAGTAATGAATCTGTATCGAATTGACTGACAGTTGACACTGACAGCTTACTGGTGTCGCACCGACAAATGCGAAAGTATGTGTGACTGTGAGTGTGAGTCAGTGATTGCTTGTTATGTCAGGTCACGCGTTCGGCCACACCACATACCTCTGTGAAACTGACATAGTCGCCTGACAGTATGTGACTCGTGGTGCCAAATGTACCGACTGTTCATAAGTTAGCTTTAAAGCGTATTATCCGCTCCATGTGGCCCTATAAAAAGGTAATCTTTAAGGGCTTTGAAGCGAATGACCAACAAATCGGAAAAATTCAGTGATTTTGGTATTTAGTTACGTTGTCTGGAATAGATCTCTTTAGCAATACCCGTTGTCTACAACTACGTGCATGTTGCTGTTCTGTTTCTGTTTGTAACCTTTTTTTGATATGAGGTGTGCAATTAAGAGTATTTTTATTGTATTCCACTGTTTGAAATATTTAAAGACCAAAAAATACTTATGCAAAATAAATATTAAAATGAGACTAGGTATTTTCGATTTAATAGTCACTTCTACTTCTAAAAGAGAGCCGTCACATCACAACATTATTTTGAATAAATGCTAGCTTCAATCATTTGTCTTGATAACCACTGCAGTACAAAATAAAATAAATATTTGAGGAGGAGGGAAAAATCTTCCAAAATGCATTATACTTGGTTTTACTTTGTAAGAGTAGGTTTACTCAAATAGGGCTATAATAAAGTCTTCGGGGCGATCAGTAAATATTATGGTTCTTAGTACTTTAGCTCAAAGTGTTGGACGTGCGCCAATATTAATAAGGTTGTCACCGCGTATTTACTTATTATAATACATGGTCGTTAAACTTTATACATGTACGAGGTATCAGTATTGGAACTATACAGGTCGATAAAAGGTTTCTGGGTCACTAGGCACCAAGACGATGACCCGACGTATTAAATGAATGTCAAACTAACATATTTCTTTGTTAACAAAATTCTTGGATATATATGACGGATAATTACATGTAAATTAGTACAATAATAAATAAATAAATAAATATGGGGGGACAATTTATACAAATCAATCTAGTCCCGAATTAAGCAAAGGTTGTACTATGGGTACTAGACCACGATAAATACATACTTAAATACATAGGAAATAATATTCATGATAAATGCACAAATGCACAAATTAATAATGCCTTGACCGGGATTCGAACCCGGGACCTCTGGCTTTGTAGGCAGGGTCGCTACCAACTAAACCAAAGTGGTCGTGAAGTTATAATAATGATGTATCTTTAAGACTTACTTTATGTCATAAACGAAGAAAACTAAGATCAAGAAAGAACGAGAATTTTAGTAGTTTAAGGTTAAATATTTTACTAACAAGAAAATAAAAATATATACGGTTGATTAACAGCGTTATATGTTAGTATACGTATTAAGCGGAGCAAGGAATTCAAACTGTTAAAAAAACCGGTTTGCTTAAAATTGATAGAAAATCTATACTAAACTAAAAATAAATGCGACCATGCGACTAAAGTCTCGCAGCTGACTCAGCATCTATATTGGGTACCTATAGTTGAAATTATTTTAACTGACCGTTTTTTTTAAAACTGCTGTTAAATTTTGAATCTTCGTGCTTGGAGGATAAAATCGCTTTTTGAACGGACTAATTCTTTCTTACTTCCAATAATAACAACTCGGTCAATTTAAATGATTAGTTCCTAAACTAAAGTACATAATGTTAACCTTCGACGCAAAAGAGGGGTGTTAGTATAAGTTTAACATGTGTATGTATGTGGCATCGCAGCTCCTTAACGAATGGTCAGATTTAAGAGCGGTTTATTTAATCGAAAATCTTGTTTAATAGAGATGGTTTTAATTATCTTCGTTTGTCGGGTGTTTCTTTTTTTTAATTTAAATTATGTCTGAAGTGCCTTATCAATTAAGCAGCTTAAGTAAACTGCAATATCTTACTGGATTTTGTTTTTGTAGCCCTAGCTGCCTAGACACTTGGTTTTAGACTGGGTAAGATCTTTAATCTTCAGACACCATTAATAATGCGTCGTGAGGAATATGAGTTCATATAAGAATTCATGTAAGAAAAGATCCAAGAAAAAATATCACCTGAAATAAGGCGCCATTCATGGCTAAATAGTTTCCATACTTGGTTCAACCTAAGCACAAGATCTTGATTGTGTATCAAAACTCCATGTAGTCCTTAAGATAGCCATCCTCCAGTTTGAAAAACAATGAGAAATCCTCAGAAGATGCGTGTAGGTGGTCAGACATGGTCCTAGTTATCATCGTTTACAGCCTGTTGCGCACTGCTGCACACGAGTTTCATTTCTAATTGTACGCAACTCATCCTAAACCTGACCTAGTACGAGTATATCCAGGAGTGATTTGTGATCACCCTAATATCGTTAACCAATCAAGATGGTTGACTGTCAACTATTTTACTAATAGTGGTATGAAATTGTTAACATTTTGATTCACCTACCGACACTGCCTCTCAATTATACTAACAAGTACCGCTAAGAACATAAACAAATTAATAATTTGTAACTTGATGTCATTATTAAAAGATCATCAGTTCATCCATGAACAGATGATTGAAGCAGCGTCCAAATTTGAGGTGCGGCACTTACGGAAATGACTTGTAAGACCGATACGGGAGTGACAGCTACGACCGCATATTTGACACGTAAATATCTCGCCCGAAGTTGAAACAGGAAGAGCTGCCCACCAGCGGGAGTGTGGGATAAGAGATCAAACCAAGTTTGGTCATTCTCCACTACTCCATTACATAGGGTCTCCCTCCAATGGTTACGATCTTGACACTCTTCCTCCCAGGTTGAGGGGTCAATCCCAAAGGACACCATGTCACGTTTAGTGCTGTTTTTAAAGCGTAACATAGGCCGCCCGATGCGTCGCTTAGCGTACGCTATTTCGGACAGGAGAGTTTTCCGTGGCAGACGAGAAGGCTCCTTTGCACGTGCCAATTAAAAGATACAAAATATCAATTACTATGACTGTACAAATGATAACGTTAGTAGCTACTTAAATATTGGTTTAAACGTGTCTAATGAGATATTTATTTGTTTTCCTTATTAAGTAGCTAGCAGCTAATATTACGTATTTAATAGTTCACCGATTGCAATAAATTCCACACTCCATTCTTGCTTTATCATATAAGGCTCTGACGTATGACGTCATATCTCCTGTGTGTGCTTAGGGGTGTGGATTAAGTGTCGCCCTCTACCGCTTGATGTATGGAAGAACGTCCCAGTTGATTCATACGTTTGCGTTTTAGCACTGCTCCAGGATACTACCATTGGTATAGTCGACTACAAGAGAGATTTATGACCTTACTGCATTGCAATAAACGTGAAAAACGAATATATCTCTTTTTCTACTCCAGCATTATCTTCTGTTAATTAAATGACTGCCAACAGTATTAAAACACTAAAATTTTATACACCAATGCAAGTATACAGGGTGTGGCCTGTAATAGGAGCAATAAATTTAAAGGACGCTTGCTTAGTGAATCTGCAGTAACCTATGGCGCCCAAAAAAAAATTATCTTTTTTCAATTGGGGGACATTTTGATCTAAAGTTATGACCTCCAAGTAATGGATCTTCGCACCCAGAGAAAATAGCGCGGCAGTCAATGTTGATTTTGAGGTTGCTTCAAGTTATGACTCATAATCGTTGTCGCATTTTTTGTTTAAAAGAATATTTTTTTAAGATTTTCTATTTTTTTTATAAATTTTTAGTGTTTTTTGAACAAATGATTATTAATATCACTCCAGTAAAGTAAAAAAGTACATATAAGCTACATTTGCGAAACAAAATAGAAAAAATCCTTTTTTTGCATTTAAAATAATTTGGAAATAATTGCTGGAGAGCTCAATAGTGTACCGTTTAATTTTTTGCTCCTATTACAGGCCACACCCTGTATATCATTGACAATTAACGAGACATTTTGCTGCCGTAGAAATTTTATTGTGTGTATGCAACATTACATAATTGGGTCTTTAGAGTCCGCAGGAAGCTCGGTTCTCCATACAAACGTAGTTTCAGTCTCATTTTAAAACGCCATTCTAGAATAACATGAAATTTTGTATACACAATGGAATCCGGAATATTTAGGTCGGCAATTAGTTTATATTGCTTGAAATTATAATGGAGAAAAAATACAGCGATTATTAAGGTTTTCATACAACACGTACAAAACTCAAATACTCGCTGTATTTTTTTTCTGTTACAATTTCTATCAACAGAAACTAATTTCCGACCTAGATATGGCAGCTCCCATTGTGTATACAAAGTTTCATGTTATTTCAGCAAGGCATTTTAAAATGAGAACGAAACTACGTTTGTATGGAGAATCGAGTTCAGCATAGGTACCGGCGACTCTTAATATTCGAGAGTCTCTAATAACAAAACTCGCTACGCTCGTTCTGTAACAGTGAGTCTTAAGAACCATTATTAACTGTTGCATAATTTTTTTTGACAAAACGTATCGTAAAAATTACATACAGTTGTAGTGAGATAGGACACAATCGAATTTTATAATTAGGACTGCGCCCATCTGGGGAAGTACCTACACCTTACGGATGAGAGCTATAATAACATCATTACTTGCTCTATAGGTATATAGTTCGGAGTTGAGTTCTCGATGTCTGAAGGAAAATAGACATACCTAAACATGTTACACAACATAAAGGTACCTCAATAAAGATATTGAAAAAGGCATTCGTGTATGTCATATAGTGTAAGTGTAAATAGGGAGCATGAAGACGAGCACAATACCTTTTATACGCATAAAAGTTTGCAACGAAATGAGTTTCCTTGGTACGTGCCTTCGCTGCTTTATGAGGCGACATATCATCTTCGGTGAGGCTATTTTTCGAATGTTTCACATCGTTTAGCTGATATATTCGATTCCTTTGATGATATCTATTTCCACGGGGAAGTACTTTTACTTCTATTCGGGAACAAGGGAGTCAATGTTCAGTTTATTTCGTTCAATATGTAAAGAACTCTTTGTGGAATATTATTTTCCGATCATTCTTTCTTGATACCTACTAGAGTTTTTCTTGCTTTATCAAAAATGATTACAAAACCTTTTAGCCGATGTGTCGTGTTGGCATTGGATATGGAGAATTCTCCCTTTATTACAAATTAATGTATCTTATACCTCAGCTATGTGTGAACTAAACGTATAAAATCCCTAGGCTTGTGTAGTATCTGGGTTTTTTAATACCATGATATGATATGATATGTGTTTATTTGTACTAATCATGTCGGGCGAGGTCAGTCCTTGGATGGGTGACCGCTTTGAGTGGTTACTAACTGAGCGCTCCCGTGCTTTGGAAGGCACGTTAAGCCGTTGATCCCGGTTGCTGTCTATGATAGCAGTCGTTAAGCCAAGTTGGAGGCCTCCGGGCGGCTTGAAAACTTCTACAAGTTGCCCACTCACTTGACAAGTCTAATCCCAATAAGGTCTAGTTTCCCCCTCGGGTTGGAAGGTCAGATGGCAGTCACTTCCGTAAAAACTAGTGCCTACGCCAATTCTTGGGATTAGGTAGCGGACCCCAGGCATCCTTCAGGATGCAACTGTACTGGGAATAACGCTAGGAGGATGGTGATACATTGTCAATTACATTAATTAATTAAAATTAGCATGTCATTGAAAATAAAATAAAACAATTAACATAGTAATAATAATAAAAATAAAACATGAATAACAATAAATTAATGGACATGTCGGTGGCAAACAATGGTACAGCATACCAGGCCTCGAAATAGCGCTATTTTTGCATATCGTTATGAATTTATGATTCATAACGCTACTTTGTCAATAACACGCTTTACTAAAAACGATATTTGGCGCGCATTTATAGCGGTATCCATTATATCGTTATAAATAAAAAGCAATATATATAGCGATATTTTGTAAAGCGCTATAATAACGTTATGGGCTATCTCTGTCTCGTACCCAGTCTCGCTCTTACGTGCGCTGTGACTTGTACGTCAAACTTGAGCACGTCATTGCCACCACCGCCACCATCTTAAACGATATTATAACGTTATTATAACATTATCATATAAGTTTATGATTTTCATTTTGTTATGAAATGAAATATCGTTCTGAGGAATATCGATTATTATTATAACGTAATTTTAAACACTAACGAAATATATCGTTATAATATCGCTTATTTTCATAAGGTTTTAAAGGCCTGCGTACGGCCCGCCTGATATTACACCGCCACACCTCGGTCACGCCGAACAAAGTAAGCGGAGCCGATAAGTATGTGTGCGTGCGCTGTCGGTACACGCGTCAATGTGTGCGCTGGGTGCCTAGGGTTGGCGCATTTGCATTCAAGCCGATAAACATGTCGTGGATTCAAAGCTGGAGTTTTATTATAAAGTAAAATTTTAATTTAGGCATATGAGATCAATTAAAATAAATATATGATTATAATATAAATATACCTACAGGGATGCTAAAAACTTCAATTTGTTTCAACGCCTTGTATAGTATATATACGTTACGATAATGTAATCGTTAAGTACCTACAACGTATGTAAGGCAGAGCAACGTGTCTTTTCGATGCCAAGAAGTTTCTGTTAAAGAAATTGAAAAAATTATAGATAACTTAAATGTAAATAAATCGCCGGGTATAGATGGCATAAGAGTACAGGACTTTAAATTCATAAAAAAAGAGATTAGTCCAGTGCTGGCGAAATTTGTGAATATATGTGTCAAAGGCGGGGTCTACCCGAACTCTTTAAAAAAAGCAATTATTCGTCCGATACATAAGCAGGGAAGTCATTTAGAGTACTCTAACTATAGGCCTATAGCTATATTATCTGCAGTGAACAAAATAACCGAAAAAGTAATAATTGATAGAATTCACTCATTTTTGGACACGCATGACATTATATCCCCCGCCCAACATGGTTTTAGGAAGGCACGAAGCACGTCAACTGCTCTAGTGCAGTTCGCTGACGATATTAACGAGAAACTAGATTCTCGAATGTGTGTGGTTGTATTGTTTCTGGATTTCAAAAAAGCTTTTGATACGCTGGACCACGAAGTGTTATTAAACGCAATGCAAGAGTGTGGAATTCGTGGACCAGTGAATCAGTGGTTCCGTAGCTATTTGGAAAACAGAACAATGCATACCATGATACATAGGGAGACAGGAGAAGAAGCAAACATTGTCTACGGTGTTCCGACCGGATCGGTATATGGACCGGTCGGCTACATCATGCACGTGAACAGCATCAGTAACGTGGTGGAGCACTGCTCCACGTACATGTATGCGGACGACACGTGCCTGGTGTGTGCCGACAGGGATGTCGCGGTTGTAGAAGAAAAACTACAATCCGACTTCAACAACATATTAAAGTGGGCACACGACAATGGTATTATCCTTAATGTATCTAAAACAAAGTGTATGTTTGTAAACTCCCCGAAAATGAAATGTCCAGAAGAGCCAATTAAAATCATCGGACACACCTATGAATGCCTACATAATGGTTTAGCATTGTGTAATTGTAACCCTTTGGTATTTGTCAACAGTTATAGGTATCTAGGACTTATAATAGATAAAAACTTCAATTGGAAACCGCATGTTAACGGTGTATGCGATAAGCTCAGAGCCAAATTATGTCAAATTAAAAACTTAAATCGTGTACTTAATAGGTCGACGCTATATATATTATATCATGCACTAGCTGACTCAGTACTCTGCTATGGGCTCATTGCATACGGTCGTACTTTCAAAACATATCTGGACAAGATATATAACTTACAGACTAATAAAAACATTAATCGATACGAAAACGAAACAGAACTACAAAGGGAAGTACCATGTGCTGTTTAAAAAATGTAAAATACTTCCTGTACATGCCAAGTTCAAGTATTTAATGGGTAATGCCCTGCGTTCAAAGTACAAAAAGTCCATAATCGTAATTTGAGACTAAACGTACGAAAAATCTACATCGAACCGAGATCAAATAACTATTATAGACAAAGAACGAGAAGGTATCTGATACCCCGAATATACAACCGTATTATTTCAGAGAATGAGTGTAAAACCATACGTATATTTAAATCGAAAGTCAAAGAATGTTTAATGGATACCTTCATCGAAACAAAACAAAATATTGTTCAATAACAGAGATAAGTCGCATCGTGTATTTGATAAACAAGATATTTAATGTTGTTACTAGCATATTTTATTTTATAAGTAAGGAGTGTAGAATTCGCCAACAAACTGCCTTGCAGTTTGGCGAAGTTGTAAGTCTGTGCAATGTAACAATGTTTTTTGTATATTCATAAATAAATAAAAAGGTGACGCGCAGGGACGAGGTAATTGACCTTAGCGCGGGGCAGTTCGTGTCCGTTCTGTATGTAGCCCTTTCAGACCGGAAAAACAGCACTGGCCTAACGGAAAATTTCGACCGGTTTCGAAAGGGTTAGTGAGATTGTGAATCGTCTGGTTGACGTAACCGGTGACCGAATAGCTGGCGACTTCCTCGCTCAACGTATCAGCATTGCGATACAGCGAGGAAATGCCGCCAGTATCCTCGGTACAATGCCTCAAGGGCTTGTTTTAGATTTAAATTAGTTTTAGTTAAATAAAACGATATAGGGTGAGTTGCAAAAAAATTGTACATACTCGTAGTTAAGGGCTTTAGTTAAGAGAACTTAATTGATTCCTATGTGTTACGAAAGTTACCCATATCACAGATTTTATAATACTCACATATAGTTTGTATGACTAACTTTCGTAACACAAAGGAATCAATTAAGTTTTCTTAACTAAAGCCCTTAACTTTATACAATTTTTTTGCAATTCACCCGGTCAGATTGACGTCAAGGGTGTAAAATATTATCGTTCCTCCACTGGAAATTGTCATAATAACTACCATTTGCTAGATATAAAACTGGAATACAATAATACCAACTTTGCGTTGCAAATTAGTAGGAAGTCCATATAAATCGTCCGATTTATTAAATTGATGTTAACGTGCATCGCGTAACACTATTTGTACTAAAGGTTGTAATAATTTATTTGCTGAAACCTGGATTTATAATAAATAAGGGTTTTATGAATAAAATGACAACATTCGTGTTATTAGTTAATTGTACATCTATCAACACGACATTGGATATATTATTGTTAGTTGTTTTTTTATATACAGTACCTACCGGCCAATAATTTAATCACATTCAACACTTTTTAGTATTTCACTGCAACAAACTACCAAAAATACTTACTTTCAATTCAATTCCCACCCTTCTTCTATCTATCTATACATATAATAAAGTTGAAGAGGGTCGAAAGTCTGTACATGGAAAATATTCGAAAAAAAGTTGTCTGGGGATACTTAGAATCGATAACAGAACACGTTCCAACAGTTATTAGAATTTTTGTCTGTTTGTCTGTTTATCTGTTTGCCTGTTTATATGAACGCGCATCACGTGAAAACGGCTGAACGGATTTTAATGAAAATTTTACTAATCTGTCGAGTAAATACCCGGTAAAGGCTATAAAAATTGTGCAGATTTGTGTTATAAGGGGGTAAAAAGAGGGGCTGAATTTTGCATGGGAACTCCTATAATCCATGAGTTACAGGTATGAAAATTGGTAAGCATATACTTGACGACAAAGGAAAAACATCCTTATACAAAATTTGTGAAATCTTAAGATAGAAACTGAAAAAAAAGTAAACGCGAGCGCTGAGCCGCGGCGCTGCCCAGTGTGCGCGCCAGCCACCACGGTCTCTTCAAATTTTGAACAGTGTTATGATTTATTCCATTAATTAACTGTTACTCTAAACCCAAATTTTAGTCCCGTTTTCTAGAGTTAAAAACTACATATATAACTTTGTAATCCTATATAAAAACATGCAAATACAAAGTTACTTTTGCCGTAAGATTAAGATGAGTTGTATGCTAATAATATAATTATGATCTGGATTCACTTATATATATTATAAGTGTACTTTTTGTCCCGATGATCATCCATCAAAGGGATATTAAATCGGGGATGCAAGTAAGGTCTATGAAACGAGGTGGTTTAAATCCACATACGCCATTCTACCATTTAAGTTTCAGCCAATTGGGAGTATAACGGCGTGTCAAGAAATTTAACTTAAAGCATACCAGAATTTGAGGTATTTCAAACAAGTTGACGATTCAGTATGTCAAAACTGAAGTATCATAATTCCTTCTGGTTGTTGACGCTTTTTATGAGCATAACCTTTTCGCAATTAGTTCTAAGGCAAAAAATCGCGCTTTCGGGACTACATAGATGGACAGACTTCATCAAATCGACAACAAAGCGTTCGGTCAACGAGTATTTACATAACGCAAAGTTGCACATAGGAAAGCGAAACATAATAAGAGCTGTGACCGTATCTGTAAATGACCATAATAATAAGTGAAGTGACCGGCTAAGAAGAAAAAGATAAGGTAATTTGATTCGCATTCACTTCATGTAAGTATTTTTAAAGTCCTAATATTTGACACCATGTGACACCTATATTAATTTAATATAAATTAATTTTGAATTTGGAATTAAAGTAATTTATCACAATATTATTTTATCAGTTACTTATAAATCAAAACTTAATATCTTAACTACAACTAAGCAGCATAAACACATTTGCAGAGAGTTTTCAAAGACGTGTTTTGATATGAATCCACTATCTCTAATAGCTCTAATAAATGACTGCTGGAGTAATTAATGACTCCAACATTAATTATTTACTTTGATATGATCATTTGGTGAACAAACGGTCTTTATACAAGATATTGCACTCTATACATCTAGTTATTAAGAATCAATACTGTTGCAAGATGAATCAAACTTTGTAGTCTAATTTTTATTATTATGTTTACTTTCTACAGCAAAATTATACTTGCTGCAAAAAAATGCTTTTTTTTTTAAATACCGTTTATTAGAATTGATTCAATTTAATGTACAACTTACACTTGTATGTTTAGGTGTAAAGAATGTTAATACATTACTTAGTATACTTACTGATATTATACACTCATCTTGAGAGACACCCTTCCTATTTTATAATCATCACAAATGTAAGAGTTAGACTCTTGTCGGTATAACTTTCTCCATCTGACTGTATTTTACTTCCTTGGTTTTCTTATCCCTTTCGAAACCGGCCAATACAATTCTGCGGGTTGATTAGAACTAATTGTCAAATCAAAAACATATGACAATATACTTCATTTTCCGTTAGCCCAGTGCTGTTCAGGCCTTTAAAACTTTATATAATAAGCGATACTATAACGATATATTTCGTTAGTGTTTAAAATTTCGTTATAATCATAATCGATATTCCTCATAACGATATTTCATATCATAACAAAATGAAAATCATAACCTTATATGATAATGTCATAAAGTGGTGGCGGTGGCGACAATTACGTGCTCGAGTTTGACGTAAATGTCACAGCGCACGTAAGAGCGAGACTGTGTGCGAGACAGAGATAGCATATAACATTATTATAGCGCTTTACAAAATATCGCTATATATATATTGTTTTTTAAGTATAGGTAACGATATAATGGATACCGCTATAAATGCGCGCCAAATATCGTTTTTAGTCAAGCGTTTTATTGACAAAGTAGCGTTATGAATCAGAAGGATATGCGAAAATAGCGCTATTTCAAGGCCTGGCGTTGTTTTTCCGGTCTGAAAAGGTTATACGACATGATTGCTATTTTTTATGTGTTTAATGTAACTTATCCTTGGTCTTCCCCTTCCTCGCTTGCCTTCAATCTTGCCTGCTATGATGTTGTTTAAAACGTCATGTCCAAGATGACCAATCATATTCCCTCTCCTCCCGTTTTATGATACGGACTGAATGCTATTATTTTTCAAATGCTTGCCCTTAAATTCGCAATGAAGCTGTTGTCAGGTGAAAAAAAGGACCAGCAAATCTTGTTTACAACACTTACTTTCTTCAATGATCCAACGCCCACAGTTTTGTGGGCGTTGACGTTGAATTGTTGACTGAGACATACGGGTGATGACGTCACGTATCACAATATACAAGAACGTGAGGAATGTAAATAATTAAGGCATTTTGACTTTTCTTTTAAATTTGTAAGCCTTTACCGTGTACCTTTCGTGTTCTAGTCAAAACATTGTTTTGTTTGCATTATAATATTCGGGTACATTTTTATAATTCAGGTACATTTTTATGATTCCGACTCGTAGTACTCGTACTTACTAGAGTTGTCTTTTCTTTGGGCACAAAGTTAAAAATCCAGATTTTGTTGTTTAGCTCATACCGGAATGTGCTGTGAGTACCTTGGGATGGGATATTATTTATAAATGTACCAATACAAATATTTATTTAATAAAAAAAAAAAGTTTTTTACAAGTTTCCTTAAAAGCAGGATTCTACTGTGTGTGTGGGGGTGGGGGTGCGTGTTTTTGTGTATGTGTGTGTGTGTGTGTGTTACCTTAAGATGTACAGTCTTATCGATATTTTATAAATAGTTATTATTTGAATTATAGTTTAAGGTTAAACTTAGTACGCTTAGCATCCCTTCAGTCTCATCGTAATTTTAACTGAGTAAGATCCATTATAATTTTTCCTTTGTACCAGTATAAACCGGTGTACACTTGTATTATTATTTTTGTCTTGTGAACTCGTACTACATGTCTACTGTATAGATCCAATTTTAGTTCTGATCTGGACCCATTTTCCGAGCGTTTTCGGAACAAGTGTATTATCGGTTGTGTGCACATCTGTGCCCTATAATGTATCACCGCGTTTTGCATTAAAAGCGTTCACAGTTTAACAGATTTATGCTCAGCGCGCTTTGAAATTGTGACAGAGGTAGTTTTGGATTTGTAGTTTATGTGCTCTGATATTTATGCTTCATGCGTAATTTGTTGATTTTGCTGACTTTTATTGCTTTTGTAAATTGCGTGCATTTATTTGTGGTATACATCCAATGAATTTCAGGTTAATTTCATGGTTTATAGTAAAATTTCAGGTATCAGCGAAAGGTTTAATTTTGAATCGTGCGAACAATAATTGTCAGATGCGTCTTTGTGCCTTCCCTACTACCAGAAACCAGCTTATTTAGGATTCTGTATTAAACAAGGATCCCTTATAATAGTTTCGCCATGTCTGTCAGTCCGTCTTTCCGTGGCTTAGCTCAGTAACCATTTATACTAGAAAGCTGTAATTTGCTTTGGGTAAATATCAATCACGCCAACAAATCGGTAAAATAAAATTTTAGAAAAACATTTTCTTTTTTACATGTTTTTGCCAGCGTTCTAGGCACGCTCCCGGCTGGAGATGAATTACGACGAATCTTCTATTTATAATTTTGATTAAGTTTATATTTTAATTTTTTATTTATAGATATATTTAAGCACTATGTTAAAACTAATTGTAATTTCGTAATACATAATTAAACCTTTTATTGGGTATCTCCCTAAATGTAAAGTCCCCACTTAATACAATTTATTTTTCTTTCAAACCCATCGATCGTGTTAGGTATCGTTAGATAGCTTGTAATAATAATATAATCTTCATTTACACTTTTTGATTTATTTATTGGTTTGTGTGATATTAATTTTTAAAGTGTTAATTTTGTTTGGAGTACATCATAGGTAGCATGGAAGCAAGCTATCAAAACATCAAAAGGCTATTGGATAATAAAGAGATAAGCCCAGTTAAGGTGCAAAACAGTGTAAGATTCTAGAATAATGTTCTTTTTGTGATATTGACTGCGTGTTAATTTACGCAAATACATCTCAATATCACTAGGAGACAGTAAAGGTTAATTACGTAACTTTTTAAACGTATTGAAAATGACATTGTACCATATAACCGCTGCAGCTTCTTACGCGTAATAGTAGAGTGCATTGTTCTAGCTAGGCAAATCACAGAACGTAAGTAACGTTAATTCCATCAATTCCTACAGAACAGTCATTGGAATAAATATGTCATTAATACGGGCACTTTTAGATTATACATTTACAAATGTACGTTACTCGTAAAAATATGTCAGTGGTTTCCCTTCGTCTCATGGTATTTTATAGACCTTTAAACCTACTCGCCTCATTAAGTAATTCCAACTCCAAGCAAGCTACGTGTGACGGCAAATAAAACCTGGTACTCTCGTATACCCGCCACTTCGGGAGAGCAAATTTTGGTATGGCACAAACTATAAGAGAGCGAGCAAGACATAAATAAACCCTGGGGTCTATTACGATGCAACCGGGATAATTCTAAGAGCCAAATAAAATTAAAACAGAGTTAGTAACATCAGGGTACCGGAGTTAATGAAACGGAGTTAGGAGATTCTCAACACTGTTAAAGGGAAAGGGACAGTATCTCTGTCACATCATGCGGGGTCCCACATACGGCTGATAATCCAAGTAAAGATATGTATGAAGAGGAGCGTACAGCTTACATAGGACGTAGAAGACACGAGACTGGTTTAAATGCAGTAGGTAATCAGGGGTTTTCATACAGTTAATTTAAAATTCGAATGCTTTTTAAGTTTCCATACCAAGAAACTACTACCTTTTACTTAATCATCATCATCATGTCAGCCGAAAGACGTCCACTGCTGGACATAGGCCTCCTCCAAAGAATTCCACAATGACCGGTCCTGCGCTACCCGCATCCAGCGGACACCTGCGACCCTTACCAGGTCATCAGTCTACCGTGCGGGGAGCCTGCCCACGGCTAACCATTGCCAACCAAAGTGGCAGTGTGCGGGGAATATAGCACGTAGAACCGATGGCCGTTGGGGCCCAAAGGTTCTCGAGTGGCGACCACGTACCGGAAGGCCTACGGCCATCGGTTCTACGTGCTATGTTCCCCGCCCACTGCCACTTTGGTTTAGCGATTCGGAGGGCTATATCGGTTACTTTGGTTCTGCTGCGGATAGCCTCATTCCTGATGCGATCACGCAGAGAAACTCCCATAGCCCTCTCCATTGTTCTTCGGTTGACTATGAGCCTTCTTACTGAGTAATCAGTGTAGATAAATAAAACTGTTTTCAACCATTACATACTCGTATAGTTTACTACGCCACTGAAGTATAGGATACCACTCTCCTTTCCCTTAGACCTCGCAATATACTCGGACTTGGCGTGAATTGTTACTTCTGAAATCGCAGCCAACTTCCAGGGCCATAAGTCTGCGAGTCGCCACCGTGACGGAATACTCCTCTAAGTCACGCCACTTGGCTCCCTAATGTATGGATTATTTTGGAGTATTTTTGTCTTATTTACATTGGAAGTGTTAAAGGTTTCGTTAAAGGAAGGGTAATTTTACGACAATATTCTAGATTCTAGAATAATAATATATCGTTTTTCTCTCACCTCTATTATTAAACATATTTGTTTTATCTTTGAGGCATTCTGTCAGCCCTAATAAACATATTTATTTTTACATCATTTCATATAAATAAATAATAATTTTTGGTCAATAGTTAATGTTTTTAATTCGTCTACAATTTAATTGATTCCGTTCCGATACGAAAATTTGTCATGCAATTTAAATGGATAACGTTCATGTGACACAATGGAATCAAATAAATTGTAGACGAATTGTAAAAAAACCGGCCAAGTGCGAGTCGGACTCGCGCAAGAAGGGTTCCATACCAGAAAAAAAACGGTAAAAAAATACTTTTGTTGTATGGGGGCCTCTTAAATATTATTTTTATTTTATTTATAGTATTTGTTATTATTGTGGCAATAAAAATACAACATATGTGAAAATTTTAACCTCCTTGCTATTACGGTTCATGATATTCAGCAAAACACGCCAACAACTACTCTGCTGTATGCGAGCCCCCTTAATTATTATTATTATTTTGATTTTAGTATTTGTTGTTGTAGCAACAATAAAAATACATAATCTGTGCAAATTTCAACTGTCTAGCTATTACGGTTCTTGAGATCTAGCTCGGCGAGTGGTAGTCATGAAAAATGGCTAAAATATCACGTTTTTTGTATGGGAGCCCCCCTTAATTATTATTATTATTATTATACATAATCTGTGAAAATTTCAACTGTCTAGCTATTACGGTTCTTGAGATACAGCCTGGTGACAGACGGACGGACGGACGGACAGCGAAGTCTTAGTAATAGGGTCCCGTTTTTACCCTTTGGGCACAAAACCCTAAAAAATGGTCCTATTTATGTAAGTACGCACGACCAAGTGAGGTTTCTTTGTTTTTATTAGGGTTCCGTACCCAAAGGGTAAAAACGGGAGAAATACACGTATGTATGTGCATTGTCCGATAACTGCCCTATTGGAAAGGCATACTGGCATAGCTTGACTTCAGATCTCATCCTCTTAAGAAGTCAGAAATAGCATGAAGAAAAGTTATGATAAGTAATATTAAAAATTGAGTACAACAGTCTTTTTTTAAATATAAAATGAGTAACTATTTGACCACTTATATACTCACCTAACGGTAAGTGATACTTTGGTCGAGGGTGTTACAAACATGCGTACCTAAATAATGCCTATACTCAGTTATATGTAGTGTAGTGATACTGTATTTAGATTAAAACCTATTTTAATTTAAAATAAACGTTATCTATAATCGACATTATTTCCATGTGGGAGTTTATATGGTTACTTTATAATGTGAGCGTAAACAGACTTAAGAGGCTTTCAGTTTACTAGGTATTTCTCCAAAACCTTCCAAATTTTTAGGACATTATTTTCATCTGCAAGTTTTACCTACGGTCTACAATTGTCATTTGCGATTTTCAATAAATTCTCACAATTTGAAATACAAGGAAGGTGAAAACAAGTAAACACCTACTGTGTCTTGCCATTCAAAAACAGTTTTTATTCGTAAGGGCATATGGATTGTTTATAAATCTGTATTATGCAATATGGTAACAGGCGGCGGGCGTCAGCTTGCATCCACGAGGTAAACATGGGCAGGGTTCCAAACTATCTTCATCTCCATCTTCCCTGTCTAAGGCTGTGGTTTGATTCTAAACAACAGTAGGTAGCTTTCGGTAGGCAAATTTAATAAAGCTATTTAGGGCTACTGTTAACTTTTGTTTGCCTTTCACTCGCTAGTATAATATTACAAAGGAAGCTGCAACGCTATTATAAAGAAGAGTTCATTAAAATATATTTTGTCTCTAATAACCTACACAAAAAGTAGGGTATCTTATGTCTATTTCTCAGTGAATATATTTTTTTTAATATTATATTATTTTATTTTAAGTAGGTATATGTGCTTTGCGCTTTGACTTCATAAAGTAAGTGTCCGAACGAACATGATCGATATGTTGAAATCAAATTAGAATGAATTCATTTACCACGAATATTGTTCCTGAGTCTTGGATGTTTCCTTTGTATTTAAGTATGTATTTATCTATATATGTATATCGTCATCTAGTACCCATAGCACAAGCTTTGCTTAGTTTGGGACTCGGAGGTCGATTGGTGTAAGATTGTCCCCCAATATTTTATTTTTATTATAATGCGAATTATAATATTTTTATACAACGACGGTGGCAAACATGCTTATAGCCTGCCGGATGGTAAGCAGATAACGTGACCTATGGACGCGTGCAAATCCATAAGAATCACAGGCGCATCGCTGACCTTTCACTGACTTGAGGATTCATAGTGTTGTGTGTGTGTGTGTGTGTGTGTGTCCCACTCTTAACACAGTGCGTCTTTGGGAGTGGCTACCACAACCAACAGGAACACAACACGACATTCTCGTAACTAAAGAGCAAGCAGTGGTTGGTGGCTGCTAAGCCACCTCATACCCCCCGTACAAAAATAAAGGTTTGGTCAAGTAGGATCAGTTCAGGTTGCACAGGTCGATTTCATAACTCTTCGGTAACTTAAATACCGCGAGCAGTCATTTGAATGCCTTTAGGATACTGCAACTACGCGTCATTGATTTAATTTAACCCTTTGAACCGTTTCCGTTAGTAAAAGGGTTACCATATCGCCTATCATTTTCACACGCTTTGAGAATAATCACTCGGTTACTATTATATGCCACAGGTAGGTATTGTAGTTTTAGATATTTATCGCTCTTGGACTCTTTTTTCTCTTCTTTTATCTTTCATCATTATCGGTATTGTGTTTTCACAATCAAAGGCATACTTTATTCGAAATCACTTACTTATAGCAAGTGACCCGAAACAAAATCTGAAAGGCCCCATTTCGGGACCTAGGCAAATACGCACCCGCATTTTGCATACGCAAATATTTAACCTAGTGTGGAATTAAACCCACGACCTTTCGTTTGACAGGTATGTACACAAGAACTGGCCGGGTGCCGATTGAAATGAGCCACAAATTGTGGTATTTTGGTTTTTTAAGAACTAACTTCCAAACGGTTAATTTTCAACCCAAAGATTGAGGAAAAATGTTCTCGTTAATGTAAACTGGTGGAAATGAATCGCGTAAGCAACGACCACAGTAGTCAAGGATCTATGATATCACTTCTGTCAACTGTCTAATCTGACGTGTTCTGCATAGTGCTATCGAAGTTTCTAAAATCGGTTGCATTAATACAATATCCAAGGAACTGTGTTGACTTTGGTCCCAAAGAAATATATGTATTGTCGTCTCTTCCTGTTTGTCTTGTGTATTTGTTTGTTTGCATATAATTTGTACAAACTCGTACATAAGTATTATTTCATACATACATCCAGCATTGTACATTACCTATTCTAATGACCCCTTAACTACGATAGAGCAAGAATGAATAGGTAAGTAAGGTTTGTTCTCACTAAGTATTCGTAGGATCACTAGATTGCGTAGGAATTTATGAACAACGTGATGATGATATGGTATGTCCTAAAACTACGACCAAGACCACCGGGGAATGGGCAGCAGCATTCCTAAAGTGCGGTGGAGATACTGCGATCGCCAACCCGCATGCCAAGCGTGGCGATTATGGCATTTACCCCCCATGAAATTGGGGGAGGCCTATGTCCAGCAGTGGACGTCCTAGGGCTGATATGGTGGTGGTGGTGGTGGTGGTGGTGATGATGATGATGCATCAACAACTGAGGTTTCCAAGCCTATGGAAAGCACGTTGAACCATTGAGATCATTTGTTGTCTCTAGGACAGCAGTTTTCAAGCTGATTTAGAGGCACTTCAGCAGCGTATGAACTTCTACTTTACTGTCTCACTTGTGAGAGTATGCTCGATATATAAACATAAAATACTTAGAGCAAGATTTATTCAATACGAAATTTGGTAAATGCAGGTATTCACATGGAATATTGATACCTGAGTAACACATAGTAATGTTGAATGGTATAAGTAATCTGTTGTTGTGTTTGTAAGAAATATATTTTTTATTGTTGAATAACGTAATTAATATTATTACTTTTCTAATTTTAATGTTTTACAAAAGTATATTTACAAATTAGATTCAAAATATACCTATATCTAAAACATATATAAAATACTTGGGCCCCTCGACATGGTCCCTTGGCATCATTTCCTCGCTGAATCGCAATGCTGATGCGTTGAGCGAGGAAGCTGCCAGTTTTTTCGTCCCCTGTGGAGTCTACAAGCCTTTTGGAAAGCTCCTTGTAGAGCTTACGCGCACTGGGACCCCACGGGCCAAGAGTCTCTACACCAAACAGAACCAAAGTGTATTTTATGCCTAGACCTTATATTTATATTTTATTTACTTTTCGGCCGCTGCACCTGGTTGGTTGCTGGTTCCGTTGGAGATGGGAAGGTGCTAAAGTGTCTACACAAGTATCTTCTCAGAGCACCCTTCCCCAGTATCTACGGAATCAAGCACATTCCGTTCAGTCTCTTGCCGTCGTCTCTAGATATGCCAGTGACTTCAAAGAGAATATTGGCACGTTGACTTTTCTACTAGTTCCGTTTAATTTTTTAAATTTACCTATAGTGGAATCTCTTTCGGCTCGTGTATTAGTCAATTTATTTCATTTATTATTTAGTATTTGGAACTGTTTGTTTTCTGATAAAATAATAAGAAATAAAGCGAAATTGGCCAGGGATAAATTAATGAGATAAAGGTATTTTTGAAGACAAAAAACTTTCTTCCATAACACAACACATTTTGGTTCCATACAGCCCACCCTTAATTTCCCGCTCAAAGCACAATAACGGGAGAGTAATGGCACATGAATCAACTGAATCACCCGAATATTGCTGTATTTTTCACGGCAGGTTCAGTTTGAAACATTCTGCGTATTACCAGCCTTAATAATGCGTAACAGGTACAAGGTACGTGCAAGATTTGAATATAAATTACAATGTTAATGATATGGAGTTTTTTCTGCGTGATGCAAGAAAGGTAATCTACGTTGACATATAATGAATCTAGCTTATGAACGTTGTTAAAAAGTAAGGCCTTGCGTATTGACTGGCTCGATACGACGTGCCTGGTTATTGATTGGTTAAGGAACCAGTTAATCTATCTGGTTAGTAAGATAGCCACGCCGTCACATCAATATCGAAAGAGTAAAATACGGTGCAAATATTTATGTTTCTAAAACGTTATCACGTTGATTACTTTAGTCAAAAACAAGCGAGACCGTTTGATGGAAACGCTTTAGATAAAATAATCTACGTGACCCGAAGCGAGGCGAGACTCCAGCGGAGATATAAACTCTTTTAAATTTACCGATCGTCAATCGTTACCGGATTTAGAGCCGACATCTCGTTCCAGAGGTAGTGCCACAGACATTATCGAAGATAGATCACACAGCTAACGATTATATACGGTCACCATTTGATAAATCGGAACAAGTTACTCACTTACTCTCGTGTCCAGTAACTCAATCAGTTTTTGCGGTTAAATCCAAAAATTCAACTTTAAGATGTTTCTTCCCATCGAATTTCCATAAAGAAAATTTTAAGGGAACAAGGCCAAGTATTTTTCGTCTGCAATAGTTGATAGAACAGAATAGTCACTTTGATTACTTTATAATTCTTATTTTAAGATACAGACATGAATTGGGGATATCTCCATCTATATCATCATAAATACCGTCCTAGGTTAGATACATCCATGTTCTTTATTCAATATTCACAAACCCCAGTGACACCTATTCACTTCAACACGACCAAGTAGGTATATTCAGTGTTAATATTATGTAAACGTGGTTCATATGTGATGTCTACTCAAATAAGTCTGTTCTCGTTCCAGAGGTACTATTTGCTTCGGTAATCCATTTGAACCGGGGCGTTCCAGACGTTTTTCTGGTAAACTTTTTATTGGCAGTCACGTTTTATGATTTACCGCTCGCGAATATTGGAATGTTTTGTTCGTATATTAGATAGCACAGGGGTTGATATCGTAATGAAGTCTTTGGAATAATAGCGGGATTTTTCATGAAAACTATAAGGTGTCCTAATATTAGACACTTCTAAAAATTATCATGAACTCGTAATAGCGATAGCAAACAAGATAATTTCTAACGTAAAGGAATAGTAAATGCGATTTAAATTTACAACTATGCATTGTGTATTGTGCGCTATTTGTAGATTTTATAAATATACCTCTCATGCTGGTGGTGGTTAAACCGACAAGGCCGGATTTAATCAAATTAAATTAGTAACAGTCTTATAAAACGTCAAAACTGCAAAGAATAGGTGCCTTGAAATATTTTTATATTTATTTATTATTTTTGTCCATACTACGAAAAAATACTTAATGATATACTTCAGTCCCACAGAATATCCTTATTTAATAGAATGCAATGACACGCAACTTTTGGGCCATTTTCAGGGGAATCCCGGTTATCCGCAGCCCGGAGGGAAATGAAACGTCAGCGGGAAATCCCCGATGACAGACGAGGCTGTAGGCGCGTTAGGTGTGCCGTCTGGTTAACTTACAGGTATTTTAACAAGGCTCAATACATTTAATTAGCTAATGGTTATTTGTACACAACAAATAGCGCCTGTTGTATGTCTGTCTTCATCGGGTGACTTGGCGGACTGGAATGGAATTGGCAACATTTCATATTTCCAAGTAGTATGAAATCTTAACTCATTTTGCTAATTACTTAACAAGAAATCCAAAATATATTTTTATAGCTATTCGTTTTCAATATATCCACGAAAATGTGAGGAAAGCCTATCATCGTCTATGTGACGTCACAAGGCTGAATTGTGACAGTCACAGCGCACAAAAATAACAGCAGTACACTTTCTTCAGTCGCGCGCGCGCAGCCGTTGTGTGTGGATGCGTACATATAACGGTGCTTTTACGCGTGTCTGTTAATAAGTAAAAATGACGAAAGTCATTAAGTGTAATGTGTGTAACATCGTCATAGATGAGTTATTGGCGTACATACAAAACAAAATTTCATCGATTGATGATATAACTTTAAAGCGTATATGCAAGTCTGCGTTTAACAGTGAAGAGATCAAAACTTCAAAGGCGTTACTTTTTGATGCGGTGCCGACGGAGCTGCGAAAAATCACCAGGAAAAACAAAGGAAAGGAGGAAAGAGACCTCGATGACATAGTCAAACTATTTAGAACAGTGGATCCTGACAACATTCCTGTGTTTGTGGCGCGAAGGCTAGATAAATTACCGCCTATTACTTTTGACCACCTCGACTGTACCAAGTTACTTAAGGATCTACAACGTACGCAAACAGAAATAGAAACACTGAAAACGACCTACGCCACACTAGATGATTTACAAGAAATAAAGGCTGAGTTACTAAAAATTAGGAATGACTCCCTGCCCCCGCCTTCCGTCTGTAAAGTTAACTCCAAACGAGGTGCATGTAAATACGATGGATAGTGGGCCTATGGGCCTAACGCAAGAATCAATTATTCACCAAAATGAATATAGAAACATTACGCAGGTAGATGAACAATTATCGGCGTTTGAATCGAGCGCACAGCATCAGCCGGCAACCGTCGCTAGCGACAGCTTGATGACTCATGAGGCCACCTCTAGCCCGGCCGAGACCGGTTCGAACAGAACGTTATCACTTGACATGCGAGCGCAACAGCTGACTTCGCATGTAAACAATGATAATAGTGCATTACATCGCAATAACGTCGACGTTGGAGAGTATAATAATGACAACGTTGGCGAATGGAAGACTAAAACTAGTAAAAAGTCTAACAAGCGGTTAAAATATCGTTACAATGGGCAAACCGGCATAGCTACACATTTGCAAGGCAATTGTAAAGCGGCGGAAAAAAAAAAACAATTTTTATAACGAATGTCCATAAGACAACCACTAAAGAAGATATTACTGCTTACATTCATTCCTTGACCAAGGAAAGAGTATCACTGCATGAAATAAAAATGAAATACGAAACTGACCATAATGCATTTAAGGTGTTCGTATCTAAAGAAAACCTGGATTTGTACTTAGATCAAAAACTATGGCCTCATGGTATTATATTTAAACGTTTTGAGAGATACAAAAACAGGGATGTAAACAGAGAGTGCTCTGAAATGGAAAACAATAATAATACTTAACTATGGATATTGTGGATAAGTATCGAAAAGTTATCTTCACCACTTTAAATTGTAAAAGTATCAAGCGTTGTGCTGATAATGTCAGAGAATTATGCAAACAATCCGATATAATTGCCTTACAGGAAACTTGGCTGCTGCCTCATGACATTCCATACTTAGGTACAATAAGCCGGGATTTTTTATACACTGGTACGTCGGCTGTGGACACGTCAGCGGGCATGCTACGGGGGCGGCCCTTTGGCGGGGTTGCGCTGCTGTGGAGGAGTGATTTGTTTCCGTGTGTATCAGTAATAAAGTGCAATAATCCCCGTTTGTGCGCGGTTAAAATATCGACAAATGATCGGCCGTTTGTGGTGATATCCGTTTACATGCCTACGGATTGCGCAGAAAACCTGTCTGAGTTTACGGACTGTCTCAGTCAGGTAAGTGCGATTATTGACGAATACGGTATAGAATCTGTGTACATTTTAGGTGACCTCAATTCACACCCAGGTGAATTATTTTTCAGTGAGTTAATGAACTACTGTGATGAATAAACTTGGGTTTGTGTTGATATAAATAGGCTTGGACTTTCTTCCGATACTTTCACTTTTATAAGTGAAGCGCACAAAACTAAGCGGTGGCTGGACCATTGCATTGTTTTGCAATCTGCTTTGTATTCTATTTGTAATATCTATGTAGATTATGGTGTACTCTGGTCAGATCACTTCCCCCTTATCGTTGAATGCAACATTAATTCTCTTAAACCGAGGTTAGCTGTGTCTAGCCCTATAAAACGTAATTATGCTATCTGGGGAGAAAGGTTGTAACAGAACGACATCCCTCAGCCCATGAAAGCTTCGAAGCTTCGGGAAAATCGGGAAAGCTTATTTATTTTCTTGAATTTTCATTATCGATGAAGGTTTTCATGGTAAAAGTTAACGGGCTTTAAATTAAGTTTTAATAGGTTCGATTGTTTACTATTTCTTCATAAAATCTTCCAAGTTTTAATGTATTTTTATTGTATTTCAGAATAGTATTATCAATATAATTATTAGAATAGCTTTAACAAAGTTTTGTTAATGTTATTTAGGCCAGGCAGGGCCATCTAGCGACAAGTTGCTTAACTGACAAGAGATAATAATCCAACCGTGTCAAAAGTACGTCATTTGGTAGGTCCAGTAGCGATATCTGTAGCCATCTGAATTTATACGGGTAGTTGTGAGCACATAATTCACAGCGCTAAAGTTGAAGTAAAAATTACCTCACCTTAGGCCAGCCAGTGTAGGTCTGACCTCCGACTACGAGTTGTTAGTACGGATCTCGGTGTCAAGATATACTAGGCGTGAGCTGTGAGTCTCGCTGACGGAAGTTATTAATCGAATAGCAATAGCTGCCGAGCCGGCTTGAGCGGGTAGATTCGCGCCTGACTTTATGCTTACCCAGCTAAAATGAGAGTTATGATAAAGTAAGCAATTATTTCTGCATAGGTGACTTTTTATTTTAGTGAGGTTTTAAAAGGTATAGCGAGAGTGGAGGTGTCTGGTGTCGAGTAGGAGAACTTGCGAGTTTTGTCAACCAATAGTATTTCAGATTTAGGTTGAAAACCAATGAGAATCGTTCCCTCCAAATTTACGGAAAAACATAGTGATCGCGTGATATTGGTGGCGCTGATGATCAGATGAGGGGGGTATATAAGGAGATTCACAACGTTTTTAGGGGACTTTTTGCCTTCACCAGAGCGACAAGTAACATAAGTCTTGGTACTTCAGGAGTGTCTTTATGTGAGTTGTTTAAAGTGTCTTGGCTAGGGATTCTGATAGGGTTTTCACTGTGTTAGGATATTTAGGATGTGTGTGAATAATCCTTTCTGTTCACAGGGATTTCTTTGTCAGCGAGTGTCTTAAAACCTCGTATAGCAAATATTGGTGATAATATTAGTGTTCCGTTATTTGACTAGATAAACCGCAAGCGTAAGTTCGTGTTCCTTTCTTAATTTTGTTTTACTGAAGTGAGACGTTATTTAGGTATTGCTTTATCAAGAATCGAACCGTATTTGTCGTTACGGAAATCAGTCCGGAGACTAATACGGTTAATTATGCATATTTACCTGGCCAGATAACTCTCTGGTGGAAGATATGTATGATGATTCGGGATTAGCATAGCCTCGTTATTTTGAATTTGTTAATTTCTGACATGCTTTATCAATAATCGAACCATATTTGTCGTTACGGAAATCAGTCCGGAGACTAATACGGTTAATTATGCATATTTACCTGGCCAGATAACTCTCTGGTGGAAGATATGTATGAGGATTCGATATAGCATATCACATTCCTGTAATTGAATGATAATAGAATTGCAGTTTATTAATTTCTCTATTAAAGATGCATTTTATTCTATCGAGTGTAGTGTTGCCTTATTTAACAACTGCGTTATCCATATATTTGCTATATGAGAGGTACATCGGCGACGTTTGATTACTACCCGATTTAATTAACAACTTGTCTTTCATTCGACCTACATTTATTGTGCATGCTAATTATTTACCAAATTATGGTGGCGGATTATGTGTGTACTATTTCACTTATTGAGATGCGTAGGTGCTATTCATACGAGCTGGTTATTACCGAATTTTATACTTTTAACTATTATGCCTTGATCATAAATCATAAATTATTTATACTGTTTATACAATGACGGTAGCAAACAGGCTTACGTCTTGCTTGATGGTAAGCAGACACGGTTACATGTAGGTGCTTGCGATTCCAGAGGAATCACGGGCGCGTTACAGACTCTTTACTGACTTGAGGATTGTAGGATATCTTTATAGGATAGAATTATAATAATGAGTGTGTCATGTTCATGTTGATTATAGTATCGAATCAGTGTTATTTTAATGTTGCGAGATTTATTAATTCCTTGATGTGTTTCGGGCGTATCATTTTATAATGTAATACGTAGCGCCTGATTTACATTTCGTGATATACTAACAGTGGTTATGCGTTTCGTATTGAAATAATATCTCCTAAGTATTTGGATGATGTATGTGTCTAGTCGTATTCTATGTTTCTATAACTTTGAATGAACTTTATCACAATTTATTATACTTGATAAATATAACTATTAATATCCAACACATTCATTACGAATTGAGTAGGTTTTGTATATTTTCATAGGTTTTGCGGTTATCATTGGTTTTGCATTATTAGTGTAGGGTATTTATTGGTTGTGTTAATGTAGGTAGTTAAATAAGTAGGGTTCAATTAGTGTTTAACATTCTATTGATTATTACATCTAGTAGATAGATTTCTATGCCATAGTTCGGGCGTTTGGAAGGTTTTGCGAAATCAAACCTTTTTAAGAGAAGGATAGCGTGCCAGCCACATCACTGATACTCAGAAGATACCATGTGGATAATCGATGACCAGATCCAGGCCACCATCAATCTACTGCTGTGCCATGACAATGTGACATCCGCCAAGCATCCACCAAACGCTATATCCAACGGCGTTCCTGCACACATTACGATATGTTACTTGAAGTTTCCGGCGCTGCGAACAACTGACTACCAATGAAGCCATCGCGAACTACACCTGTGCTATGACGACCTGCCATACTTCCAATGCTCAACCTGAGGGCGCTACTGAACACCATACCATTTTATCTCTGGGTTATCTCCTACAACCCTGAGTGGCAATCAACGGCTTTCCTTACCACTACTAGAAGACGGTCACGAAGATGTGCTGCAACATCGAGCTGGTTGGTCAAGGCTTCAACAACTGCATATGGGAATTGTTCCGGCATGACGGCTTTGAAGAATACGGCTGTACACGCACAAATGAAGAGATCCTTGGATGGTTTTCTAAGTTTCGCAAAACTTTCTGACTGTGTGAGCTATGGTACTTATTTATATTCTCTTGCGATTTAAATGGCATAAATTACATCTTTATAGCAAGCCGAAATGATATCGTTGCGTTGTGGGGTATGATTTTCTTAATCACTGAAACCAATTAATTGTGTGAGCTATGGTACCTAATTATATTCTATTACGATTTAAATGGCATAAATGATGTGATCTTTATAGCAAGCCAAAATGTTGTCGTTGCGTTGTGTGATCAGATTTTATTATTTACTTACAGCCAATTTCTTGTGCGATCTTGGTTTATTTATCTTTTGATGGAACTTTGTTTCCGATTGCAAATCTGTCTACTACGTAATTAATATTACGTCAATATCTTCATCATTATTCTGATGTTATTACTCAATGTATGATACTTATTTATGTTCTCTGACGATTTAAATATCATAATTAATGTTGTTTTTACAACAGGCCTAAACCATATTTCACGTACGACAAATGTCTTGAGTGATCTTGACTTATTTACCTTGATGGAATTTGATTTCCAATTACAGCATAGTCTGTCATTTACGTAACTCTTATTTCGTCAATATTGTCATCGTTATGACGTCACCCTATACGTATATACATATCTATACTTACTCGTGTTACGAGTAGATACTGTTCTAGTATTCTACATCTATTTAACAACTGACATATTTTACTAACAATTGTATTGTTGGAACTGGCCGAAATGGATTTTATCTGTGGCTATTTCTAGCAATGAGGTAACGTCACAGCCTGGACTGCCAATCGTTTGATACGATTATGTGTGGCTTGTTCCAGTCTATGACGAGAGGTTTTGGTTGTACATGTAGTACCCAAATATACCTAATAATAACTATTTTGCTAAAGAACGGTTTTCCTCCAGATCGATGAAATACGGTCATCAATGGGTGTTAGGGACGGTCTTTACAGATTCTTAACGACAGGCTTTCTTCTTTGGACTGAATCCACGGGACGGGCTTTGAAAAGGGCTGCTGACCCGGTTAGGTGCCGGATTCTATTACTGCTTGTCGGAATCTTTGATTCATACAAGACACTATAGATCCGTCCAGACGAGAAATCTGTATTGCCGTTTGCTGAAACTGATCATTAAAGACCCCAATATATATGTACCCTTATATACTCTACTATATGGGTGAGATGGGATGTGAAAGTTCAATGGCGATACAGGTTATTGAAGACTCGAGCAAAACTCCTTGCTGTCGTGAGAACGCTGGTCAATGCTGAGGTCTTGCGGTTGCATAACTCAGTAGTGATACTTAGCTTATGGGATGACTGTATGATTCGATTTGGACGCTAAACCTGAATAGTAACAGCTTTGTTTTGTTTGCACAATATTTGGGTACGAGGTAATAGATTGATCATCATCATATGATCTGATTGACGTCCCCTGCTGGACGTAGGCCTCCTTCGTAGAGTGCCACTATAATATATTTATATTTCAGCTGATCTGTGGATCATAGTAGTATATACTACTTATGCTTTATGCATTTATTCCAACTGGCTTCTAATTTAGATCACAGTTGTTTACTTTGCCTATGCTTTTATGCATTATAAAATGGCTGGTCTCATAATATTATGGGCTACGCTCTTATTATTACCATGTACATGTTCATTCATTAGGCGCTATTGTCACATAACTCTCATAGTCTCGGTCATGTGCCTTGTGCCTGTACCACCTGCGAGGATACCCTGATTGCTCGTGTTAGGTGTTAGGTAGGGACATATCCAAGCGGCTAGCTTGAGGCTCAGGTTCCTTCGCGAGACTTCTGCCTCGACATAGTTGCCTCATCATGTCCAGAAATGGCTTGGTGGTTTATATGACTTATGCATGGTACTTTTATGAGGAACTGTGGCTTTATGGTTGCGTGCAATCAGCTATTTTATATTTACAATGTTCTCATATCTTTTAGATTGAGATTTACGCCATATTTGGTAAGAAGCCAAACTTTACCTGTTATATCCTATTTTGTAGGAAACATTAATGCTATCTCGACTTAGCAAATTTAGTTTTAAGGTTTTTCTTATTGTATGTTTCACAGAAATTTACCTACGTTTATCTGCTACCACGTTTAACTATATATGCTACAATAACTTATTTTGCTCCATTAACTATTTTCTACCATTCTTTCTAAACACTTAATCTTCTAGGTGAATGACTACTTCGGATCGTTTATACTTGCCTTCATTTAATTCCAAGCAATTTATTTAAGCCTTTACTGATCACACAGCCAACGACCGTATTTAAATAGTAGGCTAGATTCTAAACTTGATCTAATTCATATAGCATTGTGTTGATAATTTATAAATATTGTGTTCTAGTGTTTTATTACTTTTATTATTCTCATGAGAATAATGTTTTAATTTCTAGTATGTTTATGTTAAAGGTTTCGTAATATTGTGTTCATGGTTAGTAATTGTTTATTATAGGATATTGTTGTTATTCGTTTAGGCAAGCTTATCCTAATTTTAGGTTATGTTGTACTATTGTTTAAACATTGTCCAATTCTCAATTGTTTATACATTTCTCACACCTCAGTGAACTATGGTTACTACGTTTTATAACAAGGTCTTAAATATGTCACTAGATGATCATGCCATTAATCTTTCAATTATTTAGCTGTTGATTTACTTAAAACTGTAGTATGTTTAGTATTTCTTATGATATTGTAATTAACAAGTTATTTAAATTACTTATTGTATTAGCTTTATGGCAACAAGGGTTTTTGTGTGTCCGCTTGTTTTCCCTTGTCTAGGTTGGCCTAGTAATCAAGCGGATGTCTAATAAAGTTCTCCCCGAACTTTATTAGATTCGAGTTTAGAGTAGATTCATTTTTATTAAATAAATGTTTTGTTTGTTTATTTCTCTCTCTCAACTTTTTGTTTGATTTATTTTCTTTCCCTATAGTAGGAACCCTATCATTTAGATCTGAGAACTTTAATAAAAGCTTTAGAACTTCAGTAGGTATTAGCAACTTGAGGAAAATCATGGTTTTCAGATTTTCTGGTAAAGTAAGTATAAAGCTTTAGGTATACTTTAGGAACTTTAGGGAAATTTTAGTTAGGCTTTCTTTAGATAAACTTTCCTTGGACTTTCCATAAGTTTTCATTAATTTCCTCCCTTAGGGGTTGTTACAAGGTCAAAGTAACAGATTGCGCTTTATACAGAGGAATGTAACAATAGGCTAAAAGCTATTCTGTTCCCTTCCCAATTTATAGAATGTGGTGACAGATACTGTAACAAACTGTGTCATCAGCTAATTTTAAATAACCTTTATTGTGATATTATATCTGCCCTTAGTGAGTCCGCAACAATTAGTAATTCGTCTATCGAACATAATAAACCTTCTAAAAATAATAAACAGCGTATCATTGGCTGGAACAAACACGTCAGGGATGCTCATGGGAGGGCAAGGCAGTCATTTCTGGACTGGGTTTATGCTGGAAAACCGACAGTTGGTATTCAGTTTGACAGAATGTGTGAAAGCAGACGTATATTTAAATCCAAATTGAAGTGGTGTCAAGACCATCAACACCAAATTAAAATGGATATATTGGCTACACATCACTCAAATAAAGACTTTTCAGCCTTTTGGAAGTCGACCAATAAATTAAATGTTCAGCCTGGCCCTCCCGTGAGTGTCGATGGTGTAAGTGACCCTAGAGATATTGCCAATGTTTTTAGGGAGCACTTTATTGTGAAGCCTAACTTAACCTCTTGTGGGGGGGTCGCTGACACTGAGGCTGTGAATGACAGAAAGGTGATGACAATATCGGCCAGTGAAGTGGCTAATGCCATTAAGTCAATGTCAGGAGGCAAATCACCAGGTCATGATGGCCTCAGTGTCAGTGGTCAGCACATAACGAGAGTGCTGGCGATGTTCTTTTCTCTCTGTGTTGCTCATGCTTATCTGCCCCCAGACTTAATTAAAACGATAGTTGTACCAGTTGTTAAAAATAAAACCGGGGACTTATCAGATAAGTGCAACTATAGACCAATATCACTTGCAACTATTATTGCAAAAGTGCTCGATGGTGTGCTTAACGCTCAGTTAAACAAAGTACTCCTGCTGCACGATAACCAGTTTGGGTTTAGACCCGGACTTTCGACTGAAAGTGCCATTCTGAGTCTTAAGCACACTGTTGCGTACTATGTGACTAGAAACACGCCGGTCTATGCATGTTACCTGGACCTGTCGAAGGCATTTGATCTGGTTTCCTACGATCTACTATGGAGAAAACTCGAGTCCATAAACTTACCTCAGGAACTCATATTTTTATTCAGATATTGGTATGGAAACCAGATCAACTATGTTCGGTGGGCAGGCACGCTGTCTGAGTCATATGGTATGGAATGCGGCGTGAGGCAGGGGGGATTGAGCTCGCCAGCGCTGTTCAACCTGTACATAAATGAGCTGATTGTCGGGCTCAGCAGTATGCATATAGGCTGTCGCGTAGATGGCGTTAACGTAAACAACCTGAGCTATGCCGACGATATGGTGCTGCTGAGCGCGTCAGTCTGCGGTATGAGAAGACTGCTGCAGGTTTGTGAGGATTATGCGCAAGCACACGGGCTGAAATATAATGTCAGCAAAAGTCAGTACATGGTTTTTGGGGTCGGTGCTATTTTACCATCTGAAGTACCACCCATTTGTCTGAACTCAGTGGACCTCGAAAGAGTGTTCGAATATAAATATCTAGGGCATATACTCACCGCCGACCTTAAGGTCAATGCTGACATTGAACGCGAACGTAGGGCCTTGTCGATGAGAGCAAATATGATTGCCCGCAGGTTTGCTCGCTGCTCGAATGATAGTAAAATTACCCTATTCAGGGCTTTTTGTGCCACTTTTTACACATGCAGCCTGTGGGGCAAATTTACAAAGAAGTCGTACAAGGCCCTACAAGTTCAATATAACAATGCTTTCCGGGTATTGATGGGGCTGCCGCGCTATTACAGTGCCTCGCAGATGTTCGCAGAGGCGCGCGTAACCTGTTTTAAAGCGGCAATGCGCTTGCGAGCCGCATCGCTGGTGCGACGTGTGCGGGCCAGCCCCAACACCATCCTAAAGATGATTGCGGACAGGATTGACTGTCCGTATATTACACATTGTTGTGGACTTCACAGGCCTAGTAGTAGTGAACCATAACTGTTATAATATTATTACTAACATAGTTTTTTAAGCTTTATTGTAACTAACACTTTATGAGCCACGAGCTTGAAATAAACGTTAATTTAATTTAATTTAATTTAGTAAATCCGCCTCAGTAATAGTGCTTTTGTATGATTTTTTACGCTGTGACCCCTTACTTGTCACTTACTCTCTTTTAAAATGAGGAACTTTTGATTTTTTTTTGTTATTTAATGATTTTGGGATATTTTAGCGAACTTGAAAATACCTAATTTTTTATCCTCTATTTGATTTCATCCGAAAAAAGCCTGCATAAAAATGTGAAATGTTGTCAACTATGGTATTTTGTTCTTTGCCCCGAGCGTATTGATATCGCACAGGTTGCTTCACTTAAAGGGATCTATCAGCATTCTTTATTATTATTTTTTTGGGCCATTTTATGCCGCTTCGACCAGTAGTTGATCTGTTGTAGTCTGGACCGATTGAATCGAAATTTGGTACACATAATGTAAATCGGTAACCCAAATACGAAATTAAGTTATTTAAGAAAATAGACTGAAATTGACAATTCCCACTTTATCTCTGAAACTACTGGGCCTACAATTTTAAATATAATACACATATACACACATACTTTTGTACCTACGGATTTCAGGAAAATTTATAAGAAGTCTAACAGTTTTTAGGGTTCCGTACCCAATGGGTAACACGGGACCCTATTAATATGACTCCGCTGTCCGTTTGTCTGTCTGTCTGTCTATCCGTCTGTCACCAGGCTGTACGATATGTACGTATCTATACGTATATGATAGCTAGACAGTTGAAATTTTCACAGATGATGTAGGTATTTCTGTTACGTCACGCCAATAAAACTATATAGTAAAATCTTAAAAAATAACATTGGGTTACCTCCCCTACACTTAAAATAGGGATGCAATTGTATTTGCTTGCAATTCCAATCGCTAGATTATTTAACAGATAGGTTTTAATTATTTATTGATTAAGCTATTCGTTTGCGTGATGTTACTTTTTATAGTGCGTATTTTTGTTGCAGTCATGTGTCCCCCCTCTTACAGCTACCTAAACGGTTGCTACTAGGCATGTGAAAAAAATCATGGTAGTAGTATACATATAATAAAACTAGTAGTAGTAGCGTGGACGTCATTCAGCTGAATGATGATGATGATGATGAGTATACATATATAATGAATTTAAAAGGTACACTGTCACAGCTAAGTAGTTATTACTAACTAGCTGTTGCCCGCGACTTCGTCCGCGTCTTCTCTCCTATTGGTCGCAGCGTGATGTTATATAGCCTATAGCCTTCCTCGATAAATGGACTATCCAACACAAAAAGAATTTTCCAGTAGTTCGTGAGATTAGCGCGTTCAAACAAATCAAACAAACTCTTCAGCTTTATAATATTAGTATAGATTAACGATTAATAGCCGAACTTAAGAATTGTATTTGGAAAAGCAAAGCTTCTCACAATTACCATTGATTACTTAGATATGTTGTTAGTTATGTCAAATAAAGAGTAATTATAAATTCTCGAAATTTTGAATCCGCATAATGTTACGGGTGAACAGTTACGGAACCCTACATTGCGCGTGGTCCGACATACCTTGGCCGCTTTTTAAAAGTTACATATCGGGTTAGGTTGACGACAACATGCTTCCGAGTGGTCGTAACTATCGAATACTTTAAATTTTTCGCAATTGTGTACTTTATTCAACTACGAAAGAACTAGTTTTATATTGAATAATAAACTATATTTTATGTAAGTAGGCCACACGGGAACAAAAGTCTGAGGTTACTGCTGACCCTACTAAGTAAGAAATTTCTCGAAGCGGTAACACATTTTGCGAAAGAGACGCGGCAAAATGTACATTTCTCTCTTTGTAATGAAATCTGTTGTGGTCTAAGTCCTGTTTAGTTTTCCTGGAAATTTACTCGCATTCGCAATGGTAACTGCTCTCCATCTGTAAGTTAGCTGGTGCGGATTAGAATAAAATAAGGTGCGCAAATAACTAAACGACACAAAAAGATATTTATCCGTTGACGTGTAAATAATTATAGTCAAGAGAAATGAAAACCGATACGCGTGTCATACAAACTAACCCATTACCATTACTTTTGAGTATATAATTGGTTAAGTATGTCAAAGCTATGAGTAGTATGGAAATACGTAAAAAGTAAAACAAATCTTATGGCATTTATTTACGAACCGTGAGATCTTCGAGAAAACAAGTACGGTTGCCAGGTTTTGTTGCACTTTCAGCACCACCCAGGGGTCACGTGTAGGGTGACGGTGGGTACTCCCTACGGACGTGGTGCAACTTCGACCCCCTTTGTGAAGTGAGTGGGCAACTTGACTTTTAGAAGTTCTCAAGCCGCCCGAAGGCCTCTAACTTGGCTTAACGACTGCTGTCATAGACAGCAGCCGGGATCAACGGCTTAACGTGCCTTCCAAAGCACGAGAGCGCTCAGTTAGTAACCACTCAAAGCGGTCACCCATCCAAGAACTAACCTGCGCCCACATTGCTTAACATCGCATACTATATCTATTGTTATATTTTTGATAATTAGTTACAAAAATTTAATTTTCTTATTTAAAAAAATTTTGCAGACGAAAGTGTTTTAAAATACCTCTATAAAACAATGCAATGGCAATTACCCCGTATGACAGATACAAACTACCTACTTACTTACGTCTAAGAAATATTGCGGTATCTCTAGGCAATTGTTGGTGAAACTTATTTCATTACACAGGACTTATAAAGCTTGACTTTACGGGACATTTCAAACTTTTCCTCAAACATGGGGAAAGTTGTCGGGATTGATTTTTTATTCATCCTGATAGAGTTTGAGCTTTTAAAAGCTTTTAGTTTGGTATTGAGATTAGTGAATTTGTAATCCCAAATGGGACAGGTAAATTTGAAGGCCGCCAGATTGAGCCTAACGAAAACATTTTAAAGTTGATGTTGTCAAATTAATGATCACGTTTGGAAAACAATTTCCGTTACTCTTTCATACGAGATACGAAATCACGAATACGATTCCGAGTAAAGGTAGTTTGTGTCGTAATCATAAACTTCGCTGTGAAACAATTATATATATATATATATAATTGTTTCACACACACACATATATATATATATATATATATATATATATATGTAGGTAATTCATAATATTTTTTACCCGTAAGAGTACTACTTGAAGAACTTTTATATTAATCTGTGGTACCACAGCTTTTTTTAACGTGAAATGTGATTTAAAGGCAAGTTAAGTCAGTTAAGCAAATAAACACAAGTAGAAGTTACTGTTTACGTACCTACTAATTAACCAAAACCTTTAAGCAACTGATGAATAATGATGATCAATTGCTTAGTTTATGCAATTATTCAATAAATGAGAAAACCCGGTCAAGTGTAAGTCTGACTCGCGCACCGAGGGCTTCGTACCAATTTTTTAATGTTGGTTTTTGATTTTTGATGAATTAAAAAAAAATTATGCGTATCGTTTATTTATATTTTTCCTGTAGTAATTCGATTACTGTTGCTAATGTGTTGCTTTGCAGATTTCCGAGATATATTAAGGCGGGAGGGGAGAATGGTATTATTTACGACATTTTTCTTTAACGAAATCTGAGCAGAGTAAAAAGTAAAGACATGGTTTCAGAATAGGTATTCAATTGCTGCTGATGTTGATAAGTTTACTCCAGTATCGTGGCTTGTAACATCTCGAAATGATTTTATTTCAAACATAAGCTAAAACGGCCAAACTAGTTCTCTCTGAACGGATCCAAGAGTACATTGCAAGTTCAAAATTCGGGGCGTATCACTAGAATATAAATTACGAATAAAATTGTAATCATAATCCTGGACGTATAGTATAGTGGACGTGTAGTAGTCGTGTGTATATGTCAATTTATGGGAATATGAAAGTAGTGTATAACTACTTTCATATTCCGATAAATTGACATAAACATATTGCAAGCCCAAAGCATGCAAAAGCTTGTAAATCCGCGTCGCCCGTATCTCTCTCGCCCGAGACCGTAAATTACAAATTTTATAACCAGTAAAAACGATCCTCGGTCGGAGGTGCTTCGGCAAAGATGGATCACTGGGAAAACGTATGAGAATAAAGTTATTCGACGCATATCAGGTAGAAACAGGATGCACAGGGTAAAATCCTAATAAGTCAAAACAGAACGAGCCGTTACCTTTTTTTCTAAATATTATAATTAAACGTCACTTACATCTTTCAGTTCGAACATCGCTTGACTTGTTTCAAGTGTTATTGAGTGCTAAACGTGGTTTTGCATTTATAATCTTTCAGAAACTGTGGACTGTCATTTACTGCTTCATATTTATGTCACACACGCAGCGACGCAGCCTCCGCTCTACCGCGCTACCGAATACCGCGTGGTTTTTTGGTGCGACGTGCCCTGGATCTGGAGTGTGTTCGCTTTACCGCAAAGCCGCCTCCGCCCCGCAAGGATGCTACGCCACGCTCTGTGCGTTTCACTACCTCCTACCTTACCGCTATAATTAAATTGTAGTAATTTTTGTAGCCTTTAATGATTTAAAATTGCGGAAATTTAAAAATACTATACTTTTCAATTAATTATACCTAAGCATTCCTTTATTCAATACTCGTACAGAACCACTAACATAAGTCAAAAGTTCTCGACAAAATCGTCCATTCAATATCGATTGTAAATGGATTCGATAAGATTTGACTGATCCAGAAATCATTTTCGCATATGTGTATTTTTTAGTTTCATCGTATTTGAAATGAAAAGCAGAGTGCTTAACTCGTATGTTGAAATCTTACTTTTTTGTGATATCTCATCCGAAATGTTTGGTTTTCAATCCTTGTTTAACAACAATGTACGTGCTTACACAATACAAATAACGGAATTAGATCGAATTCAAATATAGATCATGGTACACATACACTGCATTTTTATATTAAGTCAACGATCTGTTATATTTGTTTATTAAGTAAACTATCTGGCACTTTCCTGCACAAATTTCCACGTCCTATGTTTTATACGGTGTAAAAGTTTTATGTCTCATAAAATTCAAACACCTATAGATGCGAATCTTTTCGAATCATTTTATTTGATAGGAGTTTGAATGACAACTATTTTATTAAAATTGAACTCTTTAAAATAATGTTGATGTTTAGGGTTCACATCACATCCCGGGAAGTGAACCACCTAATTATAATTATTATAATTATATTATATAATTTGCTAAGTTTCCTCTGTAAGTCGTAAGAACTACAATATAAATACACTTTATTGCAAATCTAAACACAAAACAAAATACACTACATAAAGCAAAAGTAGATGTAAATCATATAAACAACACAACAACAGGCAGTTTTATCGCTAAAGAGCGAATTTCTCTTAGACAACCTCGAGGTACCTAACAAGATAACAGGAATATTATTGATGACATATCATTTGTAGGCTAGTATTATTACGGTTTATTTATTTTTATCGGGTTACCTGTCACAACTAAAAAGATTTCGTACAAAATATTAAAATACTGGAAACGATATTTTTTATTTTACTATTGATCTAAGTCTCTTATCTTATTTCCCAAAGATAGGTTCGTTCGTTATCGTGTCCTTCAGAGCAGAAAACAGGAGCTCCGCGAAGCGGGCCTCCGTCGTCTCGCTAGTGGGTCAGAATTGCTCAACATTGCAGGTACTTTTCCCATCTAGGTTCGTTCGTTGCAGAAAGTAGGAGCCTTGCAAAGTGGGGCTCTGTAGACTCGCTGGTGCAGAATTGCTCAACATGTAGTTTTCACCAGCAAATCTAACTAGTTTTACGACATTGTTATTTTTATATTATAGTAATATTACGTAATTGGATTTATAGTTTTGTGTATTTATATCTTTACACCTATTGCCTTTGTCAAGAGTCCTATTAGGTATTGTCTAAATTAATCAGTAATTGACAACTTAAAGCCCCGACATTTCATTTCAAAGTTCTATATCTCAAAAACGGCTGAACCGATTTTGTCTAAGAAACATTGCTGGAAAACTGTTTTCAAATAAAAAAACCGCATTCAAATTACCCGTAACGTTCGTACGTAAGTAATACATATGTAACCCGTTTAAGAGCTACGATGTCACAGACAGAAACACACATACACAGAAACACACATTAAACTTATAATACCCCTCTTTTGCGTTCCGCGTCGGGAGATAAAAACAGAAAAATGCCATTTTATTAATTGCAGCATTGAAAGAAATAACAATCGAAGATCCCTAAATCACAACAAAAACAGGAATACGTTGATATTTTCACTATTGTCGTAGCAGACATTTATAATAATGGAATGAAAAACATCACAAAACGTTCGAGAACACTCAATAGATTGAAACGATATTTATATTGCTTTATGAAGAAGGTCGTCGAAAAATTACATTAACAAAGTACGAGGAAAATATTTCTGTTGATATTTATTATCCTTAAAATACTTGGGACTTTAATTATGAATTGTAACTGACAATTCGCTTTTTATGTAATATCTTATGAATTAATTTTAGATAAATCGTAGCGAACCTACTGGTTATTAATAAAATACATAACAATAACAAAGTAGACATTTGGTGTACCGTTTTTCTATTTGTTTGTAGCCGAAAACTAGTTTTACGAATTGAAAATACTGTCATTACTTTTCTTATACTTCGTGAATATTAGTGGACTTGATAATAATTTGAAATGTCTTGCTAAGCGCTTGGTATCACTTGATATCAAATTATACAATACTCCTTAGCGTATTAAATCCTATTCATTGCAATGCAAGAAATTTAAATAAATAATGCAGTTCCATTGAAGTTAATGAATAAAATCCGGTATGTTATGAAGAGATCATTAATTGGTATTACTCCGTAGACAGTAAATTGGGCATGAAATAAAGTACATTTATTTGTAGATCTACCAAGAAGATGTATACAAGAATGCTTAAGCAAAATAACTTGAACAATATTACAGATAACTTAATAATAATATAATAATAATATAATAATAATAATAATAATAATATCTTTATTTCAGACGTTTAACATCCATATAATGTTAGTTAAACTTAATCTAAGTTAGTAACTGCTAATAACATTTATTTACCTACTTAACTCTAAATTGTGCAACCGCTTTTATTTGGCTGACCCAGTATATTAATATAGGGCAGTCGTACTTGTCAGCAATGACACCCAGGATGCCGTTGGAACTTCCTCTGAGCCTGTTCAGCATCGAGGCGATCTTCTTGCGCATAAGTGCCTGAAAACTGTCCGTGCGGGCCTCCGCAAACATGCACGAAGCGCTACACCACCTGGGCAGTCCCAACAGCATCCTGAACGCATTATTGTACTGAACGCGCAGGGCGTTATAGGCTTTTTTAGTGTACCTTACCCACAGGCTGCTCGAGTAAAATGATTGGCAGTACGCTTTAAACAGTGTGATTTTAACATCGGCGGAACATCGAGCAAACCTGCGGACAAGCATATTAGCCCTGACAGCCAACGCCCTGCGCTCCCGTTCTATATCAAGGTCATCACTTAGATCAGGTGTTATAATATGCCCTAGATATTTAAAATCCTCGACCACTGACAGAGTGGACCCGTGCAGCACTACAGGCGCCATACAAGTAGGTTGCTTCTTTTTTCCCGCTTTAAATCTAAAACAGGTACTTGAAATGTTCAATCTATCACAATACAATACAATATTCTTTATTGTTCACCAAACACAAAGTAATTAAACTGTAATTAAATGATACATCTATTACCAGTCTATCGTCCCCCGGTTGGAAGATATCGAACAAGAAAGATGATGTAAGAGATTTTATTTAAGTAAGCTTTGTTGGTCATATTTATATTGGTTATTGCGACAGGGCATTGCTATACTTAAACAAATAATTATCATCTATTTCATAAATAATTATAATAAATATGGCCAACAAAGCTCTATAATGTTTATTGACGCCAGTCAATTTCAACGCAAACAATAATTTTGTTAATATAGTACGCAAGGATAACAAGTGCAGCGCGCTTTCGTGAACGATCAGCTACGACACGTATAGTTGATTAAGTGATTTTAAGGTAAATCTATTATTTGTTGTATGAGAAATGACATTTGGATCAAACTTATGTACATACGTTCGAAAACTTGAAATAATCGTCCCTGAGAAAAATCATTTCTGCATCCTATACTATTAAACATGGGACTGGCCCGTGTCCAGCAGATGATGATACAATTAAACGAGCATCATTTATACATATATTTTATGTATTTTTATCTAAGTTCTCAAAAATTACACGGGTGCAAAATCTATTTTAGCCAGATAGTAATCCCATTTTCACAAAAATATTTGTTTTCTCTGAAAAATAAAACACGAAAGATGACATCATGCAAGCTAACATATGGCACTAAGTAAATTCTTATTTTAAGCAATAAATTCAAATTATCATTGATAATCCCTATCCCAATCCCGAACTCGTTATTTTTTAGCTGGGGACAAATTTGTTTCATCTATTAGTATTTTTCTTTCTTTATGTAATGCTTATACGATTCTGGTCAGAACACCTGGAGGGTCGTGAAATATTATCGCCAAATCCCGCGAAAATAAAACCCAGATAAATTGCCAAGAAAGACGTGAGGACGTATTGTAGTTAGATTTTGTCGTGGGACGTGTGTCTCAGTGAAATATGGTTCTTGCTTGTCTCACGGTTGCGTCCGACAGGGCGTTATGCTAGATAAATATGACAAATATTTAAACTTACCATTGGCTATGTTTTGGAAAAAAATCGTTGAAAATTTTTATTGGATTATACAAGCAAGAGCAAGTTGTTGTAGGTTTACGTTTCATTATGGATAAAATTCTTACTTCGTATGTATATATGTAAATTGTGAACATTAAAATCATCATCATCATCATTTCAGCCGAAGGACGTCCACTGCTGGACATAGGCCTCTTCCAAAGACTTCCACAATGACCGGTCCTGTGCCACCCGCATCCAGTGGACACCCGCGACCCTTACCAGGTCATCAGTCCACCGTATGAACCACCGTGTGAGTCATTAAATTATATCACTATAATTTTGTAGGTCTTCCTTCTGACGAAAAACTAATGATGAAGATATACTTAATACCTATATGTTTATTAGTCACGAATATTGTCTGCGTTAGACCTGACACGAGCGGACCAATAACGGAACGGCAAATTCTGGTCCCGCAATTAAAATACTTTTTTTATAATAAGAAATTTAATTTTAGATACATATTTAAATCAAAACAATGGCATAAAACGATCAACTCAAAAACAAGCATCTTACTGGGTTTAGGTCAGTTTTACAAGAGAGCGAAAACAACGGTGTTTAACGTCAAAAGCCATATTTGAAAAAACTGTGCATTGCATAATCGCATTAATGATTATTTTTGCAAAAAACAATATATATGCCGTATTTCCAACGTAAGTTTCAATCACTCGTAACTGAAACCGTAACAGCCATGCAGGTGAAATTAATGCTTTGCTTAGTAATTTGACAAAAAATATCAGAACATCAACACTAGTGACAAATAACTCGAAATACTTGTTTGGAACGAAATGTTATCTGGTTATTTTTAAAGAATAATGATTTGATTAACTCTGTTGACTCAGCGACCCAAAATGAAAAATGTTGTTTCTTTTGTATAAATGACCTGTGTGTACTAATTTGATATAGAGTTAATAAAACCGGATATTAAAAAAAAATACTTGTTTCTTATTTCAGCCAGCCGGCCTTCTTAAGTACATAATATAGATACACAATTATAGTGTCGTAAATAGTAAATTACTGAACAAACCTAAGTACGGTCAATAAGAAACTTACTGCAACGGCTGAACGACCCGGAGTATTGGTATTTTTGACTACCCTATTTTTTACTTAAATTTAAGAAAGTAGTTAAAGCTAAGTACTAGGCAAATTGAGACGAGACTGAGTTCCTAATCCGTGAATATATACGGCCAAATATTGTCACATTAATCCGCGCGCTGCAATGAGGAAGTTTAAACTCCAATATTTAGTTTAAAACGTTCGCAAACTTTTTGGAGCGAATTTATCGCTGGGACGCTTAGTTATTTTTCAATTTGGGAGATCTCTGGAACGCTTTAAAAGTAGTTTAAACGACGATTACGGGGGGAATGCACAAAGTTTGTTATTGAGGAAAAAAGTACATAAGTACGTTTTTTATTCGAAAGTCGCTTTAAGTCTCACTGCTAAAGCTTCGTCCTTGGTTGTTGTTTATACTTGTTTTGCGTTTCGAAGGTATGTTTATTGGGAGATTGGTTGAAGCCTTTGAAAAACGTTTCAGTTATTTTTAAATACCACGTACCTAACAGTGTATAAACGATCAACCTTTATTAGGTAAATTTTGAAACTAACTAAAAATTGAGGCCGTTTACAAATTTATAATTTGTTAACGAAACAGACCGTTCTTATTACCTAATTAGTGCTCTTATTAAATGATGATGAATAAAATATATCATTTAGATTTTTATAGGTAATTTAGATTTATTACTAAATGGTTTAAAATGTATTTACGGTAACTTTCAATAAATTAAAGAAGCAAAAGTCGTCGACGCTAAAGGCCGCTTATTCACAGTTAAGGGTCAGGGCACACCTGGAGTAGATTGAATTCTATGAATAAATTTTCCCGCACAACACTTTTGTGTCAAAGGATGGGAGAAAGCGGGGTTTTACGCTCGTTATGACTTTTTGATGGCACTTTGAAGTTGTAAATCACAAGTTTGCGTGAGAATATGCTCTTACTTTTTATTTAATTTAACAAGGCTTTTAGTTGGTTCGTGGGAAATACATGTGGTAAATGTATTCTTAACAATATTTCAACTCCTTCTAAGTTTTATGCAATGGAAAAAAATATATTGAAAGTCTGCCATTTATTTAAGTCTTGCAGAGGAGAATGTATTCTTACAATAATTTTAATGGATACCTATAAAATATTCAAGCATACATAAATATTACTATTATATAATATATATTCAATAAAATAATACGTATTAAATAGCCGGTAAATAATTGGCAGTTGCAGCAAACGAATAATTCATTCCTGTACCGTATACTCAAAACTTTGCGGAATATGCCGAAAAGATCTCTAATAATAACTATTTGTAAATGTTCTGAAGGGTTAAACATTCATGACACATGAAAATCCAATTTTGAAAATTCTTTCTCAGTTTTATGGAATGATCTTTTAGAATGAATAAAAAGCTACACAGATGTACTGAACAGTGCTTTCCTATCGGCCAGTCTCGCAATACAGTGTTTGTTGGTGCGTCGCGGCGCTCAAGTTACAACTTAGGCAACTTCCTGACTTGGCGGGGCGGGATCGATATGTCATAGGTATTTTGTTCTTTGACGTAGGCTTACTGATGTGAAATTTCCTCACTTGACGAATTACTGACAGTATTATTTGCGCAGTACTAATACGATGCGCAGAAGTAGGGCAGTACTGCATTGATATCGGTTGACACTGACAGTTTTCTCATATCGTATCGCATACCGCATCGATAAATCAGGAAGGCGCCTTACTAGGTAATTGTTAACAAATTTGATTTATCAAATTTAAATCACCAGGCCTTTTACGACTTTGTATACCTGTAGAATAATTTTCCTTACTTAGATTATACGCAATCCGCTTATCCCTTCGATCCAACAAAAGTCGGACTCGGGGCTACATTTCATCGAAAACAAGAACTTATTGCCATCCGCGCCGTAAATAACTGAACATTATTAGATTGCAAATCAAACCTGATTTTTCGTACCACTGAAGGTTTTCTAATTACCGACGAAAGTTTCGACAGGCCCAGTGTAAATTATTTCCAAGTCGGGGGATTTCTGTCTTATTGAATTCTTGGTAGGTATTATTACAAATTTCAGAGTTTTGTTCCGATTGTATTGTATCAACGTCGCCGGGAGGATCTAAATTTTCATTTACTTTTTGTTGGGAAAAATTGTAGAATGCAGGAATGAGTAGGATTGGTAGTTTTGAATTAGCTTGGTTCTGTCTGGTGCTGGCTGTTAGACGATTGTACACTTTTTTTTTTCTAATACAGGAGGCTGGAACGTTCCGTTAAGTTCCAAAACAAGCAGAAGATTGCTTGTTTTGGAAGATCCCGCTCGCGTAAATATGGAATGATCCAATAATCTTTATGGTTTAAATTGATTGTTATGACATGTTGAATATGTTGCCGAATGCGGTATGAACGAAAACTAGATGAGTAAAGACTTGAATTTGTTGTAAAATAGAGAATATTTTTACCATTGATGGAAAGAACAAATGAGAATCAAAACGTGCTAGCGTAGCGGACTGAGAATTGAATGAAATCGGTGTCTTTGAATTACCGGTACTATACCTCACCGATACCGCTGAGCCAATTACGCTGCCAAATTTATCCTTGTGCTTCTTGTATAAGTCTTTGTGTCTCATGTTAAAATTGAGGTGCATTTTTGCCATTAAAATTACGACACGAAATAGTAGGTACAATGTTTTAAATGAATTTGTTTCAGAAAATGTTTCTATAATGATTTCGACCTGGACCCTCTACGGTAAGGTAATTGCTGTGTTCGTTATTTATATATATGATTTTTACTAATGCATTAAAATATAGAAGCATATTTGTGACATGACTTTCTTACTGCTTATGTTGAACCCCTATTTCTTTTCCATAATTTCTTGCCTAACTACAGCTTCATCTCTCTTATTTAGTTAAATGCGTTTCGTTTCAATAAATTAGGATAAATTTGACTAAAAAAGCTAGCTAGATGTTATAAAAAGAACGTTTGAACATAAAGCCTTAATGTTTCTTTTACATCTTCGTATCTTGGCTTACTTAGAAAATGCTACAAAGTTACATTTTACGTCTAAACCTATATAAGAAATGCTCAAAGATCTTGCTTTTGGATTAATAGCATTAATTTAGTTTTCTCATGAGAAATTTTGACTGTAAATAGTTATTCGTTTTTAAAATGTCTATACATACAACCCTTCTAAACAAAAACACAATGAGCCACACATTGTTAATATACAAACTACTTAATAAATGAAAGGCTTAAAGTTTTTGTCTTTAGAAGTGTATATTTAGAAGTAATCTTTAAAAGTCACATCTGATTTAAAATACAACATATATTTTACATGTACCTATAAGTATGAGTGGACTTCCGTGTTATGATAGACAAAGGCTTCATTTATTTTATCTCGTTGCTCCGCCTGAGTTCCTTGTTTATTATTTTAATATTTATGCACAAAATAAATTTTATCGTTCAAAATGCGGACTGAATGTCATACGGCATTCTTTACCAGTCAATCTTACAAACAACACACACAGAGAAACCAAAAGTACACAAAGCTAGTCGTGAGTGAGTCACAAAGCAGATAAAGGATTATACACGAGTAGAATCGCAAGGGTGGCTAGATTATACTCAAAGAGGTTTTAATCTGAAATCCTACTGCCAGTGATAGAAGACCGATAGGCCGGACATTGAGTCTATAGATCTGTGAAGAAATGCAAGGAAAATGTGGTTGCCTGCCTAACTTGTTGGTTCGGCTTTAAACTTCCAGGCAGCCTCTTGGTTCTGTTTCTTTACGATACTGGTAAATCATTCGCTTGCCCGTTTCCCATTTACTTGAGGTCTGCGCAGCATTTCTTTATTTCCATACATCTCTGTCACGCGTCATCTCGTTATTAACTTTTTTCCTATTCATATCGTCTCTTACACAATCCATCCACCTTTTCTTCGGCCTACCTCGCCTCTTACATCGATTCAAATTTATATGATGACTGGTAAATGATTGTTTTTTTTTGGGTTCCGTAGTCAACTAGGAACCCTTATAGTTTCGCCGTGTCCGTCCGTCTGTCTGTCGGTCTGTCTGTCCGTCCATCTGTTCATCTGTCTGTCCGAGGCTTTGCTCTGTGACTGTTAGTGCTAGAAAGCTGCAATTTGGTATGGATATATAAATTATTAAAGCCGACCAAGTCGTTAAATAAACCCGCTGGCCCAACATGCTCTTGGCCGATTTTTATTGTAAATTTTTATTTTTTCACGGCGCCAGTTAACACTTGTTTCGGTAGATTTATAATGTACGCGTGCCTGACAAATGAAAATAAGATGCTAGATAAGTAATGACTTATTTGTCGGGCTGGCGGGTGCGTGACGTGAAAGAGGTTCCCTGTACATTATCGGCAAGTATCAATGAAAAGCGTGATAGTTAAGTGTAGTGGGGGCTTCTTATGGTGAAAGAGAGGGCGATAGCAATAAGATACAGCGAAAGTTTGTTCAATAATTCACTCAAAAACAGATAAAGGAATTTGAATGAATTCGACAAACACAATGTATGAACGACGTACTCGATCGTCGTTCCATCCTTTAAAATCTGTATTCATTATTTTTATTCCTATACACTAAAAAACATTTAAAAAATCATGTATAAAAAATGTAGGTAGCCTTACCATTTCCCGACAGGATAAGGTAGCCAGTAATTTTTATAAAAACAAGTGTGACATGAACAGTGCATTATAAAGTACCAGCACGAGGCCTTAGAATAACCAAATACTTTATTGAAATTCGCTAAGTGGCTGTTCATCATTACAGTTGGTAACTACGTGCAAATTTTACAGTAAACTGCCGAAGTTGTTTGCTAATGATAGGAAAAAGCCTGAACCTAACGGAGTGAATTTGAATTAAACGCATATCTGGCTACATTCAAATTCAGTAATTAATATGTTAATTGCCGCTTCAGAACGCTATTTATTACGAATAGCTGATAGTTTTGGGAGCATAATTATTGGTGTTCCACAACGTCCCATAGTTTGTAAGGGCTCTTTTTATTTGGGCGTTGCGTGTCCCGCGGGACTTGTATCATCTAATTTTGCATAAGCTCCCCGTATGCGTTTCTCTCGAAATGCGAAATTTCCTTAATAACTGAATCATGATTACTTCACTTACATTATGATTTTTCAGGAATCTAACCTAACAGCGGCCGTAGAACTTATAAATAAGCGGAATACAGGCTGTAAGAAAAATGACACGGATCCGTTTAAGGCGTAAATATTGGTATCGAATTCTTATTTTTATTAAGTTTGTTTAAGTGTGTTTTTATTTAAGTCAAAATTTGCCAATTCCCCACACTAACAAAAAAATACATTCATTTTCTAGTCACAATACGATACCATTTAAGGTCTTAAACCGATCCACGACATTTTTGTTACACCCTGTATAAATTAATACACTAAGTATACAAATTTATACACTGATGAATAAATAGACAATAATTTTAATTGCCTACCATAACTACTACAAGAATCTAGATAAAATTACACTAAATTCTGAGCGAGAAAAAAGGCACACAAAAACGTGCGCAGCTGCATTATCAATGCCAAAATGCCGAGTGCATAAAAGGGGTCGTTACACAACGTTATGCTCGTTGCGCGGCTGTTTTCTGACATATTCTTTCCCACTCACGGGACAATGGTGACCCAGACCTTTAGGGAGGCGTGCATGGAGTTGAAGTACCGACGTACCGAAGTACCAAACGAGTACCACATAGCCAACACGTAAAGGCCCTTTGAGCAATTTATTAAATGCAAGGGAGTACTCTGAGAGGATGGTGTCTCTATCCGTTTCTGACATAGTTATTATTATAGTTCAAAAAATTAATACATTCAGCGATGAGGACCCGATTGTCGAGTACTCTGTTCGTAGCTCCTACGGGCTACATAAAAAAAATATGTAGCCACGGCCTATGAGCGTGGCGCGTAGCACTAGCCGGCAATGAAAGTGTTAAAACAATCAAATTGTTAGCCGGATGTCAAAGTTGGCGATCGAGTTTTTGTTACTTAGCTTTAGAGCCTCTGGCCTTCAAATACCATCTTTTTACTGCAGGGAGGACGCGCCCTTATCTACTCGGATTCCAATGCTCCAAACAAGTGCAGCTCACCCCAATTCGTCCGCCGCATAAACCAACGACAGAATTATACAGACGAAGCAGTTTGGTGCAGGCTTTCTTTGTTTACCACAGCATGGAGTGAGCAAAGAGAGACAAAATAAAATTTGCAGGAGGTACAATTAGTATCATAGTATACCTTGCGCTTACTCAGACTAGAGGGCTTAGAGTAGAGCCTAAATGGTGGCCTTTTTGTGGATAGAATTTAAACTCAGCTATCCCCCGATGACCGGGTTATCAGCACAAAAAATTGGTAAATATTGCAAGCTAAAATCGTAGATGTCATCAGAAATGATAAAACGTGATGAAAAATTACGCCTAATTCTTTTTTCTTACTTACAGCATTTACGCGTACCAAATAAATGTGCCTACTGAAATGTATACATATAAAGTTGGGGAAATAAGTTGATATTTCTTAATCTGTTTGGAAACAAAATATGATACAGTTTGATCATTACGAACTTACATTATGGACATTAAGTATTGTATGGTATGTCATCGTGTTGTTATGTTCTGTATTGTGTTCTCTTTGGAGGTGTGCAATAAAGTGTATTTGTATTGTACTTATATAATATTGTCATTCCTCATTAAGTGACCGTTAAAAATTGCAATGTGGTCTATGTGGTCTTTATATCTACCAAGATTTTTACCTATTCTCGTAGATAAATTATCTTTCATGATAACTGTGAAACAACTGCTGCACGGTCTATTTCTCTTAAAAGTGCTACACTTAACTATCAGTTGATGTTACATGTAACACAATAAAGGTCTCAACCTCAAACAATCCGATCAATTCTCACAAAACCACGTTCTTTGATTACCCCGCACGATTATTCAAATGGGCTGTTGGGTGCAGACGGCAAGAAATTGAATGGATTGTTTTTGCCAGCAAAAACAGCCGGTGAAACTTGGGGCCACTTGGTTGGCTATCGGGGATAAATGTCGCAATTTCTATAACGTGATTAATAGTAAGGTGTAAGTGCTTAAGGTACTTGATAAAACGGGTCAAGTGAAAGAGTACCATTGTATAAATACGCATAACGAAAATATAACGTTTCTTCTATATGCTTTTAATTTGATTGATTATTTATTATTTGTTTTACTATCAGGAAATGTCAAATAAAATATGTCAAATTATGTAAAGTAGTAAAGTCTAGTAAAAAAGCTATTTATATATTAACAGCCTTATTCATAAAAAGTTAGAGGCTCCTTGAAGGCTCCTTGAAGGCCCGATGCTAAAAAACATGATTTATAATCCTCTGTCAACGTTAATCGGTCCATCAAGGCTCTGCTAAATGGTTCGAAATTTAGAGGCCCGTAGACCCTTCTTTATCTCTCTGCTAAGTCACAAAATGGCCGCCACAAATTTGAACAGCTGATTGCGACAAGAGAAAAACCATACCCATGAGAAAATTTCTATCGAAGGTCGAAGGGATTCTGTACGGATGTTGTTTTATAAATTCTGTTAATTGGGTACTTAAGAACGTATAGTACGACGTATAGTCGTATATTAAATAAAATTAGGATGATTAACATAGTTACAGCTTTATGGGAAAAATACTCTCGCTTTATAAAAAGTAGATCTTATGATTGAAGTATAAAGAGTCCCCAGTACGCTCGGCTGAACTCGATTCTCCATACAAACGTAGTTTAGTTCTCATTTAAAAACGCCTTGCTGAAATAACATGAAACTTTGTATACACAATGGGAGCCGCCATATCTATGTCGGAAATTAGTTTCTGTTGTTAGAAAATGTACTGGAAAAAATACAGCGAGTTTTTGAGTTTTTTACGTCTTGTATGAAAACCTTAATAATCGCTGTAACTTTTCTCCGTTATAATTTCAAGCAATGGAAACTAATTTCCGACCTAGATTATGCCGGATCCCATTGTGTATACAAAGTTTCATGTTATTCTAGCATGGCGTTTGAAAATGAGAGCGATACTACGTTTGTATGGAGAACCGAGCTTACTGCGGACTCTTAAGTGATAAATAATAATAATAATAATAAACTTTATTGACAAAACATGAATGGTATTACAAAACAATCAAGAATAATAATTTATTGATAATATTAGGTTTACTAATCTAAGCTTATTTATACAGTAAGTTTGGAATCATGTTAGCCAAAGGTACCAACCTCAGCATTTGCTGGACGGCCCGACGGGTTACCCAGCGCTGATTTTCAGTTTGGCCCCCTTTTTTTTTTTTTTTTTTTTGGAGGTGTAAATATTAGGTACATTTAAGGATGCGCTGTGCAATTTGCCGTTACATAGGTAAACATAAAATTGAAAAAGAAGAGAATAAAAGAAAATATGTTTGTGCATGTATGATGTGAGTATGCAGGTAATATGTTTATGTTAGTGTCATTGTTTATTTGTGTAGTCTATTGTAATATGGTTCAGTGTGTGATACTTTAGTCTCTCAATATCTGCAGTTAATAATTCATTCTATCATTATCTTTACTTTCGTGACAATGCAAGTTATCCAGGTTATACGGGATGTGAAAGCTGTTAATGGACTACCACAACCGCGGCGTCGCAATGTGTATTACAAATTGGCAGATCCTATAGAGAGTACCTATATAGGGGATCTGCCCGATGTAGAATTTCGGCTCCGGTACTGGTTTGACAAGGGGACGGCCTAAATTATTGAGGAATTGAGAGGACGGAAGGATTCCGACAGGAGCAGTCAACAGGACGGCAAACAATGCACATCTTCGTGCTTTTATTCATCGCCACTTCCAATAAACAAGGTTATCAATAATTACGATTTCCACGAACCTGGTGGTTTCAACAAGAGCTTGCCTTAATTACTTGAGTCAAAAGAAAACTATGGCGCGTCTGGTATGGTGGAAACCCTTAATAAGGGCCGTCAATTGCAATCATTTATGTAACAGTAAGTAGATACAGCGGCATAAAAAGGTACCATACAAATACTCTTTATTGCACACCTCAAGGGTCGCTAGGCCGGTTACGCAACCATCGTCAGTTTGCGACCACCTGAAGGACGAGATTTTTTTCTATTAAAGATATGAATATTTTTACACACCCTATATATATACATAGTATAATATTTATACAGAAACAGTGAGTTCTATACATTTTTTTAAGGTATTGAATGGGAATCTATTTATAAAACGAATCAATATCCTATCAGTTCATCAACTTATCCAAGTGATCGCAAACCGGCACACCAAATTAGCTGGTCGCTAACCGGCCTATCGACCCTAACTACTTTATAGAATTAAATATAATTTAGTAAGAAGCTTGTCACCAAAGTATAGGTATATAAAACACAAGAAATAATGTATACAAAATTATGCTGGTAGCTGTACTGTACAGCCAAGGAAAAAGAAACACGTACCGTATTCGTTCTTGTTGCAATGAGAAGAAGGGATAAAAAGGTACGTGTTTACATTTCATTAATGATCATGAATCCTAGCGATAACCCAGTACAGTTGCACCCGAAAAGATGCCCGGGGTTACTTAATCCCAAGAATTGACGTAGGCACTAGTTTTTACGGAAGTGACTGCCGTCTGACCTTCTAACCCAAGGGGGAAATTAAACCTTATTGAGATTAGGATTGTCAAATGCGTGAACAACTTTACCGTCAGAAATCCTCAAGTCGCCCGAAGACCTTTATTTCATTAATAAGAAAAATGGTAAATAACTTGAGTAAACCCCCTTTTCATGGCATGTAGTAGTGAACTACTCGAATGAGTATTTCTTATATATGTATAAAGAAAATCACTACACTTGTGTAACCTCTTTTCTTAAACTGTTATTTTTATAAGGTGACAGCTGATGTCCAACAGCTGTGATTGACATTAGATGAAAATACAGAAAAGGATTATATTTTTATGTGTGCACGTAAATACTATTAATTTGGTTTAAGAAGTAATAAGACCTGAAGTAAAGGCTTAAAATGTTGTTTCTTTATTATTTACAGGTAAGTGTATTGTTTGTTTTCGGTTCTTGTAATTTCATAAAGTGTAAATACCTAGTAAATAAATCTTTATTATTTACAGAAACGCAATTTCGTCTTTATTTTAACGCTATAAATTAGCTATCTGAAAAGAGTGTAGTATCATTATATATGTTTAATGATGTACTTTTACAAAGTACCTCATTAAGTTGATGATTTAATAATGTTAATTACCAAGGAGTTGCTCAAATTATAAGAAAAAATAACATACATTTAATTTAAAAAAACTTAATGACATATAAATACATTTATTTTGTAAAGTTTACAAAATCCAAAAAGAAAATGAAGACAGAGATAAGAAAAATAATCTGGGGTCAGAACAGTTACTTTTAACCACATTGAACTACCTTTCCTTTTACTTTTAAAATATTCCATTTTGATTAAAAGCTAAAAGTAATTGTTCTTTTAATTTCAGGATTCTTTTTCCTCTCTTCATTGTCTTTTTTCTCTCTTCATGGGAGGTGGTGTGGCTTCTTGCACAACTGGTAGAGCTTCCTGTGCTTCAATAGTGACGAACAGGACTCCTCACCAGTTGCAGGGGCAGTAGCTGAAGTTCGTACAAGCAGTATCTGAAAAAATAAAATATGTTTAAATAAAATATTTTATGAGGTGACATGCTTTTATTTTTAAGTTACATTTACATTAGTCATCTGTATTAGTTATAGTTACTAACTAAATGTCATGTCTATTATGGTAACCATACATTTTGGGTTGGGTACATTTAATTTGATCCTGCTAACTTGCTACTCTTTGTTCAGTGTTTTCCATACATCCTCTATAGATAAGTAACCTTATCTAAACCTCTTTCAAATACAAGTTACCTCTTACATCCAACCTACCTCAGGCTTGATTACATGTACATTATCTAACCATATTGATTATCTTTATTTACATGATATTAAATGATTATTGTTTGTTAATAATAATTTATCATATACTTATGCAACAGAGCTTCATACTATAGGGCTCATGGGTGTCAATTTGAACTTACTTCAACGGGCTCACTAGGTTCAGATACTACTTTTTATGTCAATCAAACACATCACACAATCAAACCATAAATTATAATTTGACCCCGACCCTGAAGCGAAGTATATCATGATATTTATATCCATGCATTTCAAACTGAAACTTGTGGACATTTACATCATTGAAACATAAATGTAAAAAATAGGTACGAGTGTATAACCATACCAACCTGATTTATTGAGTCCGAATCAAACTTGTTGCTATCTGTCTGGAATTCTGCGGCAACCAGGCTCTTAAGGGGTTGGAATCTGTGGGGCCCTCTCGCAGAGGCTTCCAAAACCTGACGTTTTTTACGTGCTAACTTTGCGTTTCTCGGCGGATTTTATTTTCGTTCCGCGCCGTTTCACATAATATTGAACTAAAAGCGAAAAGCAAAATAATTTGTTATACGTATTGTTTCATTTGCAAGAACAATACTTTCATAACTATAATAAACACTCATTAAGAAAAAGCTGTACCATATAATACTTCCAACAATTTGATTGCCTTTTTAAGAAGGTCCGCTCACGCAGCGACGTTGCGGCTGTACGTGTTTGTGTCCGTATTTTTATCTTCTATTATGTTTACTCTCACTTACTAGCTCTTGAAGCAACATCTGAAAAGGACGTCCAGTGTTTAGATTCAATAGGAACACTAAAGGTAGGTTAGCAAAGATCCACTTCACATATCACACCAAAAGTAAATGAATTGTTTTTCTTACTTTATCCTCCGATATCCAATTATCACTCCTTTTTTTGGTGGAATTCATTTTGAAATTCAATAATTGAAAACTTAACGAGCAGGAAAATTTCGACTATTTCGAGGTTACCACAGATTACTAATTAGCTTACAGGAGGTTACCTAGCTTCCCGCTAATTAGCTGTCACTGCAGTCAATCTTTTTTTTTAATTCACGATGTGGTCATGTTTTTGTCTATGATTTGTCAGGATGGCCAACATAACGTGTCTAATCCACCTATCAGCAACCGATTAACTAACAGACGGCTAGCAAGCGCTTATAAATCATACTTCTTAACAACCGTCAAACAGGCTTAATCAGTTTGCTAACTAACAGGCCGATCAAGCCTCTGTTAAGGTTTTTTTATGAATAAGGCTGTTAATCTTTATTGCACAAAATGAATCTTATCTACAAAAGGCGGACTTAATATTATATGGCATTCACTACCAGTCAACCTGAAGACAAAGCGATAAATCAATAATCACTACACTAATAAACACACCCTATCTCTAATTCTCTATATCTCACATAGGTGTCCGCGAACTCATGATAATGATTTCATTTTACCTCCAAAACGAAATACCGCAAAGGCAACACACATTTGTCTTCCTCCAACTCTCAACTCTCGCACAGAACAAAGTTACGAGTAACGTATTCATGTGAATACAATTAAATCTTTCCACGTAATATAAACTGCGGTACAGTTCAAACACACGGGCGCGTTACTGGGCAAGTTAATTAACGAATGGGGAGATAGTTTAAACCATTACCATATTCATAGTAAGAGGATGGAAGTAAGGCGACTTGATATCCTCCAAATGAATCACGAAATAGACTGAACGAAACAAACGAAACGCACTAAACTGTGGTGTCGGCCTGTTTAGCTTAGTTGGTACCTAGTGGCACTGCCTTCGAAGCTAGACATCGCGGGTTCGAATCCCGGTACAAGGGCATATGTTTCTGTGGTGAGCAGTAACATTTGTTCCTGAGACTTGGATGTTTTCTATGTATTTAAGTATATATCTATTAAATATATCGTCGTCTAGTACCCATAACACAAGACTTATTGAGCTTACTATGGGACAATTTTGATTTGTGTAAAAAATTGTCCCATAATATTTATTTATTACTTCTTCGCAAACCGACTCGTCCTCACCTGTTACATCACAGCTCCCCTTTTTAGGGTTCCGTAGTCAACTAGGAACCCTTATAGTTTCGCCATGTCTGTCCGTCCGTCTGTCCGTCCGTCTGTCCGTCCGTCTGTCCGTCCGTCCGCGGATAATCTCAGTGACCGTTAGCACTAGAAAGCTGAAATTTAGTACTAATATGTATATCAATTACGCCGACAAAGTGGTAAAATAAAAAGTGGAAAAAAAAATTTTATTAGGGTACCTCCCCTATACGTAAAGTGGGGAGTGATTTTTTTTTTCATTTTAACCTTAACGTCTGATATATTGTTAGATAGGTATTTAAAAATAAATAGGGGTTTACTAAAATCATTTTTTGATTATGTTAATATTTTCGGAAATAATCGCTCCAGAAGTAAAAAAAAATGTGTCCCCCCCCTCTAACTTTTGAACCATAAGTTTTAAAAATATGAAAAAAATCTCAAAAGTAGAGCTTTATAAAAACTTTGTAGGAAAATTATTTTGAACTTGATAGGTTGAATAGTTTTTGAAAAAAATTACAAAAATAATTTCTGAACCTTAGTTCAGACAAACCTTAGTACAAACTTATTTGTAATTTAACCGTATAAACAGGTGTTTATTGTACCTGTCATTTCTACAAAATCACAATGAAATGACGTGCTTTTTAGGGTTTTGTGTTTCTGTACTTAATATGTCAACTTAATGTGACGGACGGAAAACTACGGAACCCTACACTGAGCGTGGCCCGACACGCTCTTGGCCGGTTTTTTTATATGGAAACTGTCAAATGACATTTATCAAATTTTGAGAGGGCAGGTCGGTGTACTGCCAGTTTAACATTTGTAAAGTAATATTTTTTTAAATAGATAGTTACACTCACGATGGGCCATCCTATGGCCCAGCGCTATGGCCATGCGATGGTTGAACGCCACACGATGGCGACATTCAGTTGTGATCGAATCGTCTTTTGAGATGGACGTCGAAGCGTTAGCGTTATTGTTAGGCTTTGCTCTGTGATTTTTAGTGCTAGAAAACTGCAATTTGGTGTGGATATATAAATCAATAAAACTGTCAAAGTCGTAAAATATAATCTAAAAAAACATTTGATGAATATTTTTTTTAGTTTGCTTCAACCCTATGGTGTGGGATGTTGTTGGATAGGTCTTTCAAAATGAATAGAGGCCTCCATCAAACATTTTTATAAAGTGAATATTTTCGGAAATATACGCTTCAAAACAAAAAAATGTGCCCCCCCCCCTCTAACTTTTGAACTATGGGTCCAAAAATATGAAAAAAATCTTTTAAATAAGCTTAATAAAGACTTTCAATGAAAACTATAGCGGACATGATCAGTTAAATAGTTTTTGAGTTATCGTAAAAAGCCTTCCCTTCTTAGTAAAAGACGTATGAAACGCTGCGAAAGTATTTCCTTATGCTTGTTATTGATTTTTTTAAAGTAAGTTATTTGGGCAACTACGGAATCCTACACTGAGCATGGCCCGACATGCTCTTGGCCGATTTTTATGTTTGGGGTTCCGTATTACGCTTTCTCCACTAAAACATAAGCACATTTGGGAAGCCCTGAGATGTCAAGGTGTTTCGGCAAAATACATAAGGATAATTAAGGAAATCTACAAGAGCTCTACAGCTAAGATAAAAACAGAAAATGTTGGAGAGGAATTCAAGATAATGAAAGGTGTCAGACAATGGGACCCACTTTCACCCAAGCTGTTCTCGGCTGTGCTGGAGCATATGTTTAGGAAGTTGGACTGGGATGCTTATGGATTAAACATAAATGGTGAAAAACTAAACCATTTGCGGTTTGCAGATGACTTGATCCTACTGAGTGAAACACCAGAAATTCTAGAAATTATGGTTCAGCAGTTAGCAGAGGTAAGTGGGCCTCACAATGAACACTGGAAAAACCAAATTAATGACTAATGGACCACAAAAACCAATACGAGTTAACAACAACACAATAGAGTATGTGGATCAATACACATACTTAGGGCAAATAATTTCACCAGCAGATCAAATTCAAAAGGGAATAGAAACCAGAATAAGTAACTCGTGGAAAAGATATAGGCCGTTAAAAGAAGTAATGAAGAACCCAAAATTTTCTATGAAAGAAAAAAAAGAAAGTTTTTAATACTTGTATATTGCCATGCCTTACGTACACGGGTGCCACACATGGGCCCTAACAGAAAAACAAAGGAAAGCTATTAAAGTGTGCCAAAATAGAATGGAGAGAAGTATGTTGAACATTAAATTAAAAGACAAAGTTAAGCTAACACATATCAGAAAAATGACAGATGTAGCTGACGTCACATACCTATACAGTAAAGAAACTGAAATGGAAATAGATTGGGCAAACACAATTCGTAGCCAAAAAGATAAATGGTCAAAAGATATTACAGTCTGGTACGTGACGGGAAGAGGAGAAAGGGAAGGGAAAGAAAAAGATGGGAAGATGAGAAATGGCTGGACCAATGTGGAGAAGGAAGGCCATTGATAAAAAAATGTGTAACATCATTGTTTTTTTTGTGTAACATTGTTCTCTTGTGTGGTGCAATAAAGCATATTTATTATTATTATTATTATGTGGAATCTTCTAGGGGGATATTTTAATTTGCGTCAGTTTGCCCTTTGGCAAAGGGCAGACTGACACAAATTAAAATATCCCAGATGTCATAAACACAAATAGGAAATAGTAGAATAAGTTAAATACTAATAGTTTCTTTTTTATTTGGAAAAAAAAGAAAAGTCAGTGTTAAAGGCTTTATTATTATTAGTATATTACGCTTTCTCCCCGATATAATTCCAAAAACTTTAATGTTTCGTGTTGAGGCCGCTTACACAATATGTTCGATTTAAAAAAATACACAGCACGAACGTCCACTCTCAACCACGTTCGAGCTCGCACTGCGGAATGGGCCACGTGTAGATGCGTACCGCCATCGCTGGCCCACTCCCTTCGATGTGCGGCCGAAAAACCGACACCGCGGCCATCCCATCGCCATCGCCATTCCGCCGCGCTATAAGCCATCCGACACCACTACTCTCTCTACACGCTGGCCCATCCTAGTGGGCCAGCAGGATGGGCCATCATGTACAGGAGTCATTACCGCACCGACTCTGCACCGTCATAATTAATCAAAAAGATGATAAAAAATTAAATATAGCCACATTTTTAAATACACGAAAATATATGAAAAATAAACAATAATTCCTCATTCTAAAAGCGACCGAATGACAATTAAGGCGTTACAGCATAAAAAACATATAGTAGCTAGTACTTTTAACAAGGTGGATTTAATAAATAAATTTTGATATTTTTGTGCGTTCTGACGGTCATAATTCAGCCTTGTGACGTTGTATAGACGATGGTAGACTTTTTTGTCATTTTTATGAATATATTGAAAACTAACAGCTAGAAAAATATAAAAAATATATTTTCAGGTTTTTTGTTAACAATTTGTCGAAATGAGTTAAGATTATTATAAATGACTTATATGTTTGTGTGATGTGACTGATGTGCTACGAATAAATGATTTCTATTTTTATTTTTTCTATTTTTCTATTCCATACTACTACGAAAGAAATTTTGACAACTATGCTGCATCCTGTCATCTAACTTAAACATATCGCCATTTTTTTGCGTTACACCTTGAGTAGGTCATATTATGAGAATAATAGTTTCTTACAAATACCGTACACATCTTAACTCACTACGACGTGACAGAGTCTCGCACAATTTCTTCAAACTTGCCGCGGTGGTTATGGAAATCGTTTGATAATTTTCATAAATAAGACGAAGTTTCTACGGCATATTATTCAAATGTAAGCAGATTTGAGCACTTGGACGCAGACGGGCTTTGACCTAGGACTCTAGAGTATTGTAGTGTTCAGTGTGTTTTATTCGTAGACTAGTGAAGTGCGCGCGGAGATGCCTGGTATGTACAGGCAACAACAATAACAATACTGCGACAGTTGGGATGCGTCAAAGTAGTGAAAGTGACAAGGTACTAAAATGATCATCTACTTTTGCTGTTGAAAACTACGAGGTTTAGTGTAAATTTAATTAAATGTTTCATACACACCGTGTGTTCAAAGAACCTAAGGTAAAAATGTACCTAGAAGTGAGAAACATAAAAAGAAATGAAGGAGTACCGTGGTGAGTCACCACTGGTGACTATCATGCTTACGTACTTGTAATTTTCCCGTAGTGTACAGTTGAGTTGAATGTTTCATTCAAATTCCTTGACGGTACTCATATTGTCATAATAATTAATACCTTATCTTGAGTTATTTTGAACTGCCAGCGAGTTGACGGAGCACCGCGATGCGGAGCCCCTATTTTCCGCTATTTGGGGCACAAGTTAGCAAATCTGTGATGTTGAGCAATTCTGACCCACCAACGAGTCGAAGGAATAGACATTAAACAGATAAGCATATAATGCAAACTTTTAACACACGTTTCGGCTGGCGCACTACATCTTTGTCGCGCTCTAATGTTCAGTTTAAAATGAAAATTAAATGAAAATAAAGGTTGATGTTTTGTTAGCGAGAAATGTTACGGGTTTTATTTCACCTTCACACATACTGTGCATTAGTTTTAAGGTTTCTGTCCCTCGAAAAGAAAAAAAACGGAACCCTTATATGATCATTGGTGTGTCCATCTGTTTATCTGTCCATCCATCTGTCACCGCCAATATGCATCGAAACTACTGAATTGAGTTGAAAATTGTTTGTTGTACGTATAATGTATTTGACTAACATATTTTGTGTTGAAGAACACATATGTAAGTCGGTGATGTAACGTAAATAAATGAGTTTTAAACACGGTCACCCCGTGTTTAAATACCTATTTACGATACAAGGGTTGTAAAATAAAGAAAGGCCGATATCGCAGATGTTTTAGGCCCGAGCCGCAGGCGAGGGTCATAAAATATGCGAGAGAGGGCTTTCTGTTTTACGGCGCGTGTTTTGTACACAATTTTACGTCACTACTTGCCCCAAAAGTGGGTTTTTCCGGACGCACAGCGTGCGGAAAAACGCGCTTTTTGGCAAGGTGTGGTGTAAATTCATTTATTTAATAAGTAAATAAAAAAGAAAGTTTTGCTAACTTTAGATGTAATAATTATACATTTAAGTATGTGAAAGAGTTCGATGAGAGAATCTTAAACTTTTTTTTTTTCATTTTGTTTCAATACTCAGATTTACTTATATTAAGTAGGTTAAGTATTGTCATTGTAATAATCATATTTTTGGGAAATAAGGACTGACTATCGATTGTTTTCGGCGTTTCTTCTCGGCAATGGTCTTCTATTTGAATGAATGCAGCATTTATTCGAAACACAGACACAACAACATTAAAGTACACTTCAAAATATGGAACAAAGGTTACAATGGTGCGCGTGTTTCAGAATAGGATAACACTCAGCATGTGTCGCAGCACAAAGTGTTACGACGCTGATTTTCAGTTTATCCATTGACACGAAACTACGAACACAAAACAATACAAAACATAAATTACACTAAGCGAGATACAACAGAATGTGCAGTGTGCGTTGAATATTTGGGAAAATCATAATAAAAAATATAGGTAGATATAGGTAATATTTCAGAAACGCTAGAGTAGATTCTGACTTGTAAAAGTACCATTGCGGCCTACTTGCAGAATAATGCCTATATCCAGCATTAGATGTCTTTTTACTGATATGATAATGATGACAATAATGATGAGGTGTCGGTACGGATCCCTTCTTTGTGCGTGATCCGACACGCACTTGGCCGGTTTTTATACCTTTTACTGTGCCAAAAGTACTCTTCATTCGGAATTACTGTAATTAACTACAAATCATATATACTTGTCACAGGGTGTCGTGTTGCGTCAGCACCATTTATTAGCAATGTTGTTTTTGTTGATTTTTGTCTTGTAACGCGATGGTGTCAATAGATGTATTGGCAGTCTTAGCTACGTCAAGCGATTGGCTTGCGTGCAGTCGGCAAAGAACTAGTACCTGAAGGTGGCTAACCTGATTGTCAGAAGTAACAGTTTCACCAACCTTACGATAGGAAAGTGGGTGGGGGAGAAGTAGGGATGGCGCCGATGGCGCCCATGTCCACCATTCTTGATGGAGTGTTGAATGGAGACAGACGTCAAGCTAGTCCTGCGACGAATACACCACGTTTCTAACCTAAGGTAATCTAATCCAATTACATCCTAACTATAATAGTTATTTTATACTTAAAAAAAAATAGAAAAAAATATTACATCCTTGTAATCGTTTAAGTTTTTGAAGTGATTGTGATTTTCTATCGAAAATACACACCTGGACCCGCAATGGATTACCGCATCTTATTTCGTGGTTACCACTATGCACGGACCAAAGTTAAATGAACCCCCAGAAAAGGATGTTACATACTTAACAATAAATTACTTACCCTCTTCCGTACAGACTTCCCTACATTCCATATCTGCATCCCACAGTCTCAAAATATGGGGCCGGGCTTATTATGTTTAATATATTGAAATGTATGGATCCGCAATTGCCTGCAGAACCTGATTGATTAATACTAGGGGTTCGAGTCTCGAGTAGTTAAAGATTTGATTGATCTCTACCTTTCAAGAACCTTAAGGGTTAAGAGATCTTACTTGCAAAACTGGAAAGAGCCGACACAAGGCGTGCAGTCAATATAAGACTTTGATAAGTGCGGTTAAGGTTCATTTTTAACTGTTTTCTAGTTGGATATAGTGCTTTTGGTCTTAAAACAACTCGAGAATATAGAAGTAGGTACGTTGAGATGATTTTATTGCTCGGGCACAACTCTGGAATATCTTCCTTAGTATTGCATTAGCGCATAACTGTTGTGTGAGAGTGACGCACTGATTATACACACAAATAGGCAAGATTTGTAGTAAAAAAATATGACTTGCAAAATGGGGGTTAAGTGAATGCCCACTTTTTTTTTAAAGGCCAAAATTACAGCAAATAAAGATTATTATTATTATGTATCTCCGTTTGAAATTCACGGGGTGAAACCCGGTCATTTGGTAGGCGTGCGTGGGGATATAAATCCAACGCGTAGAGGCCTTTTGGAGAAGAAGTTTAATGTAATGTAGTACACCTGCTAGAACCCATGCACGTGTACATCGATAGATACCCGTGAACCGGTTCCAGCAGGCGATTGGACTATAGTGGGTAAATTGAAAAAAAAAAAGAATCGGGCTATGGATGAAATTTGGACGGAAAAAGTAATGGGGCTATTGCTAGAGTTCCGGACACCTGCCTTAATATGTTACTATGGTAAAATGCTATCGAGGCAGGCGGTGACTAGCCACTCGCTAGATGGGCTCCTGAAAATGCCGTCGTAAAGACGGCCAGCAGCAACACCGGTGTGAGCGGCTCAGGGGTGTCGAGAGGTGTGCTGCGCTTTCTCCGAGGTTACTCGCGTCATTATGCCCTTTAACACTTCCACCCCTGGAGCATATAGCTCTAACGACTCCTCTCTGGACGGCCAATGAAGGCAAGCCAAAGCTGAGAGTCCCGCGGGCCCCCTTGGGATTCCACTCCGACCGACGAAGACACGCCGGAGACGGAGGCCCTGACCGACTCTCGGGAGCACTCGGATCCGTGGGGTCGTTACTCCCCAACAGCTCGCCACAAGCTGCCCTGCGGCCTTATTATTATTATTATTGGTTTCGGGGCTGAATATATTATGATAATACGTGTTATGAAAATGAGTAGTATACAATTATTTATTCAAAGTCAATAGAAAAACGTGGCAATTTTTTTGTAGTTTAGTATATTAATGAACCTGGGTATGTCCTAAAATTACGACCAAGACCACCAGTGGTGGTCGTGCTTATATTAATTGCGTTTTAGTTTTTGAATATACTATAATAGAAAGTACCTATAGCTGTGAAAATATTCGTATTTCCGTAATTTAAATGAACTGAACAAGAAACATCTCTCAAAACCTTAACTAACTTTAATCTTTAGTGGCCAGGTTTAAGAGTAACGACCATTAAAATATCACTAAGAAAAGTTTTCTAATTAGGTGGGGAGCATCAATCTTCCTGACATCTCGCGAATCGGTGTGACTGGCACAAGTTGCCAAATTATAGGAATTAGGTAACTTCTGTGGCGATGGATTGTCTTCCTTGCTGCTAATCCTTTTCTGTTACTGTGATGTTAAATTTGTAATGGACTTGGAACTTTTATTAATTTTAACACTCTAAAGGATGATTCACAGTAGACCGTTCCGTGTCCTGGCCGGCCCGTTTTCTATGACAGCAAACACAACGGTATTTCTCTAGAATAAAACGGGTCGGCCCGGACATGGAACGGCCTATACTGTGAATCATCCTTAATCACAGTCGACAACATTACATCAGACAGTCGACAAGTGGGTAACTACACAACATTTTCGAGCGTGCGTAAGGTACAGTCAACGGCAGAAGTAGGTGATCATTTTAGTACATTGTCACTTTCACTACTTTGAAATATCCCAACTGTCGCAGTATTTTTATGTTAGTGCAATCAAGGGGCTTGCAATAGGCGGAGCGCGTCGCGTTTTATACCCACCGCTTGCAAAGCACGGGGTGCTCAGTCAGGCGAGGGCCGTCGTCGCGCGAGCACGTGCGTCGTGTCGCGATCCGCCTCCGCCGCCGACTTGAATTACGACGAACCGCGCGTAAATAACTCCCATTCATAATGTGGATGTCTTTACAGAGAATCAATATAAACAAGTCACTAATATATATCATCATCATCATCATCATCATGTCAGCCGAAAGACGTCCACTGCTGGACATAGGCCTCCCCCAAAGACTTCCACAATGACCGGTCCTGCGCCACCCGCATCCAGCGGACACCCGCGACCTTCACCAGGTCATCAGTCTACCGTGTGGGGGGCCTGCCCACGCTACGCCTTCCGGTACGTGGTCGCCACTCGAGAACCTTTCCGCCCCAACGGCCATCGGTTCTACGTGCTATGTGCCCCACCCACTGCCACTTAAGTTTAGCGATTCGGAGGGCTATATCGGTCACTTTGGTTCTGCTGCGGATGGCCTCATTCCTGATGCGATCACGCAGAGAAACTCCCAACATAGCTCTCTCCATTGCCCTTTGGGTGACTTTGAGCCTTCTTATGAGGCCCATAGTAAGCGACCACGTTTCAGTGCCATATGTCATCACTGGCAACACACACTGGTCAAAGACTTTTGTCTTGAGACACTGCGGAATATTGGACGAAAAGATGTGCCGTAGCTTCCCGAACGCTGCCCAGCCGAGTCGGATTCGACGATTAACCTCTTTCTCGAAGTTGGACCTACCTAACTGGACAGTCTGTCCTAGGTATACGTAATCGTCTACAACTTCGAGCGTAAAGTGTCCGATTGTTAAGGGAGTTGGTGCGACATGGACATTTGACATGATCTTCGTCTTGTCCATCTTCATCCTTAGACCAACTCGCTCGGAGGCTTTACTGAGGTCATTGAGCATTGTACTTAAATCCTCCATGGTCTCAGCCAAGACTACTATATCGTCAGCAAACCGAAGGTGAGTGAGGTAGTCGCCGTTTATGTTGATGCCTAGCCTTCTCCAGTCCAGAGTCTTGAAAACATCCTCCAGTGCAGCGGAGAACAGTTTAGGAGAAATAACATCTCCTTGCCTGACTCCCCGCTGCAACGGAATAGGCTTTGAGTTCTGGTCCTGGAGTCGGACTGACATAGTGGCGTTCTTATACAAACTTTTCAGCACTTCGATATACCGGTAGTCCACTTGGCACCGCTCGAGAGATTGTAGTACAGCCCAGGTTTCGATCGAATCGAAGGCTTCTAGTTGGATATAGTGTTTTCTAGTTGGATATAGTGCTTTTGGTCTTAAAACAACTCGAGAATATAGAAGTAGGTACGTTGAGATGATTTTATTGCTCGGGCACAACTCTGGAATATCTTCCTTAGTATTGCATTAGCGCATAACTGTTGTGTGAGAGTGACGCACTGATTATACACACAAATAGGCAAGATTTGTAGTAAAAAAATATGACTTGCAAAATGGGGGTTAAGTGAATGCCCACTTTTTTTTTAAAGGCCAAAATTACAGCAAATAAAGATTATTATTATTATGTATCTCCGTTTGAAATTCACGGGGTGAAACCCGGTCATTTGGTAGGCGTGCGTGGGGATATAAATCCAACGCGAAGAGGCCTTTTGGAGAAGAAGTTTAATGTAATGTAGTACACCTGCTAGAACCCATGCACGTGTACATCGATAGATACCCGTGAACCGGTTCCAGCAGGCGATTGGACTATAGTGGGTAAATTGAAAAAAAAAAAGAATCGGGCTATGGATGAAATTTGGACGGAAAAAGTAATGGGGCTATTGCTAGAGTTCCGGACACCTGCCTTAATATGTTACTATGGTAAAATGCTATCGAGGCAGGCGGTGACTAGCCACTCGCTAGATGGGCTCCTGAAAATGCCGTCGTAAAGACGGCCAGCAGCAACACCGGTGTGAGCGGCTCAGGGGTGTCGAGAGGTGTGCTGCGCTTTCTCCGAGGTTACTCGCGTCATTATGCCCTTTAACACTTCCACCCCTGGAGCATATAGCTCTAACGACTCCTCTCTGGACGGCCAATGAAGGCAAGCCAAAGCTGAGAGTCCCGCGGGCCCCCTTGGGATTCCACTCCGACCGACGAAGACACGCCGGAGACGGAGGCCCTGACCGACTCTCGGGAGCACTCGGATCCGTGGGGTCGTTACTCCCCAACAGCTCGCCACAAGCTGCCCTGCGGCCTTATTATTATTATTATTGGTTTCGGGGCTGAATATATTATGATAATACGTGTTATGAAAATGAGTAGTATACAATTATTTATTCAAAGTCAATAGAAAAACGTGGCAATTTTTTTGTAGTTTAGTATATTAATGAACCTGGGTATGTCCTAAAATTACGACCAAGACCACCAGTGGTGGTCGTGCTTATATTAATTGCGTTTTAGTTTTTGAATATACTATAATAGAAAGTACCTATAGCTGTGAAAATATTCGTATTTCCGTAATTTAAATGAACTGAACAAGAAACATCTCTCAAAACCTTAACTAACTTTAATCTTTAGTGGCCAGGTTTAAGAGTAACGACCATTAAAATATCACTAAGAAAAGTTTTCTAATTAGGTGGGGAGCATCAATCTTCCTGACATCTCGCGAATCGGTGTGACTGGCACAAGTTGCCAAATTATAGGAATTAGGTAACTTCTGTGGCGATGGATTGTCTTCCTTGCTGCTAATCCTTTTCTGTTACTGTGATGTTAAATTTGTAATGGACTTGGAACTTTTATTAATTTTAACACTCTAAAGGATGATTCACAGTAGACCGTTCCGTGTCCTGGCCGGCCCGTTTTCTATGACAGCAAACACAACGGTATTTCTCTAGAATAAAACGGGTCGGCCCGGACATGGAACGGCCTATACTGTGAATCATCCTTAATCACAGTCGACAACATTACATCAGACAGTCGACAAGTGGGTAACTACACAACATTTTCGAGCGTGCGTAAGGTACAGTCAACGGCAGAAGTAGGTGATCATTTTAGTACATTGTCACTTTCACTACTTTGAAATATCCCAACTGTCGCAGTATTTTTATGTTAGTGCAATCAAGGGGCTTGCAATAGGCGGAGCGCGTCGCGTTTTATACCCACCGCTTGCAAAGCACGGGGTGCTCAGTCAGGCGAGGGCCGTCGTCGCGCGAGCACGTGCGTCGTGTCGCGATCCGCCTCCGCCGCCGACTTGAATTACGACGAACCGCGCGTAAATAACTCCCATTCATAATGTGGATGTCTTTACAGAGAATCAATATAAACAAGTCACTAATATATATCATCATCATCATCATCATCATGTCAGCCGAAAGACGTCCACTGCTGGACATAGGCCTCCCCCAAAGACTTCCACAATGACCGGTCCTGCGCCACCCGCATCCAGCGGACACCCGCGACCTTCACCAGGTCATCAGTCTACCGTGTGGGGGGCCTGCCCACGCTACGCCTTCCGGTACGTGGTCGCCACTCGAGAACCTTTCCGCCCCAACGGCCATCGGTTCTACGTGCTATGTGCCCCACCCACTGCCACTTAAGTTTAGCGATTCGGAGGGCTATATCGGTCACTTTGGTTCTGCTGCGGATGGCCTCATTCCTGATGCGATCACGCAGAGAAACTCCCAACATAGCTCTCTCCATTGCCCTTTGGGTGACTTTGAGCCTTCTTATGAGGCCCATAGTAAGCGACCACGTTTCAGTGCCATATGTCATCACTGGCAACACACACTGGTCAAAGACTTTTGTCTTGAGACACTGCGGAATATTGGACGAAAAGATGTGCCGTAGCTTCCCGAACGCTGCCCAGCCGAGTCGGATTCGACGATTAACCTCTTTCTCGAAGTTGGACCTACCTAACTGGACAGTCTGTCCTAGGTATACGTAATCGTCTACAACTTCGAGCGTAAAGTGTCCGATTGTTAAGGGAGTTGGTGCGACATGGACATTTGACATGATCTTCGTCTTGTCCATCTTCATCCTTAGACCAACTCGCTCGGAGGCTTTACTGAGGTCATTGAGCATTGTACTTAAATCCTCCATGGTCTCAGCCAAGACTACTATATCGTCAGCAAACCGAAGGTGAGTGAGGTAGTCGCCGTTTATGTTGATGCCTAGCCTTCTCCAGTCCAGAGTCTTGAAAACATCCTCCAGTGCAGCGGAGAACAGTTTAGGAGAAATAACATCTCCTTGCCTGACTCCCCGCTGCAACGGAATAGGCTTTGAGTTCTGGTCCTGGAGTCGGACTGACATAGTGGCGTTCTTATACAAACTTTTCAGCACTTCGATATACCGGTAGTCCACTTGGCACCGCTCGAGAGATTGTAGTACAGCCCAGGTTTCGATCGAATCGAAGGCTTTCTCGTAGTCCACGAACGCTAAACAGAGGGGCAGGTTATACTCCTCAGTCTTCTGTATAACCTGACGGAGCGTATGGATGTGGTCTACGGTGCTAAAGCCTCTTCGGAAACCGGCTTGTTCGGGAAGCTGGAAGTCATCTAGCCTGCGTGCGAGACGGTTCGTAATGACTCTTGAAAACAGCTTATAGACATGGCTCAGAAGTGAGATGGGTAGGTAGTTCTTCAGTAAGGAGTTGTCACCCTTTTTGAAGAACAGCACCACCACACCTCTGTTCCATGCCTTTGGAGTTTTCCCTTCCAGTAAGACGGAGTCGAACAACTTCTGAAGGGCCCTAAGGACCGGTTTTCCACCCGCCTTCAGGAGTTCAGCTGTAATTCCGTCTTCACCGGGTGCCCTGTTGTTCTTCAGCTGCTTAAGAGCCATTCTAATCTCGTACAGGCTGATGTCCGGGATATCTTCGGTATAGTGCCGGGTTAATCTAGCTCTAGGGTCTACCGCCAGACCAACTTCGGGTCTGCTAGTTGACGTGTATAGCTGTCCATAAAAGCACTCTATCTCACTCAGAAGCTCAGGTTTGGACGAAACGATTCTACCATCCTCAGTTTTTAATCTGGCGAGCTGGCTCTGCCCAATAGACAGATCTCTTGAGAAAACTTTAGAGCCCTTATTCTGCTCGATGGCCTCTTCAATCCGATTTGTATTGAATTGGCGCAGATCGCGGGTAAGGGACTTAGAGATCTGTTTATTGAGCTGCCTGTATAATTTCGCATCGGCTGAAGACTGCAGAATCATCTCATTCCTTTCCTCGATGAGCCTCTGAGTGGAGATAGAGAGCCTTTTGGCTCTTTGAGTTCGTTGGGCCTTAAAGAACTTAGACCCAATGCTATGGACAGCTTCCACAAACCCGTCGTTGAATTCGTCCACATCGCCGCCTAGACAATCGAAACGGTTTTGGAGTTCCAGCTGAAAGCTCTCGGGGTTTTGGATTTGGACTGCTGCTGGACGGAGCGTGGACTTCATCAGTCGAGAACGCTCTAGCTTGACGCATATATTCAATGTGCCTCTTACCAAACGATGATCACTTCCGGTTTTAACCGCATTGATCACAGAGACATCATTGAATATATGCGTCTTCGTCGACATGATGAAGTCAATCTCGTTTTTTGTTGCACCGTCGGGACTCATCCAGGTCCACTTCCTGTGCTCGCGTTTCTTGAAGAAGGAGTTCATCATGTTCCTTCTCCAAGAAACCAGCCAGTAGTTGGCCCCGGTGGTTCCGACTTCCAACTCCAAATTGCCCCACTCTCGGCTCTTCGCCGTCTCTCTTGCCCAGTTTTGCGTTGAAATCCCCCATAACAACGGTGAAGTAGGTTTTGGAACTATGCATGACCTTTGATATATCCTCATACATAGCCTCCACCTCGTCGTCGGAGTGTGCCGAGGTCGGCGCGTACACCTGTATGACCGTCAACGAGTACCTCTCGGATACTCTGAGTATAAGGTACGCCACCCTAGCCGACACACTCTCGATCTTCACCACGTTGTTCACGAGGGATTTGTGGACGATAAACCCGACACCTCCTTGAGACTGTTGGTCGCCCTCCCGGAAATAGAGCAAGTTGCCGGACTTCAGGGTTATCGTGTCCTCCCCCTCTCTTCGGACTTCAGATAACCCTACGATATCCCAACGCAACTTGCTCAATCCTTCCTCCAGTTCCGCTATCTTTTCGTCGGTCCGCAGTGTTCGTGTGTTGTATGTTGCCAGGGCCAGAAGTCGTCGGTGGTGGTAGCCGGATCTTAACCGGAGATTCTTCGCACCCCTGACCCCGCTAGTACCCTGGCCGCTACCAGAACCAGGGTACCGGGGGTCGCCGGAACCTCGGGGCCGTGGCCTGTTTGTGTATGTCATGAGGGGTAATTGCCATAATCGCCACGCTTGGCATGCGGGTTGGCGATCGCAGTATCTCCACCGCACTCCAGGGATGCTGCTGGCCATCCTCCGGTGGTCTTGGTCGTAGTTTTAGGACATACCCGGGTCCAATATATATAAACTTTGTTATTGTAAAAGGCAATCATATTAATTTCCAATTCAAGTCTTTTTTTACATTTATTTTTAAAAATTATTTTTTTATACCTATTTATTCTGTGGTTTATAAACCCATAACTAAGTCGTTAATTAATTATTTGTAGACTCTCTTGTACCTTATTATGTAAATAAATGCAGGACATTACCAAATAATTTGTACCTTTCTAATATAAAAGAACGTATCCGCATAAGAAAACTACGGCACTTACGTCGTTTTGTGTAAGGAGGAGTCTTCCGGTGATGTTCAAAATAATCATCTATAAAAGGGGGTACGAAACCCTTAAAAGAGTGTCCTAATAGAACCGTAGGTATACTTTATTAACATACTTTTTGTGATACTCACTTACAAATTAAAGTTACAGGAGTTAAACGGAATTTCTTTCACGAGATCAGTTCTATTATTGGTGTTATTCATAATGACTTAATGACACTGACATACCTATATGTGAAGTAATTATGTATTCATGGAGTGACAACCCCAACGGTACACGTGCGTTATGCGATAGACAGAGATACAGAGAGTAGGTACGTTTCTTATGCCTAAACACCGTTTTTGTTAGGAAGTGAAATTTCTATATGTACTATTACTTATTCTGTGGTGCAATACAGTACTAACATGATCATCTACTTTTGCTGTCGACTGTACTGTCTATTTCCATAGTAAATATGAAAATTAGTTCTACCTATCGTAAGTTCAACCTACATATCTACCTTTCCCTCTGGGTTGAAATGTCATATAGCAGTTGCTTTCATAAAATTAGTGCCTACGCCAACTCCTATATATTTATCTAATATCTGTTTTATTTGCTCTCAATATTAGAGAATGAAAAATGCAATTTTTTATTAATAAATAAATAAAAAATAATTTACTGAAAACTCTGCTAGCTGAATTCAAAGTGACGCAGGAATTACGAAATTCTAAAATAATAATTTTTAAGAAATAAAAACCGACTTCAATGGGGGAGTCCGGTGAAAGATTATTAATCTTAGATGGTGCACTCTTAGATTCCATACAATAAAATACAAAAATGGCTATAAGTATGTTTATAATGGTAGAAGACTAAGTACCCTCAATTCCTCATGAAATCATGGAAAAACCTTGCTTGCTTGACAAACAAAACGAAGAGAACAAATCGCCAAACGTGAACTACGCGTCGTTGAAGAGTTCCGTTCTGATCATCATCAGCAGTTCCACTTCAACAAATGTCACTTTTATGAATGAAAATGCTTGATTAGTTCATGAAAATACTAAAATCACTATTTGTGTGCCTTTCACATTTGAGGAGTTTCCTCGATTCCTAATGGATCCCATCATCAGAACTCGAGCATGACAAAAATCAATCGTGAAAATAGAACTTGCTTAACAAACACTGCTAGAAGGACAAATCGCCAAACGTGAACTTTTCGTCGTTGAAGATTTCTGTTCTGATCATCATCAGCAGTTCCACTTCATCAAATGTCACATTTTTGTATGATAATGCTCGATTTGTTGATAAAAGCACAAAAATCACTATATGTTTGCCTTTAAGATTTGAGGAGTTCCCTCAACTCCTCATGGATCCCATCATCAGAACTGCTTTTTGACAAAAACGGGACCAATTTGGATATATATACATACAATTAAAAAAAAAAATTCAAATCGGTTAAGAAATGACGGAGTTATGGAGTAACAAACATTAAAAAAAAAAAAAAAAAAAACATACAACCGAATTGATAACCTCCTCTTTTGAAATTTTGAAGTCGGTTAAAAATAAAGCTAGAAATCCCGATTGTCATTATAATTTCCCATGTATTTGTTTGCTACTATTTCCAATCGTAAACAATAATCATTAAAATTCCGATATCTATATTTTATGTTCTGGAATTTAAACTTGTGATTCTGAGTCAAAAAACCCAAATTATCTAGTTTGTTTTTATTAATAATGGGATTTCTCTTGACAAGCATCTAACCCAGCAAACGATGAAGCGAGCTCACCCAGAAGATGCCTATTCACTCGTACCTTAAATAGGTCCAGGTTAGTTCTGGTAAAAGTAAAAGCATTAGTTACGAAGTTCAATTTGAAAGTAAAAAGTACAATCACGAAGTTTAATTTGTGGTTCATATTGTCATAGTCAAACTGTATATAAATTCAAAGATTTTTTGCGAAAGGGGTAACAATTTAAAGAGCGTGACCGTATGTACCTAAGCCAAGAAAAAAGTAGCACGGTAGAGATCAAGCTTAAAATGAACACGTTTCCAGTGTCCGCTCACATCTGACGTAAGCATATTGGCACAATACAAGGAGATACACACACATTGAAACAATGTGTACTAAGAAAGGGGCGAGTCCCATGCGGCGTAAATAAAAAAAAAACAAATCTGTTTTTCAGAAAAAGGTCATTATTGCCCTCAAATGAGAGATCAAAGTCGTACATTGTTCCCCTTATTTGAGGGCAACAATAATTATTTTCCAGTGTGTCACACGGTAGCAAAAATATTTCCGTCTTTGGCATAAATATCCCTCGCGACGCTCAAAATTTTTCAATTTTGTTTCAATAGGTGTACAGTAAATATTTGTAGCGTAGGTAATTTATTGACGAGGGATATTAATAAAATAGAAGCACGGTAACTGCCTCTAATGTCTTTGATCTCGTGCTAGGAACGTATAAACTGCACCAATGACCGTTTCGTGCTAAGTACACATGAAGGGAAGTTCGCGAGGAATGCTGCTGATTTACTTGGACCAAGTTGTTATGTGTGCATGTGTGCTTGCACTAATGGGTAAGGTGATCAGCGGACTTTTGGAACTTGCAACATGCCGTATTAAGGGTTGTTTCGGCATCATTGCTGTTGACTGTGATCAATACAGACACATACTATACAATTCAATATTTTTATTGCTCACCAAAACCAGTACATAATAGAACGCAAATAATAAAAAAAAATCCGACGAATTGGGAACCTCCTCCTTTTTTTGAAATCGGTTAAAAATGGAAGACGAAAGGCACTAATATCGCTAAAATGCAACCTCCCAGATAACCTGTAAATACGTAGCCACTTAATGATAACTTAGTAATATCATTAACACGATTTCATTGTTGTTTACAATTAGAATGAAAAATTCAGTTTTGTTTCAGCAAATCCCATATTTAAGCAATATTTTCCCGACTTGACGGGATGGAATCTGTTTGCGATATTTTCCATTCTACCGATATCTTACTGATGTCGTCCAGATTTCCTAATTTCTCAGTTTACTTTATTCATAACGGCCCGTGTCTGCGCATGATGCTCCAAACATCAAAGATCCATTCAAATGTAGGAACGCAGTAAAAAAAAATTACTGGCTTGTCTGACAGCTGTGAGCTTACTGTTTTATACAACGACGGTGGCTAACAAGCCTACGGCCTGCCTGATGATAAGCAGACACTGTAACCTATCGACGCTCGAAACTTCAGACGAATCACAAGGGTGTGACCCACTCTTTTAGGTTGGCGTCTTAATACCAACGAAAAATGTGGAAGTAGAGATGAAAAGAAAATGAAGCGTTCAAAAGGGTACTTTTTCAGATATTGTTCAATGATGACGTCTCCAACAAAGAAACCCATTTATTTTCCAATAGCACGTAGCACAGTAATAAAGGGCGATTTACAAACATTCTCATCTCGAGAAGGATTGTCCAAATGGCCACCATTACCGCGAGGTGTGATGATGTATGTGGAAAACCTTTGCTCATATCAACTGATTACTTCGACAACCTCGTATTTTATACAAGTGTGTAGCATAAGCGGTCTTATTATGAACAAAGAAAAGCTTAATTTTGGTTATTATCAATGAAAATATAGGAGTGCTCGAAAGTTAGCGGTAATCTTCACACTTATGTAGTATGACATGTAACAAAACAAAAGCCCTAGGCCATCCCGGTATACTTAAAAAAAATACTTGTAGAAAAAATGTAAAAGGAGAGTAGAAATAATCACATTTTATATGAATACATACAAATACGTTATGTCTTGGAATGAAGAGTAAGTACCCCGTTATTGATAAATAACTGCATTTTATGGTATTAGAGTCTTGAGGATTATGCGCTTGCACATTCACAGGATTTCCAAGCGTCCACAGGCTACGGTAATCGCTTATCATCAGGCGAACCAAACGCTTGTTTGCCACAAACGTAAAAAAAAATAGTGTATTGGAGTCTTTATTCATGCCGAAATTTTTACTGTAGCTTATTATAGGCAAAGTCAAAATATTCTTTATTCAAATAGGCTTAGCAACAACTAACTTTAACGGACGATTCGAAAGTGCTTTCGAATATTCAGTTAAAACATTATATTAAGTTATTTATTTACAGCAATGCTATTATTATTCTTTAAAAAATATTGAACGGCTGTAGGCATGGCAAAATTAAGAAATTATTATCTAGTCATATACAATTTGGAGCATAGCTAGCATATATGCACCAATAAAGATTGCCACTTTGCAGAGCTATTTAACCAGCTATCACATACGTTCCGAAATATTATTTATATTTGACGGTCTATAATTTTGTTTGTCGTTCGTATAATGTAAATATAACACTGCCGGCAGTGTACGAACTGTACGCAAAGCAATAAAACATTAAACAATGTAAAAATCCGATTTGGAAGCCAGCGCCGAGACGAGTTTGTAATCCGGCTGCGGATGAGCCGGGCTTAAATTTAAAACTGCTCCGTATCCACGACTGCTGGAAACATTCACATTTATTCATATTTTACGAATTCATAATCAAAATCAAAATCAAAATCAAATATTTATTCTGCAAATAGGCCACAAGGGCACTTTTACAAGTCAAAGTGTGAATTTATACAATTAAAAAAAAACTGACAATCTTACTTAATAATAATGATTAAAAAAATATACTGATTAACTATTATATAAAAATAAATTTACAAATATTAAGGACGTATTGAATACGATCTGTCCGAATAAACAAAAAGTACATAAAATTAATTTAATATCTCAGAGATGTATATGGTCTCTGAGCGTCCAAATACGATTAATAACAATTATTTAAAAGTCCTTAGAGATGTAAATGATCTCTAAGCGCTAAAATTAAAATAAGTAAACTTAATATTGTTAGAGATGTATAAGGTCTCTAAGCGTCAATAACAATAAAACTAATCCAGAACAGGATTATGTCTCTCGTCAATCTACATACAATAAAATAACACTAGTATTAAGGCATTTACTTTGCCCTTGCAAGCATGAACAGACCGGACTCCACAAACAGCACCCGATCACGAGTATGACGCGTATCTCAGCCATCGCCTCCCTCGACCATCTGTTAGGGAAGGTGGCGACCCGATCAACGACGCCGCCGTAAGCAAAGCCCTTTAAGCGAGCATGACATATTCAGGCTGCCGGACATTAATAATATCAAAGATTAAAATGACTCGTCGGCGAGAAACAGCATCATGTTTCATAAAATGCAACGACAGAGCTATCTGTACAAGGAAATATGCTAAGTGAAGCATATGTATATTAAAACTAACAGGATTTAACTATCACTGGCTTAAAAGCATTTTTGTCATTTAAGAAATCGTTGACAGTATAATAGGCCTGGCTTAACAAATAACGTTTAATATGAGACTTAAATTTACTGAATGGAAAATTAACTATATCGATGGGTATTTTATTATAAAATCGTATACAGTTCCCCACAAACGACGTGCTAACCTTCCGGAGACGACTGGCCTTCACTGCAATCTTGTGTTTACTTCTAGTGTTGTAGTCGTGGATATCACTGTTAAGTTTGAATTCTTGAATATTTTTTCGAACATACATAATATTTTCAAGAATGTATTGACATGCCACAGTAAGAATATTTGCCTCCTTAAATTTTTCTCTGAGAGATTCTCTTGCCTTAAGTTTGTAGATGGAGCGTACAGCTCGTTTCTGTAGCACGAAGACGGTCTGGATATCAGCCGCTTTTCCCCACAACAGGATTCCATAGGACATAACACTATGAAAGTAACTGTAATATACCAGCCTGGCTGTCTCAACGTCAGTTAACTGTCTAATACGTCTTACTGCATAGGCCGCAGAACTAAGTTTGCCGGCCAGAGTGGCAATATGCGCATGCCATTGCAGTTTTGAATCTAAGGTGACACCTAAAAACACTGTTCTATCTACAAATTCCATTTCATCAGACTTTAATTTGATCTTAGAATTGTTTGCCTGCTTGACATTAGGCATAGTGAATTTGATACACTTTGTTTTCTTGGAATTTAAAAGCAAATTATTTGCTGTAAACCAAGTCACAACAGTACATAAACTTCAAGATCCTGGCTGGAATGTGGGAGACCTTTGGAGACCACCAGGGGGTTGGGGTAAGGTAAGGTCCATCTTTCCCGTCCTCATCTTACCTTACCCATGTTAGGTTAGGTCTCAAGGTGTCCTCACCTTCAGCAAGGGTAAGATGGACAATAAGATGGAAGAAGTTAAAATATTAAATGTTTTAACATGGACCTTAATCTTGAAACGACAGACAGGTATCAGAGTAAAGCAGATCCGCTTATTTAAGTTGAAAAATTTCTGTACATCTCATCTATTCTCACTGGCAACTGTACTTGTCTTCTTGAAGATCTCAGGGTTCGAAAATAAATGCCACACGATTAGTATTATTATTCTGACTAATGCAGAAATCAGTAGTTTGAGAGAGACAGATAAGTGATATCTGATAGGTTTTCACTGTCAATGTCTCCCCGCTTTCATAACTGCAAATTGTAATCTTTTGGCTAATATGGGTTTTGACCTTTTGGTGTGCTTTTAAATGGAGACAATTCGTTAACAGCCGTCTCTAAGATATCTCCTTCGTTTCGTGTAATCTTAGCTCGAAATGTAATTTTATATCTTAATGACAGTGAACAAATTCGACATTATAGGGATATCCCATATTGTACAATCATACGAAACGAAAGCGATATCTTAGAGATGTGCCCCCCTCTTGTCGTATAGGACGAAAGCAATTCCGGCCAAGAGCTGGTTTGTAATCATATTGGATGTGCTAGCATTTGATATATCATGTAAGCTAAAATGAAGTAAATTAAGAAATAAGATGAGGGTATGCATATTTCTCAATATGTCCCGATCTAGGACGCGACTGATTTTAGTAAAAAGGTACAACAGGACTCCTAAATTGTCTTTAATTCGTTTGAGGTACATTATTCTAGGCCGGCTTTCTTGCCTATTTAAATATTATAAATCTGGTCACTCGCGTCTTGAAAGTCGAATATCGCTCGACATGTTTCAAACCGATACGCAGTCCTTAATCATGAGCGCTGGTCATGGCGTCCCGTTTAGCACTCTGCTGCTTACTGCAGCTGGCGGTGTGCTAAACGGTTGTACAGAACGCCGCGACCAGTGCTCATGTCATGATAAAGGACAGCGTACAGGTCCGTAAAATGTCAAACGATCTTCCACCTTAAATACTTTAGTATGCCTTAAACTCACGGTAGTTTTATTTATAAAAAGCTTTCTCGTCTATCTTTAATCTTTTCTTCTATGGCGCTATTTATAAAAGCGTTATCTCATACGCCAAATATATTTCTCCCAGCATTACACTCTATCGTTTTTATCAGTTTTACTTAATCGCTTCCTTAATCTGCTTAAGACTTCCTTCATTTGTTTTTTTTCTATCCAACATTTTTTGTTAGTCACTAAAAGTTTTAAAAACCGGCCAAATGCGTGTCGGATCACGTACAAAGAAGGGCTCCGTACCGACACCTACTAGTCCACATTTCAAACCTCATTTCTCACCTTACGCATTATTTGAAACAAGTTTCAGTCGAGAGGACAAAAATAGGACTGAATTGAATATTCTCTAAATTTCTAACGACTTCCAACTGTTTCATGGACAGTTTTGACTGCGAACGAATTCGGAAAGGTTATTTTTAGCAAAGCCGATTAAGGCAAAATGGTGAAAAACGGACAAAATTATAGATATGTCAGGTAACATTTCTAAAAATAGACGGGTTGATTTAAAAGTGTTAAAGTTTCAATACAGCTATACAATATACAGCGCTAGAATGCAAAGTCCTTGCTAAGTCTCGATTAACCTATTCAAGGACTACGATGTCAAATTAAGAAAAAAAGAATTATGGGAGCACCTCGTACACAGGTACGGGGTGCCCCCGGTTATAGAACCGGGGGATTAAAAAATCGTTGCACAGTACAGGGGTATCTATGGATAGGTCTTTAAAAATGATAACGGGGATTCTAAAATACCTTTCCATTTCAGTCAACCATTGGTGAGATAATAGCTGCTAAATGCGTACGCTCATACTATTTTATTACTTACAGGATTGTAAGTAATAAAATCCATCCATGTACGTGTCGGATCACGCACAATAAAGGGTTCTGTACCGACACCTACTAAGTAAATAGTCCACATTTAAAACACGATCCAGTACATTTAATCAAAAGTGGTCGTATCTTCATAAGGAACTCACGGAACTTAAGCCCTTTTGTTTGGGCAAGACAGTTTTTCAGCGATAAATCAAAAACTGTTAGACCTATCCTGTTGAAACCAATAAATCGTTGAAAGAATTTATTTATTTATTTACACCCCCTCAATTATTATTTTTTTCCAGAATTTTAAATTTCATAGTTTTTGAAATTAGAGGAGGACTTTGACATTAATATTTCACCAACGGTTGACATAAGTGGAAAAGTAAAAAAAAAAACCCGATAACATTTTTAGAGGCCACTCCATAAATAACCCGCACGACTATGTGCATTGAATTTTTTTTTCATCCTTCGGTTACAATGTATGGAGTGTCCCCACCCTAGTTTTATATTTGATCTTAATTTCACACCACTTTTAAGGAGCGGTTCATAGAATACACCTTTCTACCAAGTTCTATAATTGTACTGCTAATAGTCTCCGAGTAAATCGGCTGTGACGTACGGACAGACAGACATGACGAAACTATAAGGGTTCCGTTTCCGTCATTTTCGCAACGGAACCATATAAGCTCAACCGAGGAATAATTAGTCAGTTAGGGCTTTTAAATAGGCGATAAATTCTCCTGTCTGGTTCCATACAATTTTTAAAGCATCAGTTGACGGGTTTTCCACCGCAATACAACCGGCTGACGAGTTTATTTATTGACAGTAGCATATAAACTGTCATCTGACAAAATGTCATGCGAGAGAAAATTACTGAATTTCTTTTTACATGTTCATGTGACTAGCTGACGGGTATTCCGCCGCTCTACAACCAGATAACGATATTTTTTCTAAACGTACAGTCGGGGTAAGAAAAGCTTCGTCATATTTAAGTAGACATTTGCTTGCACCAAAGCAATTAACTGTCCTGCCAACATTACATTTCAAATGAAACAGAAATATCGCATTGACTTTTGCAATAATAGGCTAATTGACTGATAGTGACAGGTCAAGGAATAAAAGAAATTTAGCTAAGCAGCTTCATGATCTGCAATAACTGGAGCTCTTCAATGGATATTTAAATTCCTCGGCATTATTCTGGCAAATTAAATACGACACAAGGTACTATTGATCGCAAAAATTACAAGAGAAAATATTGACACTGACAACTAAATAGAACCTATTTTATTGGAACTCTTATAAAGTTGTTTATTTGACTAGGTCATTAAGAAACTAGATATATTTAGGTCAGACGTGTACATTATTTTGACCTTTGTTAATATATCACATATGTATAATTTTATATACACTTGTCTACTTAGTAATTTGGTTTCAGAAGGTACTCTATGACTAACGATTTTTGCGCCTCCCCCGGGTACTTTTTGGTCTGCAATATCAAAACCAACAATAGCAACATAATCACTTTAAAAGTATATATAATGTTGGCACTTCACATGGGCGTATTTCTGCAAATATTCGTATTGCATCATTTTTTTTTAATCGCAAAAAAGTGACGCTCCTGCAACGCCCCTTTAAAGTGCCAAGCATCCCAAAATACAGCAAAATAGAATTTACTTCAGTTTTAGTATTAAGTCCTAATTGGATCAATAAAAATGCAAATGCAGCAGCTAGAAATCTTGCTACGGACTTGCCTGATTGAGCCGCAAACCACAATCACTCGGACCGCAGCCGACGACCGTCTGACCATTTAATTGGTGGTTTATCGATTCGAAATCTGGCCAAAATTACTCGAACCCGGTTTATTGTAGATGGAAAATCGGTAGGTAATGCAAAAAGTTATTTACTATTGCATATAATTGGTTAGTTTTGATAAAAATGATAAGGAAATATTAGAACCGCGTCTGCTCTTGCTAATGAGAAGAAAACAAACCTGGTACCTCTTATTTACCGGATCCATATCATCTATTGCACAATATAATGGTAATAAAAATTTCGAAATTATCTTCGTGAACGTGATTTTCACATATTTTATATGAAACATAAAATGTTTAACGATATTGTACCTACTCGTGGAAGTGTTAGTTTATCTTATGATTTCAGCTAATTAAGACCCGCTGGGCTTCCAAATTTCTGTCTTGCTCGCTGGCTTTTCGATATGGCTCTTCGCCCGCGCACGGACCAACTTGCGACATATTTATAACGTCAAAACGAATGATAATTTCGGAATATCAAACGTAAATTATAATTTTGTATCATATTTTTTTTAAAAAATCGTATTTTTTATTTTATCACTGATGATTAGAGGTATTAGTTAGTAGCAAATTAAGATCGCAGATTATTAATATGCTATTTTTTTTCAGAGTTAGTTGCTAGCTCATTTAAAAGCTTCAGCATTTCAAAAAAGAGCATCGGTCATTAATACTCCTCTTAAAGGATAAATAATCTTTTAATTCATTTTTAATAATATATTTATTTTGATCCACCGTCTTCTATTTGTTACATGCCAGAGTAATTGGATTTTTTCAAAGGTATACTTTAATGATTCAGACGATACATTGTATTTTCGCATTCGTTAGTATTTATTGTATTTTCGCATTAGATATACCTACTAAAGTAGATGCATTAGCCAGCCAGTCTTATTACGTGATGTACGAACTTCAAATAACATCTAACAAAGCCAGTAACAGAAACAAATATAAACTATTACAGAGCAACGTCTACCGCATATCCGAGCTCTTTCAGCGAGGAAAGAAAATAAACAGTCGCGGTGCTTACAAACATTAAGTTTCAAGTGCACACGGGGGCCGCTACTAAGGTCGCTATGGTTGAAAATAATCCAGTTTATTGCAGAAATTGCGAAGCGTCTGGTTGACGTAACTGGTAACCGAAGAGCTAGCGACATCCTCGCACAACGTATCAGCATTGCGATACAGCGAGGAAATGCCGCCAGCATCCTCGGTACAATGCCTCAAGAGCCTGTTTTAGATTTAAGTTAGTTTTAATTTAGATTATTTTATTTAGGTTAAGTATTTTTGTATATATTTACATGGTACGTAAATGTATTCAATGGTATTTTTCGTTTATAAAATTTCCCAATGTAAAAGTTGGGTGATTTTGTTATTTATATAAAACTTACGTAAAAAAAATCCTACATTCCCTGCTGTAAAAAGGCTTTATTTTTTTGAGTTGTTCTTGCGTTTGTAAAAATCTAATATACTATCTGCCCTCACAAACCTGCATGTCTATAATATATCTATCTCGAATCCTAAATCATTTTCTCTCAACCTAAGATAATTATGCTAAGCGGTATTTAGCAGCCCTATCGGTTGCTCACGGATTATCCTCGGTTAATGGGACAACTTATGAGTATAATAGTACTACCATGGTTTTTTTTTACAAATCTAATAGCAACCGTTTAAAATTATTAAGTTCAAGTTTAATATCACGTTTACAGATGTCTACACCTAACATAGATAAAGAAAGTCCATATTACTTTTAAATGAGTTATCAAACGATAAACCACTCGATGGGTTTTGCGAGAAAAAAATGCTTTCTAGCTGCTGCATTTGCATGTAGGGACAGAAATCAAAAAGATATTTTTCCAAGATTTTATTTACCGTATTGTCAGCGTGATTGATATGTATAGTGGCTGTGCCAAATTACAGCTTTCTAGTAGTAACAGTTACTGAGCTCAGCTGCAGACAGACGGACGGATCCTTGTTTACTACAGAACCCTAAAAAGCTCTATCACGATACATTGGTGATTTATTTGAAGATACTTTTGGTACCTATAATCGCGTTACTCAAAAAAAGCTCTATAATAATATTGGGGGACAATCTTACACATATCGACGTAGTCCCAAACTAAGCAAAGCTTGTACTATGGGTACTAGACGACGATATACACATTATATAGATAAATACATACTTAAATACATAGAAAACATCCAAGACCCAAGAACAAATATCCGTGAAAAATGCACAAATAAATGCCCTGGCCGGGATTCGAACCCGGGACCTCTAGCTTCGGATGCAGAGTCACTTCCAACTAGGCTAAACAGGTCGTCACCCCCCATATACCTTCTTTCTTCCCTTGGGTGCCGTAAGAGTCGACTATGGGAACCAGGTTAAAGTGTGTTGTGGGCGATGTGTTAGCAACCTGTCACTGCAATATCTCATTTTCTCCATCTATAAACCTACAATTGCTAAAATAATTAATTTTCATGCGCTCTGTTCACCCCTTTGAGGAATATAGGCGTGAGTTTACCTATGTATGTAAATCTTCACGGACTCCTAGATAAACCGGTTACTAAGCCGAGTTTCACACAATTGAAAACAATTCCACTTCCAATAGTAGTGGCTGAGTTTCTTTCTATGTCGTCTCGTAAGAAATTTGTGCCGGGAACGCCAGACCGCACCTGGCGCTTTTTACCGTGTCTCAAACGTGACCCCCTTCCTCAGATGCCATTTAAAATCCTTTTAGTATAAAGGTTTTCCTAACTGCCATTTTAGTTACCTACTTGGAGTCTCCAAGTTGAAAAACAGATTTCGTAAAATTAGTCTGATTTTTTTGTCATGAACCATTTCGATTTTAGGTTGATATTTTTATATCACTTTTCAGTCAACATGTCTTAAAATTACTATTTATAATCTTTATGATCCATTTACGAGTAAATTATGATTATGTATTATGATTACATTTCACTCACAAACATAAATATTTTTTTTAAGTAATAAGTTATATGCAAAATTTCGATTCTTAAGACAGCACAGCAGCTAGAGCGCCTATTTTGATGATCACGCGCTTTGGGCCACAAATGCTGCAATCTATTTGTTTTTCGTACGCCTAGGAGTTCCATAAATTAATGCGCTATGTTATTTCATACATTATCTCATTAACATGCCTGTGTATGATCACCGCCTAGTTGTCAAATTTGTAAGCTAACTGACAACAATTTCCATCAAGCATGCCAGTAAAGGTCTCAACACAACAAAGCGGTTATATATCTACTATTTATAATTGCTTCGTATCCAGGAAACTATCCAGAGTATATTAATAATTTTCCCTGTTCCGTGAATTCAGAAGAATTTAATATTTACTTGTTATTATCCTTTCCGCGAAAAAACCTTTTCAGGATATTAACGCACAATTCTTATACAAACAACACAAAGTCTGATCTTGGGCTATTATCTTGCAGATACTCCTGTTGGCTATTCCGAGCAAGGAAATAGACGCAGTGTCTGAAAAAGCAATTTAAACTGTTCCCCAGTTGAACAGTGGCTCAAGTTTAAAGTTCTTAACGGCTGAAAAGAACGTTCTCGTTTGCCTGAGTTGTTGCGGGTTTTGATAAGTTTTGGAGTGAATGGTGTTATATCGGTCTGAATATTTCAGAGTTGCGCTGACTTTATCATTGCATATAATGTGCAAACCCAGAAAAGACTTTCTCCCAAACAATAATAGCAGCAAGTACTGTTACGAATGTAAATAAAAGAATGTCAATGTAAATGACATACTTATATATGATGATAAGTATAGAAATTTAGGTCATATAGACCAATAACATAGGTCTACATGACCTAGATTTCTATACGAAAAAAGGCATAAATATTTTACCAAAGTTTTTTCAAGTTTTTCCAAAAACTTAACTGTGATATTTTCACCCACCCACCGTAGGACTAATTTATTTTCCCGATTTATTTGTCCGCTGGATGCGGTTGGCGCAAGAACAGTCATTGTGGAACTCTTTGGGGGAGGTCGAGGTCCAGCAGTGGACGTCCTGCGGCTAGATTGAATTTATTTTATTCCACCACAATAAAATATATCTTATAAACAATTATTAAGTCTCTACCTCTAGGTCGCAGCGTTACTGCATTTTATGTAGGTAGTATTTTTATCAGGAATATGCTAATGCGTTGTAGGCAGGTTGTTTAAGAAGTAGGCAGCGAAGAGCACCTGTGACTTCCACCACCAATTCTGCAAGTAGGTACAGTGTGACACAAAGAAAGTGAACCTAACTTCAGTTTACCGAATAAATCTCGCGAGCTCTCCCGAGTAAACTGTAAACTTAAACTTGAAATAACTTTCTTTGCTATTTCAAATTCAATTCTGGTGTTTGGAAATTCAAGAATTTCAATTTGGAATTCGCTCTTTGCCATTACGTAAGTCGCAGCAGCGCTGCACTTGAGTGAGATTAGGATTGGATTATTCTTAAGGCTACTTTGTTTTATATTCATGTTCTGGAATAACGTTATACATTCTCCTAATATATTTAATACTAGCAGAAACAACTACTGATGTACTGTTTGCCAATAATTCCCAACGCAACATTTTCCCTGTTTTTTTTTTCAATTGGAAATAGGTTAGCGTTTGACCGCCATCTCACCTAATGGTAGCGACGATGCGATCTAAAGGCCGAGCCACACCGAATGCATGAGCAGCACGTGCTGCGCACGCATTCGGTGTATCTCGGCTTTAAGGTTTATCAGGCTTGCCTAGAAGATGCCTGTTCACTCGCAGGTTGAAGATTCTTGTACAGATATCCGAGAGCACAGACTCAGGCAAGGCAACTGTTTTGCCGCCAAAGTTGCCGATACATGAAAAATAAATGTGATATTTATTTATTTTTTATGCAAAATGTGACTCTTACTTTAATTAAAGCAAAATACTCTAGATATAATCATTAAACGTGTGGTTTCGCGCGCACGTATAGCTATCATGTACAATGACAAGAAAAGAACATTATAGAAAAAATGCCTTGCTGCCAATATATAAAAAATAGCCAGCTGTGTCTCAAATTCAAAGTTGCCAGCAAATGGGAAATTGGAACATTTCACTAGATACGACAAGCAGTTACAAAATAAACTGATATGCGTAGTAAAAAGTATCTACCTCCGATGTTAACAACAATCATAGTCATATTTTTTGTTTGAACAGTCACTAAGCCAGAAAACCAATACTTGATTTTAACTTCTCGACTAACATTAGTGATGCGCCGAATACGAACTTTTATTACACCACGTCGGTGGCAAACAAGCGTACGGCCCGCCCACGGCCCACCTGATGGTAAGCGGTCACCGCAGCCTATGGACGCCTACAACTCCTAGGGGTGTCACAACTGTCACATGCTCGTTGGCGACCCTTACTTTCAGCCTAATATTCGGTTCAGCTTTAGCCGAACCGAATATTCGGTTTTTCATAAGGCAATGATTATTCCATTGTGGCAACTTGTAAACAATAACCTTTAAAATTGTTCGCTAAATATTCAGCAATCCAACCGAACTATTCGGCCGAATACCGAACATTAAAAAATACGCCTGATAAGCCGAATACCGAATAATAACCGAATGTTCGGCGCATCTCTAACTAAAATAATCTTGTCAAAACCTGTGTTTGGCGGGCAACCAAATAAGAGTAAGTTTGAAAGCGTAATTAAAGTGCCGGATGCCAGTTCAATAATTTCCCTCAAGACCTGGATAATATTATTAGGGCGTCGGCACACTGCAATTTTCCGAGAATTAATACCCAAAAAAATCCTACAGATTTGATTTTCCAAATGTGTTGGTACATACGAGTACAAAATCATTTATTACTGAATCTTGGATATCGTCAATCGTCATCTGGTACCCATAGCTTTGCTTAATTTGGAGCTAACCCGACCGTTCTATAGGTACGTAAGATGTCCCCTTTTTAGAATATTGTATGTACAGTCAGCTGCAGAGAAACCTGACCCCCCCCTGCATACAAACTTCTATGCGGAGTGGGTAAGCTGACTGTACAGTCAGCAGCAGAAGTAGCTACGCGGGCCTAGTGCTCAAAATGACTCACACCCAGACTCTAAGGCGACTTCCTGATTTGGCGGGGCGGGAGCGATATGTCATATGTATTTTGCTCTGTGACGTGAATTTACCGATGTGAGATTTCCTTACTTGACGAAATACTGTCAGTAATGCGTTAGCGCAGTAGTAATACCATGCGCAGAAGTGGGGGCAGTACTGCATTAGTTTCGGTTGACACTGACAGCTGACAGTTTTTTCATATCGTACCGCCTCCGCATTGACAAGTCATGAAGGCGCCTAATGTCTACACAGACTCTGATGTGTGTGAGAATAAGGCTCTGTGTAGATAATTGTCAACGTGTTATAATGCTTAGCTTCTCGTGCTGCTGACTATATGTGAACACTTTACGAAATATAAAGGCGAACTTATTCAGTAAGGGATTCTTCAGGTGCATTACTTAATAGCAATTAGGAAGAGTAAAACAGGCTTTAAAATTATCGCCCCTTCTAATATACATTATTTCAATTTGTAAGTATTGGTGTATTATAGATATGCTTAAATCAGAAGTGAGCGCAAATACACTGGACAATAATTCTACGTATCTCCTAAAATATTATTAGGTAGATTTACTATATAAATAATTCTATTATTTTTGGTTCACGTAGTAACCTAGAAACATACATGTTAGAATTAACGGGTATACCTGTCATTACGATAATACATATAGGTTTTCGTTTGGCGACCACGTACTGAAAGGCGCAGCGTGGGTAAACCCCCACGAGGTGGACTGATGACCTGGCAAAGGTCGCAGGAGTTCACTGGATGCGAGTGGCGCAGGACCGGTCATTGTGCGGCCAGGGGTTTTAAATTAACAAATTGGCTCGTCCTCACCTCTCATCTCGCACCTCACTCGTGTTTATATGGAAACTGACAAAATTTGACAAACGACATTTGACATTTTCTTCCATATAAAAACGGGTGAGGTGTGAGGTGACACGTAAGGACGAGTCGGTTTATGGCTAAAAGAGCAGCAGTGGACGTCTTTCACCTGATATGATGATGATGATACTACATAAATATTTATTCTAACTGTATTTTTATTCGACTTAAATTAATCTACACAGACACACATTACACTCACAACAACATAAATTAGACATTCTGCAGAAAGGCCAGGTCAAGAGTACCCTAAATCGGCGCGCATGCATGAAGAATGTTATGAGAGTTTATGAAGCGAAAGCTGTATGTCAGGATCGTAGCAAGTGGAAATCCGTGATCTCTGCATGCCTACCCCTCTGGGAAACAGGCGTGATTATATGTATGTATGTATGTAAATTCTGTTTCGAACCAAACATACTAGAAAAAAGAAAGAAATCATTTATTCATGACAAAACAATGAATTAACAAAAAACAGAGACCGATACATAATTAATTTTGTCACGAAATGACGTCTAAACATTTATCGGACGATTTTTTATGATTTCATGTTACAGCGTGGGTAGTTCAATTTATATTTAAACGTGGGTGTAACTTCGTCAACAAACGTAGGTTATGAATAACCTTTTGTTATATCTATATTTAGCTGGCGGGTTGTATCTTATTCCTACTTATTTTATTTATAACACATGAGGACGTTTTCAAAATGGATTTTTATGGTTTTTCCTGTTCAATATCACGTGTAATTACGAGTGTATTGGTCAAAAATCTGTATTGTGGCATAGGGAGGAGTAAATATATTAATCACGCCGACTATACACTATTATAAAATCTTGAAATAACTAAAATAAATGAGAGTTTTCTTTAACATTTTTTTGATTCAGAAATCCGTATGTGTGGTATTTAAGTTTTAAGTGCTAATATTTGTTGGTAGCAAGTGTCGTCGTCGTCGTCCCCCGATATCATCGTCCACCTAGCGTTATTCCCAGTACAGTTGCATCCTGAAGGATGCCTGGGGTCCGCTACCTAATCCCAAGAATCCAACTCAAGGGGGAAACTAGACCTTATTGGGATTAGGCTTGTCAAGTGAGTGGGCAACTTGACTGTTAGAAGTTCTCAAGCCGCCCGGAGGCCTCTAACTTGGCTTAACGACTGCTATCATAGACAGCAACCGGGATCAACGGATTAACGTGGTTTCCAAAGCACGGGAGCACTCAGTTAGTAACCACTCAAAGCGGTCACCAATCCAAGGACTGACCTCGCCCGACATTGCTTAACCTCGCATACCGCACGCGGTACGCGGGCGCCGCTGGGCCACGAACGCTCCCGCTGGGCCACGAACGCTCGTAACCCGATATATGTGAAAAAATCAATGGTATTAGTATATAAAATGAATTTAAAAGGAATACATGATAAGTAAGTTGACATTACTAGTTAAGTAGTTATACTTGGAAAAGTAAGCTTTCATATAATTTCCATTGATTACTTAGGTATGTCGTTAGATGTGTTAGATATAGTATAGTTGGCCGCTTTTTAATATATTTTTAGTTTGATTTCAACTATGTCACGCTCCAAACGAAATGTACCTATAAATATGTCGCAGTGGGGACTGGGGTCACTTTTTCTAGGTTCAGAATCAAGAATATGATTAACTTTATTTTAACAAATAGCACGGTTACATAATAAATAATTAATATACGGTGAGTTCCAAACTAGGCTGAACCTGTATCTTGGAGCCACCACCTTAGCCGAAGGACGTCCACTGCAGGACATAGGCCTCCCTCAATTTCTTGGGGGGTAAATGCCAATGGTTGGCGATCGCAGTGTCTCCACCGCACTTCAGGGATGCTGCTGCCCATCCTCCGGTGGTCTTGGTCGTAGTTTTAGGACATACCCGGGTATCTTCGAACACATGGAGCTTATTACAAGTTACATGTTATTCTATGATAGGTACTCAAATAAAATAACACAGGAAATGCAACATTTATTGAGAGAAGAGAAGAAAAAATAAACATAATTTTAAAACTATGACAATGTAACAATAGTTGAAAATTAGTAGAAAGTTAAATTAACTTGGGGTTAAATTAGCATCAAGAGTGCTCTTAAGGAGTACTCACGATTCGGGTAAAAATAACTCAAAACCTACTAAATTCTTAGAAAAAAAGAAAAATGTACACTTGCGAAAACGCCCATATCATCCACATACTTAGGTCTTTTCGTAAGGTATACGTCCCAGTGCTCTACACTGACCTAATACGTTGCACTTTCAATCTTATGTCTTATGACATAAATTCACCTATCATTATTGAAAAGTGAGTACGCGCCTTCTATTGGGTAGTAAGGTGTAAAGCATTGACACCTTTACCTTGCGGTGGCAATCAAACACAATATAATACACAGATCCGGGTACAAAGCTTTGCGATCTGATTATCTCCATATGACCTGATATTATCGTGTATAATTTCCCGATCCTGTGAATATTGGAATCAATAAGCCTCGTATAAAGCAGTTTATGCAACTGTATGTAGTGCATAAGCCCGGGTATGTCCTAAAACTACGACCAAGACCACCGGGAGATGGGCAGCAGCATCCCTGGAGTGCGGTGGAGATACTGCGATCGCCAACCCGCATGCCAAGCGTGGCGATTATGGCATATCCCCCCGTGAATATTGGGGAGGCCTATGTCCAGCAGTGGACTTTCTTTGGCTGATATGGTGGAAACATGATTCGAACGAAGGTACAAAGGGCTGTCGTGTATAGGTAAAAAACTTAAGAAAATGACCTGTTATATATAGTTGTAGCGTGTTCTAATAGACATTACATATTTAAAATGTGCAACACCAAAACGAACGCCTATTCGAACACGCTACAAATACATACAACAGGTCATCTTATTAAGATCGTCAAAATTTGACAAATGACATTTGTCAAATATTTACGGTTTCCATATAAAAACGGGTGAGGTGTGAGGTGACAGGCGAGGACGAGTCGGTTTGTGAATAAGAAGACTGGTATTTGATTAAACTTGTATTCAAATACTAGTTTACTTTCAGCTTCATTTAATACCCTTTATAAACAATTACTCTGTTTACCTCGCCTTACGAATTCCTTTCCTCTTATTCATAACAAATAAAAAATAATTATTTACCTTAAGGTCAGGGTAAATAATTATTTATTTGGACACGTAAACGTCATCTTGGCACTTTACAGAAAACTATAAAAGTGGGAATAAAAGTAATAAAAAAGCCAGATAGGATTGACAGCAGGATTCCCGGTAATTTCCGGATCGGAGTGACGGCAGGACTCCCGGTAAATTCCCGGTACGCATTGAAGGCAGGACTCCCGGTAACTTCCAGAATCGGAGTGACGGCATGACTCCCGGTAACTTCCCAGATCGGAATGACGGCAGGACTCCCAGTAAATTCCCGGATCGAAGTGACGGCAGGACTTCCGGTAACCTCAAGGATCGGCGTGACGGCTGATCCTGAAAAGGCACATCGCTACAACCTGCAAGAAGCGAGAGAGATTAAGATAGTAATATATATTCAATTATTACGAAGAACATTGACGGCGGGTTTTTTTATGTATAATTTCAGCTTGTAGATAATTAAAAAAACAATTAATAATTCGAACTGAAATTAATTAAGAAACTTAATTTTTCATTTGTAAAAAAAAAGAGAGATCTGATTAGGTATTTTATCTATAATCCAGTACACAGAGAAACTGAACGTGCGACTAAAATACTAACTCTCCAAATTATTCGCTCATTGAGTATTCGCACAGTTGGTATTTCAGTCAGTACGTTTTAGTTTTTTCTAGGTTATGTTCAGACCTTTTATTACTACCCATAAAACTATTACAGTTAAAATTATCTAAAAGTCGATAACTAGGCTCCATATAGTGATGAGCCATTGTCAGCAAATAAGGCAATGTTGCCAGCAACTTTGAGAATGACAGCCGGCAGCTTTTGTTTAATGTTCATTGGGAAGGGGAGGCTCCAGGACGTCATTCATTTTCAGGAGTATATAGTATATATTGTTCATTTATTCTAAAAGCACACATCTCGCATGCAGTACATTTTCTTGAATTTATTCCATCAAACAATTTTACAAACAGCAAAACCGTATTACGTATAAACCGGATTCGCATACGAACCCAACTTATCTCGGCCGTAAACAGAGCCCTCTCATTGTCGCGACACTTGTACTTATCAAATGGACCGTTTTCTTCCCTTATCTGCCCTTTACTTTTTATTATTTGTTTTTATTCCGCTTCCAGTTGGCATGACACGTTGTGATTTTGAATTGGGTTTTGTTTATTTTTAAACTGTGCTGTGCCTATGGCGGTTTAAAAGAATATGCAATGAATAAGGCATAAAATGTATCGCCAACAATCTTATAAACTAATGGATCAATTTGAAATATGCATAACTTGCACTCGCTGACCCGATCGCACACATGGCATGAACTAATCGCATGCAAGTTTAAGTTTACTTGTTGCGGGTTTGATAGATGGACTAAACTCGTTATAATTCGATAACTCGCATGTAATTTATGAAACTTGAATAAAATTATGGCTCTTGTATAAATTGGGCTTAAGGCGTTGTTATTAGATAGGCGATGCGTGCGGCGGTGTGAGATACAGGCTACTAATAAATCTCACGCATGTAAGTAAACGCTATATGTTTGTGCTTGGACGACTTTCGACCGCCGCATGCTTGTTTTCTGTCAGTACCTGGGTAGCCTTTATGTAACTAACTATTTGGGCGCAGTGATCCAAAGAAGATCTTGGCTTCTAAAAAGCACGCCACCCTTCCCGATCCTGATCCACTTCCAGCCAGTTGTCAAGCTGAAGCTGACGCATATCCTCCTGCACAGTGCCTTCCCAGCAAGCGATGGGCCAGTCGACTGGGCGGCGACGATTTGGTCTGCACAAATATGTTCTCTTAACAGCTTGATTCTCTCCCATTCTTTGTGTAGATAGCAACAAACTCTCTGGGCTTTTGGCTTGCCAATGATACCAACCACCAACCACCAACTCCCAACTCCCAAAGCCTACACCTAGCCTTTACGTAGGTCTCACCTACCCTACCTATGTAAAAACGATACTCAACCGCCGACGAATGTTGTTATAAAACTTGTAATATTTTGTAGCATCCCCGTAATTTCCATATCGTGTATTATCTCGAAATGTCCAAACAATAACATTGTAGGTACTTAAAATTTTGACAAATCGACCTTACTCGATCACATTTTGGTCTTCAAGTTTGCGGCAAATTCTTTTAAACCTGCTTTGAACCAGGTTAGTTCCTTTCATCTGCAGAGGTAAACATTCTTACTTTTATCTCATTATATAACTTAGAAAAAGCAAAGAGGGTCTTATTCATCTCGTATATAATGCGACCTAAAGGCAGATAAGCATCGAAATCCGGGCGTGTCAAAGCAACTATTCCATGGACAGAATTAGTGTTTTGAAGAGCCCGACTTCTCAGGAATTTCTTTTGGTTGAGTGTCAAAGCTTAGTAATAACAGAACTGCCAGTTTTATTGTACCTGCACATCAAATCAAATTCAAAGTAAATTCGTGTACATACATGCGTCATTTCAATTCTTGATATGTTTACTAAAGGCGACTTTTTGATTTGGCCGAGCGGGATCAGTTTTGTGATATTATATTGTTCACTCACTAGTGAGCTTAGTGATGTCGTAAATATTACCTAACTAGACTGGATCCTGTCGGTAATTACATTTACATAGTACTTAATAATTAATATCATACGTGAAACTGTAGCAGTACTGTATTAGTGTCGCCCCGCTATCCCGCGCGAGCCAAAAAGCACTCATTGTTAATATGTTATAGTTATATCTACGGCTGTTGTTATCCTGAATACTAATAAATAAATAAATTTAAATGTAAGCAGGCAGTAAAGAGGCGGTACTGGTTCAATTTATAGTTGACACTGACAGCTTTCTGATATCATACCGGCTCCGCACCGTCAAGTTATAATTTAAACAATAACAACTGTCAGAAGTAACTATACGAGTACATGACTGCTAAGCAACTTGTAGTATCGAGAATTCCAGATCTGTTCATATCCCACCTTGCAATTTTGTCTTGTAAAAGTGATGCAATGGTACTGTTTAAGTTGAAGTTTACTATTGACGAGAAGAAACGCCGGAACAAATTCGACAGTCAGTCATTTAAAAAATATATAATGATTCATCGTATGCCAATGATTTCGAATCGTGAAATCTTCGACAGACAGTACGTTTGCCAGTTTGTTGCTCTTTTAGCACAGCATTTTTATTATCTTTACATTAATTTGAAAGAATATGCTTAATAAATTTAATTATGTTTTATAAATTTATATTTCTTACATGCAGTATAAAGGATGATTCACAGTAGGCCGTTCCGTATCCGGGCCGACCCGTTTTCTTCTAGAGAAATACGCCGGCCGTTGCGTTTGCTGTGATAGAAAACGGGCCGGCCCGGACACGGAACGGTCTACTGTGAATCATCCATAAAAAGGTAAGGCTAACTTGAAATTGTTTTACTATAATAAACTGGAGGGCTGGAGCTAAGCATAAGTCGCCAACCGACAACAATATGCCAAGACCACATCCTCACATATTTCAGATAACTCTTACGAAGTTCTTTGGGCAGCCTGGCGATCATGACGGGAATAGTAGAGGGCCAGAGGTCCCGGGACAGACCACCCGCTACATAGAACACCCAAAATACTGCGCCCCTGCAACTACATATGCACAATGCCATGCATAAGGCGAATGATGAGTCTATGGAGGAGTCTGGTAATTAATAATAGAACCTGATTTCATGAGTCTCAGTAATAAGGGAACGACTGACGATGATGATAATCAGGGGTCGTACTTTTCGTGCCGGTGACGGAAAATTGACGTCACACTGCACATAGGATGATTCCAATTGGTGTTATGGTAATTATTAATATTAAATCATCAATTATTTAATCATGCATTTATAATGGTATTTTTTCTTATACGACCTATTGCATCCAAAGATTATTAAGGATCTCTTTTCATATTTATAATTTTAATTATAAATTAAAGCAGGTGAGGATCTCATAGTCTTTCAAGTTTTATAACAGGTTATAGAAATGTTGAATCTAAATATAAACGTAAACTCTCTATTATGACGAGGTTTGTTTAATTATTGGTAATAACTGGTATTACACATGAACCAGTCACAAAAACATGCAGTATTACCCTACTGTTGTATTTTATAAGTTGTAATGTGACAGGCAAATTGCGTTTGTAATAGGGACATAATTGTAAATAGTGTATGTATACATGATTATTGATTAATGAATGATGATTGATTGATTACAATAATATTAATTAAAATCATCCTATATTGAGCGTGACGTCACCGGCACGAAAAGAACAACGCCTGATGATAGTAAACATAAGTACAAAAAGTAATAAGTACACTTAATTGTATATAAGTAAGTATAAGCCACGCTGATATAAGCTGCACATGATCGCGGCCTTCTATTTAACTCGCTAACACTACTTACAAGTTTTTACAAGTTTCGACCGTTTTCACGAGTTTCCGAGTTCACTTGGACGAGTTTTACTGAGGAATGTGGAGTGTGGATGTCAGTTACACCGTTGGTTAATTTTGTTATTGTCACTTTTGTCTGTGATTGATGGAACAATCGAATATACCTAATTTATATCAAAAGTATTAAAATAACACCCACACAGCCAATAAGCACAAAGTAAAGTATAACAGTATTATTTACATAGATTAAGCCTCTCCTGAAAACTTTAGGGAAGTGAAGAGAAAAACGGAACATAAAGGTTCACCGTTCTGGATGTTTTGGTCATTCTTTCTGGTAAGAGTAGTCGATGTTCCATCTAAACGTGCGTGGCAACCATTTAGACAAATGATAAAAAACAACTAGCAACAACATTCTTGGTATTATTTAATTAAGGATGATTCACAGTAGACCGTTCCGTGTCCGGGCCGGCCCGTTTTCTATGACAGCAAACGCAACGGCCGGCGTATTTCTCTAGCAGAAAACGGACCGGCCCGGACACGGAACGACCTACTGTGAATCATCCTTTACCCGATATACTAACTAATCCTTTATTACTTAGGGGATCTATTCACGACACACTTTACGAATCCCATCTAGATTTTGATTTTATTTCAACTTGAGCACGCCAAAAACTTTGAAATTAACATTCAATCAATGGCATTGATTCACTGCCAACGAATGTTATTCGAGATATCACTTCCTTCTATGTACATATCCATCCATTATTATTTCATAGAAATAAGAATGGGTACTAGAGATTAAAGGATGATTCACAGTAGGCCGTGCCGTGTCCGGGCCGGCCCGTTTTCTTCTAGAGAAATACGCCGGCCGTTGCGTTTGCTGTCATAGAAAACGGGCCGGCCTGGACACGGAACGGTCTACTGTGAATCATCCTTTAGGTACGCCACTGCGATGTCACATTTTATTCATCAGTTGTTAGAAGATTTTTTTTAAACAATTATAATGTTGTTACCCTTTGGTGGAATAGGCATGAATTTATGTATAGGTATGTATACTGTTAATTCTACGATAAAACCATTACGAATATAATTTATAATCAAGGAACGGAATTCTTCATACCAAAAATCAAACTTTGAGAGGGTTCGACCGAAGACCTTGTTTAAACACCCATACTTCATGTTGTTTATAATAAAAATGGTTAACCGCATCTTACATTTTTCATCAAACTTCCAAAGTTATATTTTATATGCAGTTGTATGGAATAAAATAATGATGTCCCTAATTAGCTGAAAGCCACTGTGTTTATAATAACTAATAATAAATATTGGGGACAATCTACACAAATCGACCTAGTCCCAAACTAAGCAAAGCTTGTACTATGGGTACTAGACGACGATATACATACTTATATAGATAAATACATACTTAAATACATAGAAAACATCCAAGACCCAAGAACAAATATTCATGCTAAATGCACAAATAATGCCCTGGCCGGGATTCGAACCCGGGACCTCTAGCTTCGGAGGCAGTGTCACTACCAACTAGGCTAAACAGGCCGTCATATATCCAAAAGCCTGATTTCATTACTTTAAATGTTTCGTTAAGTGAAAATCATTTATATAGTCGATAAAGCACTTCGGTCGAACCCTCTCAAAGTTTGATTTTTGCTATGAAGAGTTCCGGTTCTTGTTTATAATACGCTACGGTGTAACAAAAATTCCTAAAGATAAGCCGGCCGTACCGCGTCCCTTTACACGCAGTTCCATTAGTTATTTTCCTTCTTTTGGTACTTTAATAGAGTTTCGCTTGTCCATGTTTTCAATAAGAAAATTGTATTTCGTCCCTTTTAAAGAATAATAAATTTGGTAAGAAATACGACAGACATCTGAAGAAAGTTTTTGAGATTAGTAAGTATTTCGTTTACTTTGACGTATTCTGAAAAGATTTACGACGTTCCACACAACTTTAATGTCAGCTGTATATGTAAAAGAAAGAAAACTGGACGAGTGCGAGTTGGACTCGCCCACTAAGGGTTCCGTACAAATTTGTAAGGATTAATTACTTGGGGCGAAAAGGTTCTCGAGTGGCGACCACGTACCGGAAGGCGTAGCGTGGGCAGGCCCCCCACACGGTGGACCGATGACCTGGCAAAGGTCGCCGGTATCCGCTGGATGCGGGTAGCGCAGGACCGGTCATTGTGGAAGTCTTTGGGGGAGGCCTATGTCCAGCAGTGGACGTCTTTCGGCTGACATGATGATGATGATGATGATGAATTACTTATAAAGACTATATTTTTTTCAATTAAATTTCATATAAAACAATATGAAATAATTAAATTTAAAATAATTTTTAATTACAAATGTATAGTTTTCAGATATTTCCCTATATTTGTAGTTAGACGGTATTACTTGCCAAATTTCATAGTTCTAGGTGAACGGAAAGTACCCTATAAATTACCTTGAGAGTGTCGAAATATACGTTTTTTTGCGGCATACACGGCTGTTTCTTTTTTTACATTAACTTAGAAGTTTGATTTTTTCGCAGCTTCAGAGGAGTGTAGACCTGAGTATATTTAATTTCAAGTCGATACCTCTACGCGTTCCCGAGTTAAAGGGTCTTGACAGACAGACGTACAACAAAGTGATAAGGGTTCCGTTTTTTCCTTTTGACTTCCGGAACTCTAAAAAGAGACTAGCATTTGTCCTAATTTTCGATACCTTATTTCAATAATTGACACCCCGAGGCCCGGTTTCACGAAGATTCAAGTTACATTTTACAAGTATCAACCGGAAACACTGAGGCAAAATAACGACGGGTTATTTGACCAGTGTTTCCAGTTAAGACTCATTGTAACTTTTAGGTTCGTGCAATAGGCCCCTGCTTGTCACTTTTCGAGTGAATATGCCAACTATTGAGCCCTTGGGATATTGAATTAATGTTGAATTCAGGTATAGTCTTCTTTCTATCTGTAGGTATTTTAATGGGTGAAATACCTGGCCTCTTAGGTTCAAACCTTAGGTTGGTGATATATAAAAAAAGTTACGACTAGCGGTCCTTGAAGAGGTTCTCCTGCTCAATAGCAGAGCTGCCTACCTGGCCAATCGTAAATCGAAACTACGGGAGCCTTATTCTCATTCTTAAAGGCAAAAAGCCACAAAACGACATCGAAATGTAACTTGATTCAGATTATCCCTAAACAGCCTCAAAGTGATGAAAGTTGAAGACGTAATTTTATTCGCAATTTTGCGAAAGAGATATTGCCACGTATAATAATGCTGTGCGGAGGTGAACCGCTGTGGAAGTTTAACCAATATTTTTGATTTTGACCGCCATTCGGACAGGATTTAAACGCTACTTCCAATTGTATATCCAATTTACAATCACAATTAACAATTTAGTAACTAGTTACATTACATGAACATCAATATATAAAGTTCGATGACGGAACTGGGTTACGGTATTCGAGTGGTTTAAGTATATCAAGAGGCGGTCGTGGGTTAAAATCCCGGCTCGTACCAATAAGTTTTTTGGAACTTATGTACGGAATATCATTTGATATATAGAGCTTCGTTAAAGGAAAACATCGTGAGGAACGCTGAATACAGTATCAAATAAATTCAAGCCTGTATTTTAAGCCCCAATCTGCACTGAGCCAGCGTGGGTATAATAATATTAATCGTATGGCATTTATTTCCGAACCATGAGGTCTTCGAGACGACAAGTTTGGTTGCCAATTTATCAGTTTTTAAATTTTCCATTTCGTTTGGAAATTATGATGATGATTGTTAGTTATACGCAAACCTATTCCTGTCGCTATTTCAGTTAAATTCAACTCTCACTCACCACCGGGATTTGAAGTCACCCGAAGTGGTTGACACTGCCGGGCCGTGACAACATCGTTAAACTTGGTTATGTAACCCTGTTACAGTAGTGGTTGGTTATGTAAACTCGGAATACGACTGGAACCGAAGTGGCTATTAAATGCGTGCCAAGACCAACACCACCCTGAGGGTCGAGCGGTTGGAGTCCCGTTGCAATGTGAACTTCAATTCATTTGTGGTGAGAGTGCCAACCGACAAGCTGTCGACCTTCATGAAGGAGGAGTTCTGGCCGAAAGGTGTCATATTCCGGCGATTTCGCGGCCAGTTATTCGACACCCTGAATAAGCGCCTCGCGTCGACGTCCCATAGCGATACAACTTAATTTTAAGAAATAAAATAATATATGTATGTTCATCTTTAAGGTATATGTAATATGGGCCTCAGATGTCCGAAATAAATGATTATTATTAAATATCGTATTAAATGTTTGACAAATTCATATCTGTTGATGTGAAACTTTATTAGGCTAGGTGGAGGTTGCACCGACTTACGATCACAGACTGAACAATGTTAAATATGGCGCCGGCAGCTGTCATCCCATTAACACTTGTCAAGCTTTCCATACATTTAAATTTTAACGAACACAGCTTTCGATTGCAGACGGTTTGGTGCAATCCATCAGCCTTAGTCAATGTCAAATGTCAGAATGGAAACTGGTAGTATTTTGCCATTCGAAATGACAGATGTTAAATACAGGGTGTGCCCTGTAATAGGAGCAATAAATTTAAAGGACGCTTCCTTAGACCTTAGAGCATCTGCAGTAAACTCTTGTATCCAAAAAAAAATATTGTTTTTTTCAATTGGGATAAATTTTGATCTAAAGACGACCTCCAAGTAATGGATCTTTGCACCCAGAGATTATAGCGTGGCAGTCAATGCTGATTTTGAGGTTGCTTCAAGTTATGACTCATAATCGTTGTCGCATTTTTGGTTTAAAAGAATATTTTTGGGAATTATTTTATTAATTTTTATAAATTTTTAATGTTTTTGAATAAATTGTTATTAATATCACTACAGTAAAAAAGTACATATAAGCTATATTTGCGAAAAAAACAAAAAAAAACTCTTTTATTTATTAATTAAAATCATTTGGAAATAATTGCTGGAGATCTCAATAGTGTACGGTTTAATTTTTTTGCTCTTATTACAGGCCACACCTTGTATATTGTAATTGATTAACAATTCTTTGGGTCTATTCGTATACCGAGTTTAGCCGATGGGCAAGGATTATTCACTACATCTGTAATCTAGGTGACAGCGTTGAAGCGTAACTTTACTCTAGGCCCTAGAGTCTAGGGAAATATATGACAGAGCACGTGCTATTCGGTAGAGCAGTAACAGCGTGATTCAGTGTTGTCTAGCTGTTTAACATTGGTTTTGTTCTATAGAAAACCTTCTGTACATAAATACAATCGCGGAATAAAAATGTTCGTCACATTTCAACTCTATTTTAATGCAGTTAAGGTCGAAAAGAGACGAACCTTTTCATTCCGAGACTATACTATTAATAATTCTGTGTTATAGGTACAAGGCATCTCTATAGTTATCTGTGGCGTTTGTACAGTTCTTACTTAAAGATTCAAAGTAATCTATTTGACCAGAATACATGAATTTTAGATGTTAAGATTAAGGCAAGATTAGATACTTAGGTATATAAAATTTACATACGATACAATGTCGCTGTAACTTTATTTCCTACTGGGAGATAGTTTATTACATATAATATATGATTGCTGACAAAGTGATCTGGCAGAAACTAATGTAGTTTTTTCAGTTTTAAAACCTCTCCCTCGTTTTTCTTAAACCAAGGCCTACACGTTTACTAAGACAGGGTAAATTGAAATTTTGTAAAATCTCAGACGCAGACTGTTTGAATTTAGCAAGCACTTTGTAGATTGCACGTCATTTTCACCCGATATAGTTTAGAACAAAGGGGCTATCTGAACATCTATTGGAAAACGCTTGCTGTATTTTATTCTAAAGAAGGTATTCAGACTTTTTTTGCTTTATTTTACTTTACTTTTGTATCACGAGTGAGTTTAATGGGGGTGTATTAGAATATTTAATATGCGCCTCGTTATTTGACGTATGAAAAGTAAAGTAAAAGCTTGTGGCAAGCTGTTGGGGAGTAACGACCCCACGGACCCAAGTGCTCGCGAGAGTCGGTTAGGGCCTCCGTCTCCGGCGTGTCTTCGTTGGTCAGAGTGGAATCCCAAGGGTGCTCGCAGGACTCTCAGCTCTGACTTGCCTTCATTGGCCGTCCAGAGAGGAGTCGTTAGAGCTATATGCTCGAGGGGTGGAAGTGTTAAAGGGCATAACACCGCGAGTAACCTCGGAAAACCTAGTCGTCCGAGCGCAACGCACCGCACTGATGTTAAGAAAGCATTGTCCCAGATTTTAAAAGCAAATCGCTTTAGTCAGAAATAAGTTACATGTTGCTATACAATATTCCTGCTACTTATACAAATAAGATCTGTGTTTGGTACATATCGTAGGAAAAGGTAAAGATATTTTAATTTAAAAAGAAATAATAAACTAAAAGAATTCGAAAAACCTAGTAAAACGTGTTAGTTTACTACCATTGATAAACATCAGCCGTATTTTTCGTCAGTAACCGTCACAGTCCTGTTCATCTAAACCAACCTTAAAACAACACCGGTCAGTTACAAAGCAATTTTAATATAAAACCAAGGCACTGCATGATCTCATTTCCATAGTCGTTTTCCACATCGCTTCTCACGCTTTTTTTAATGCTACGAGTATTGTAGCCTGTCCGATGCTTGCCAGAAGACTGCATATGGCGGAACATTTACAAAACCCGACGTGGCAAAAGTGCTTTTAGCAACGAAAAAATGTATGCCATTCGGTAGCTTGGGCGGTTTTTAAAAATTAGATGTGGCTTTAGTGTTATGTTGGGTTTTAGCGTTTTGGTGAATAAATCTGGGTTTTGTAAATATGCGAAAAAATGCTGAATCTAAATCAAAACATGATTCAAATTTTTACGCCCACTAATATTCGTATTTAGGTTCTCGATTTTACGATAGGCCTCTAACAATACCGCCTTTTTGGCAGTAAAGGACACAGGGGACAGGGGCAGCTTATTTTTCTGCTTTGTTCTGTTATTTTCTGTCAGGTAATTAACTTTGTTCACGCCATGAAAGTTGTGTTGTATAAAATATCGCAATAAAATAACAGTGCGGAATATTTCTAAAGTATGTTACGGGTATAAAAGTATTGGCTCTCGTGCAAATATTAAGCAAATTTTACGTTTCACGACTTCACTGGGTAATTTAGATTGTAATAGTAGGTACCTAACTTTATAAAACAACTAGCTGTTGCCTGCGACTTCGTCCGCGTCTTCGCTCCTATTGGTCGCAGCGTGATGTTATATAGCCTAAACTCTTCCTCGATAAGTGGACTATCCAACACAAAAATATTTTTTCTTTTCGAACTAGTAGTTCCTGAGATTAGCGCGTTCAAGCAAACAAACTCTTCAGCTTTATAATATTAGTATAGATAAAGAACAAGTAAATATATGAAATCCACAAAACAGTTAAGACACAGTTGCTGTAAAGTATGTTTTAATTAAAAACCTCTGTGGTGGCAAGTAAATAAAAATAATCACGCACATGAAATTGGATCTGGCTAAGAAGGCAGAGTGGTGCGGCGAAAGCAGGATTATACTTTTGTGTGCACTTTGCCTTATGTGTATATTTTGCGAAATAAAATTGCGAGGGATTCGCATTTCCATTTTTGTACAGTTTCGTGCTAATAGTAGCGACATAATAAGGTTTTTCTGTAAAAATATTTTGTGACTTTTCAAAAATCTGAGTATATTTTAAATTAACATATTCCACTTTATTTGTCGAGTAGCTTTCTGTATTCAGGGATTTAAAATTATGCTCATGTTATTTGTGTTATCGGTACGAGTACATAATTATTAATGAGCAACAGATAACTCCGACTTGGTCCATAAGCTACTGATAATATATTTTTTATTGTTTTAAACACATGAATGTGACAAATGAGTTAAAAATTGATAACCATTTAATGCTAATGGATAAATTCATAAATTTTCGTAAGTACATAGTTAAGGCCTTAATTCTTTCAAAATATTAATTGAGTCAAATATAAAGTGCTTCATGCAAGATACCTTTTTTGTAACCTTAATTCTGATTCACGTGAAAAAAAGAACAATATTGATATACTAGCTGACCCGCCGAACTTTGTTCCGCCTTAATGTCAATAAATAAGCAGATTTTTTTTTATTGGAAAAAAAAAAATTTTTTCTACATCAATCATTCATAATTATTTCTGTATTTTAGTACATAGGTTGCTCTTCATTTAAGTACCTTGTGATACACGACATTTTTTGTTTTATTATCAGGCGCAAAAACAAACAACGCAGATGGTCTTCCGACCCGTGAACATGCCACGTATAATTGACCATGGGAAAAACATGAATGTTCTAGATTTAAACCACAAACTTTTAAGGATTGGCCTTGTGATTTGTTGATGGTCATGGCAAATGCAAGACGTATCGGAAATTGAAGTCTTTTAAATTCAAACGGCATATCGGTTGGGATCATCGGTATCCTCGGAATGAGAACTTCCTCACCTTTGAATTTTCCTATCATTATCGTAGCGTAAATTACATTGTTCATCAATTTTCTAACCACCAAACGCGTACCCGCGTTCACTTTACCATTAAGGCAGCATAATCCAGGCGTTTCTCCGGAAAACTTTAATGCACCACAATACTCGCAAACTACGTCCATTTGCCCAATGCAAACGCTAGGATGCAAGCTATAATCATTGCTGCAATCGTATTGAAACGCTGCTCAATTCAAATCAGCACTTGATAAATATCTTGTTCTGCGTCGCAAATTATCTATATGTTGACTTCTGTCGTTCGCTCGACGATTCTGCATTGCCAACCGAGCTGTTTCACGGGCTGCTTCACTTTGCTCTCGTGATTGAGAAGCACGAAGTCGAGCCATACTATCGCGGCGCTGTTCACGTGCAATTTCTTGTTCTTCTTCAGTCCTTTCATTTGCAGTATTTCGTATTCTTCTTGCATCACGGCTTTGTCGGGAAAGATTCGATCGTCTTGGTCGCGGCATTATTAATTAAACTTCACTTCACCTAAAAACTGAAATTTTCAACCATACCGAGTTTTATAGTTCACTTCACTGTTTATACGAATAGGCAATTGGGCAATAATGTTAATTATTTATTTAATAGAAATAGTTTTATTATTGATTTCTTACAAATATCAAATTGTCATCCATACGTCATTACATAGCTGTCATTATACGTCAATTTTGTTATTCCAAGTCTGATTCTTTTTTGTTATACCACGTTTTATAATGCTGTCGAACGGGATAAAAAGTATCCTATGTCCTTCTCCTGGCTCTAAACTACCTCCCTGCCAATTTTCAGCTAAATCGGTTCAGCCGTTCTTGAGTTATAAGTGAAGTAACTAACACGACTTTGTTTTATATATATATATACTTATATAATATAATATATATATATATATAGATATAGATTTTAGGTATTTTTACTTAAGTGAACAAAATAAATATATCGCATCCCACTGTTGCTCATTGTGTAAGAGATACCAGTAAAACCATCTATCCATCCATTTGGTAACAGTGGAGCGGTTGCTTGGTAATTTAACGATCTACACTTGTGTTCCTTCTCACGCAAAATAAATAAGAGGCCATATCCGGACTTGTATGTAAATACGATACCTCTCATGCTGCTGCCATTGCCATTCGCGCTGCACGTCGCTCCCCAAATCAGTGGTCATTTATGCAGAAGTCAAAAGACAGGCAGCGCGAATGGCAGTGCGCGTTTGTATTCAGCCTCGTCGCTTCCTTCTAACCTAGTGCGTACCTATTACCAGAAGACACAGCAGGGACGCTGAAATAATTTCGATGTCCGCCATTGCCAAAAGCTGAAAGCGATGTGAGTACCACTCACAGGTATGTAAACACTCACTGCCCTAACTCCTACTGTTGCGTCACAACGCGTATTTCCAAACACAGCCGCTTGTCATGAACTTGCGCCGGATGAAGCAGGAACCACCCACCCTGTTAGTTGTATTGAATAAATTTGGGTTGCACCAAACCGTCTGTAAACGTAAGCGGTGTTCGTTAAAATTTGAATGTACGGAAAGTTTGACAAGTTTCTATGGGATGACAACTGCCGGCCCATATTTAACGTTGATCGGTCTGTGATCGTAAGTCGGTGCAACTCAGCCTTAGTGACTTATAGGCTAAGTAGCAAGCAATGTGTCGCGAATCGCGAAGCATCCTTGCTTCGCGATTCGCTCACATAAAGGCGGAATCGAACACCTTCCCTGGCATTATTTTCCGACAGCCTCCCTGTTGCGGCAGCGGCAGTAGCAGGGGATTAATTTATATAGAATACTAACAAAACAAGTTAAGCATGTACCTAGTACCTTTTAGGTTACCGTGCATAGTAAATAGTTTTAAAATCTAATAAGCCCCTGTTTTAAAACGGGATGGCAGGAATCCTTCTAACTGGAAAAGATTGAGTTTAAAAGTTGCATCAACGACATTACGCTGGGAACCTTGGTAATTCATTTTGTTGCTCTTATTTGTTTCCTAGAGCTCAGTCTGGTAGGAAAATCAAATGGTTAAAAGTTAAAATGAGCAACTGAAAATATTTGAAGATGTTAAGTGTACTCTATAGGTTCATAAAAAAATAAAATTAATGCATACATATAGTTGTTAGAGATAAGGAAAGGTGGCTTTTTACACCTCTCATGGAACTGCATGAGAGGTGTAAAAAAACAATCTTGTAGCAACGACTTACAGTCAATTCGATAAAGCAAAAAAAAATTTTTTTTAAAATACCACGTCGGTGGCAAACAAGCATACGGCCCAACTGATTGTAAGCGGTCACCGCAGCCTATGAACGCCTGCAACTCCAGGAGATGATCACCTTAGAACGTAAATGGTAGCGTACGGTACCGTTTCAGAGGAATTTCCTCCCTCGGACGCTCTAGTTGTGGAATAAGCTGGGATGCTGAAGTTTTCCCGAAGGACTACAGTCTTCAAGAAAGGAGTGTATAATTTTTAAAATGATCGGCAACGTGCATGTGATACGCCTGAAGTTGTAGGTGTCCGTAGGCTGCGGTGCCCGCTTACCATCAGGCGGGCCGTACGCTTGCTTGTCACCGACGTGGTATGAAAAAATGATGATGTTAAAATATTATTTTCTCACACATGCAATGAAATATTGATGCTATGTTCCTTATGCTGCGAAGTATGACATTTCAGGTGCGGCTAGGACAAGAGGTCGTTAATGGAATTTCATACAAATCTTGCAGGCCTAGGCCGGCAAAGTCCTCTTTTTTAATTTCCATTCCACATAAATTTGTGGGAGAGGCATCATGACATTCTGCCACTATACGTATTAAAGATAAAACTTTGATTCTTTTTTGTTGTTTATATCATTGCATGTTTTAGAAAAGCCATATACATACCTCGGCGGGAAATATGGGGTTGCCCGCCTTAGACCTATCCGGCCTCGCTCCGCTCGGTCGGATATGTCTTCGGCCGGCAACCCCTTTCGTCCCGGCCTCTGTAGTAATGTACTATAATGTTTATATATACCAATCTTATTGACCTGAAGGTTTCTTATACGCTTCCGTTAAAATCTGATTTAGGCATATAGGCGCAATATAGTAGATACAGAAACTGATTCATTGAAAGAATGCCTAGGAGAACGGCGGTTATATAATTAATTTAACTTTAATCTATAACTGCATTCTGCCGTCTTCCATAGTTAGTGGAAACGAAACATTAAGTCAACTCCTGATCTGGCGGGCAGGTTCAATATGTGGTATTTGGTTCTTTGGAGTGAGTTTACTGATGCCGCAGAGATTTCCTCGCAGAGATACCGTCAGCATTACGTTTGCGCAGTAGTAATATCACGCGCAGAAGCGGGGCAGTCTGATTTTCAGAAAATATGGGCCACACTCATGCATTCGTATCGCCCCGCTTCCGCACATCCCGCGCCAGTCAAGAAGCACTCATTAAATGTAGGGGCATGGTAAAAAGCGGTATTGAGTCGACTGACAGTTGTCAGTTCTCTCATATCGTACCCCCCTACCGACACATCAGGAAATCGCCCGACGGAACCATTTCGATGTCTGTTTGTCTGATTATCACAGCTTTTTTGACCGATTGAAACGAAGGTCTCCGTTTCAGCTTCAGCAAAATGCTTTCGTATTGTGCCGGCCGGACGGCGGAGGTTGGATTTCCCGCTGTTCTCCCTCTACAGGTCAAATTTCTCAATCGATTCTCGTGAAATTTTGTGATCAGGTTTGATAATTTATTTGATGGGACAGTTCTTGGAAATTTTGAAATAAAAAAAAGCGCCAGGTTCCTACAAAGCCAAGAGTTATTAATAATAATAATAATAAATAAATATTAGGGTCAATTTTTACATAAATCGAACTAGTCCCATAGTAAGCTCAATAAGGCTTGTGTTATGGGTACTAGACGACGATGTATTTAATAGATATATTATATACTTAAATACATAGAAAACATCCAAGTCTCAGGAACAAATGTCTCTGCTCACCACAGAAACAAATGCCCTTACCGGGATTCGAACCCGGGACCTCTAGCTTCGGAGGCAGTGGCACTACCAACTAGGCTAAACAGGCCGACAAATAATATTAAACTATACTATTAAACACATTGGTGTTTCGCATGCTTGCGTTTACTTTGTATTGCAATGAAATAGGTATGAATGTAGGTTCACAAACCAAACCCTACTAACTAAGATGCGGGGTCATCTAATAACTATGTATGGTCATATTTCTGAAAGAAGGTGTTCCTTGTTACTTCATCAATGGCCAGTTAAAGCTCTATCTCTACCTAATTCAAAAACCAAACTGTTCACTCCACTTTCACGATATTCTCTTCAATCCTCTCGAACGCTCAAGCTGACGTTATAATAAACATCAAAATCAAACACCTACTTTAACGGGAGTAAACTCCAGTGGACGTGACGCAATTTATTCTGAAAGCGGGTCTCGGCGCCGGCAGTCTAGAATATTTGGCCTGACTGTATCTAACGTAGATTAGAACGTCTGGGCCGGTTATTTATTGCTACTTCAGATTTAGTGTTTTTGATTAAAATGCAATCGTTTGAAAGAAAAGTTTTGGTAAATATATAGACGTATTTATTCAGTCCGATTTTTATCTGTTAATTACTAAGGTATCACGCGTGTATTTTAGAATTCGTTTACGAGAATATTATGTTATGATAGTAATATCTACGCATTTTCTTAGAAGCTCGGTTTTTTCGTAGTAAATGTTACGCTCGTTTTTATAAAAACCTGTTAGACTTTAAATAAATAAATATTGTGGACATTTTTTTACACAAATCGAACTAGTCCCGTAGTAAGCTCAATAAAAATAATAATAAATATTAGGGACAATTTTTTACACAAATCGAACTAGTCCCATAGTAAGCTCAATAAGGCTTGTGTTATGGGTAGACTAGACGACGGTATATTTAATAGATATTTATATATACTTAAATACATAGAAAACAGCCAAGCCACAGGAACAAATGCTTCTGCTCACCACAGAAACAAATGCCCTTACCGGAATTCGAACCCGGGACCTCTAGCTTCGGAGGCACTACCAAGCTAAGCAGGCCGACTTTATGTCATTAGATAATAAAAAATGCACCGAACTTCCAAAGTTTATTCTGTCATTTGATCTGACATATATTTTTCTAGAACCCGTTATCACGTATGAAGATGACAAATTCACCTTTTAAGAATGTAAAAAATGCGTTCATTTTAACGATGAGAACTTCGTGGAAATGTTGAGAGGTTTCAATTTTACGCAGCAGTTCTAAGAAAAAGCCATGCTGCACTGCAGTATGGCGCGAACCACTTCAAGTCCTATTTCACATCTTCATTACGTTTTCCCCGTATAAAAGATGTTTCACAGTTCAACGTACCGAGGTGTCACCACGTTCTCATGGTCCGGCCATGTCGAATTCGTCTTGGTGTCTGTCTGCGGTTCGCCTAACCAGTCCAATCGGATTCCTTTTAAACCATAAATCAATTTCAATTTCCCAAAAATACAGTCTTATTAGGTATAAAAAATTCCCTATGTATCCAGACGTGCAAATATTTTACAAATTATATAAATTCTTTTTAGAATCAAATATTAAAATTTTGAAATAAAATACTAGAATCAACTAAGAATGTCACATAATTGATTACTTAATATAATACTATTATTTAAATCTCGAGAAAATAAATAACCCGATAGAAACTATCCATGAGGCAGCTTTTTGTGAACTTAAAAATATTCTCCTGAAGCTTTTTTAAGCCTTCAGGCAAGCGGTAATACACTTCAAGGTGGATGTTGTTTGGCGTGTTCGGCTGGTTTTAGTGTCACGCGGACCGTTGGCGCAGAGCGCTCCGCGATATGTAT